>CM056728.1:82641419-82769575 GCA_029844215.1 Przewalskia tangutica | reverse complement strand
ACTGCTCCGAGATACTCTGAAGGTTGTGGAGGACCACTTTGCCTTTGGCGGTACAAAACTAGTATCTTTCTTGGCCAGTCGCCTCGAAAAGTCGCAAAGGACCTGTTGTTACAGCCCTGCCTGGCGATCTTGGTAGTTAAGTCGACCTCTCGTGCCTCGCGTCGATGCATGAAACTGCGTGCGGGCAATGTCCATGCGGTGAAGAGCTACTCCACGAACATGCCTCGACATGTAATCGCCGAATACTGTAACATATCGGTGCACTCGATCCTCCGTACTAGCTACCCATTTGGGGCGTCACAGGGCGATAGTCGAACTCGCGTTGTACTCCCGAACCGTGCGCGCTCTGTCTAAGCATCAAAAATCGCCGGCGTGCCTCGCCATCTGCGGAGGCAAGAAGTGTGTGAGAAAGCCCGAAAACTCATCCATCTTGCGGAGGTGCGTACTCTCCAGGAAAGCTCCGTGAATCAAACCAATCATTGCGGTATCCGCGGCCGTCACGAACAAGGTCGCAGACTTCGGTCTCTGAAGCCTTGATCACGCGTGATCGGCTAGCTGCGGATGAACTCCTGCGGATCATCGCCGAGCCTCGACCCGTAAAACTGCGGGCTCTGACTTCGAGAAAGTCCGTAGCCTCAACTATCTGCTCGGGGTGAACGCGGTGCTCTTTGGGCCCCAGGCTGCTGCATCGGCCTATCCTCATATCGGCCACGACCACGGCGGCAATGGCCCATCTCGCGTAACCCGTCTCCTCTACCCGGTGTGGGATGGAGGCTCGGTGTGCGGTCTCGGCGGCCATTCTGCGGCTCTAACCTCTGAGGGGTGGCGGCGTCCTGAAAACCCGCCGTCGAAGCACGACCTGGTCTTGCTGGGCTGCGCCCTCGTACTCCTCGTATCTACTAGCGGTTCCCTCGGTCTTGCCGCCCGGGCTCTGGTTGCCTTCAGCGGAGGCATAAGCTGGTAAAGCGAGACACGTCGGAGGGTCGAGCTTACAACTCTGGGCGATCTCGGAATGAGAAGAATGAAACCAATCCTAAATGTCCTGTGACCTCGCGATTATAGATGTGGTGCGCAACATCGATAATCAAGACTACTGAACAGCGATGCGTGACACTTTCAGGATTAGCGCTCACGATACCACTTTTGTAACGACCCGTTCGGGGCGATTCTGGTGCCTTATCGGGCACCCTGGTGATCTGATCATCGAGAGAAAACGTGCGGAAAATAAAGCTTTAACAAGAAACAGATATATGAACATAAAGCAGGCCAACCAGCGGTTACGCCCGATAACATAAATAAATACAACTCTTTCAAAGCGAGCGGTTTAATCCTTTTTACAACCACGCTTGGCGATACTCTGAGACCTCTAAGATTTCTGACAACTATGGCGGGGACGGGGCCCGCCATACCCACAGATGTACAGAACCTACAACTCGAGAACACATGCGAAAGATAAGCCTCGGAGAGCGGAGCTTCCAGCATTGGCGAGATCCTAGGCGAGGATCACGGCCGATGTACCTCTACTGCGGCATGAGCGCGGCCAGAAGTCGATTGGCGGTACAAGTATGTGGCTGTAAAAATCGTAATGAAATCATACTAGTCTATATAAGCGGAGACATGTATGATAACGAACTCTGATTCCAGCGATCGTGTCGATCGGGGACTCGCGCCTCAATCATCACTCGAATATAACTATGGGTCTCACGCGCCAACATCAATCATGTTCGCATCATGGCGCATGCCGGATTCTGCATCGGTGTGACATGTCCGTGATGCGACAATAATACGATGCCCGTGGCGCGTGCCGGAATTCTACCTCGGTGTGAACGCGTCCGTATGACATCAACGATAATATCTTGGGTGATCAACCTGCGCGTAGCCACGTGCCGAATTCTACCTCGGTGTGACATGTCCGTAACCCTGATAACAATATATCGGGTAATCAGCCCGGCGTGGCCGTATGCCGGAATTCTACCTCGGTGTAGACATGTCCGTGTGACATCAACAACAAGGCGATAATCAAAATGGAAACATCGGTGGAATTCTCATCGCGCCCGATGCGTCAGTAAGTTCTCGACAAGTCGTAGGCCTGCAGCCGAGAGGCGGTAACCTGAAATACCACGCTTGCACAACAAGGCTATCGTCACGGCATAGGCAAGTTTCCGCGACAACAAGCGTAAGCAAGTTTCACAACAACAAGCATAGGCGAGTTTCACTGACTCAAAGTACTTTCATTTTATGCCCAGTCGGGTTTTAACCCAAGTACTACATACGTTAAGTTCTTTTAAAGAGATCCATTACTTTTATAAAGTCACGATACGTAGTATTAGAATGACCACCAGCATTCCTTTTCAAAATCAAGTAACAACATTCTTTTCCTAAGTTCGGTTTGCCTAGTTTGATTACTCGAAACCTCATTTTCAAATGCTCAAGTCACTTATTTTAGAAAGGTTTCATAACTCATAGTCTTAATCTCTTTTAAAACAATTGAGTAACATATGTCATATATGTGAGTAGTTTATTCTTGTTTATAACGATCTTATTACAGACCATGATCTAGAAAATGTAATATCATTTTGTCTCAATCTTAGCTTATGCGGATGGAGGTTTCTCTTGGTTTTTAATACAACACGTCATTATTGTACATTTTCCTTTATTAACTGCGGTGGTGCGCCGATACGTTACGATTTCGAAATCGGTAAAACATTATCCTTTAAAAACCAAGTACTCATTACTCATGAATGAGTTTCACACAAACATCACATTAAAACAAATAAGTTAAGTCTCTTATCTTATAAGATCAAGTCTCTTAACTTCAACATCGATAAACCATTTTCTTACCTACGTAAAAATTGTTATAACCAACTTCCCGTAAAGCGGTTATAACAACTTTATGTTTTCAAATAATCAAATACATTAAACACGTATGTCGTCTGAGTACTATATAGTTACACGTATCATCTTTGGAAGAGATAGGAAGAGGTTCACGTACCTGCGACGATTTATCGATGATAAGCAAAATGCTCCAGTACTACAACGCGCTAGCCACTTTCCTCATAGGTAGAATGCGCTACTCTTGATGCTTTCACCTATAAAGGTCTGGCGTCTATTAACCCCAAAACACAAGTTTCCATCTTTCTGAAAATTCGCGACACCTCCCCACACTTTGCATGCGTAAATCTCTCTCATCGGTAGGCTACGAAGCCAACGGGGGTTTACCGTCTAACGGGCGTGTACAATTCTACTCGATAATCTTACACAAGTCTCTTTGTCTGATCCTATGTAAATACGATCTGATTCGATTCTTTATTCTTGGGCTTAAGTCAAAAGACATTGCGAATACTAAGTATAGTTCGTATATAGTATCTTCACTATATATTCTAACAAACATGTAATTTCCAATTACAATAGAGGACAGTAATTACCTCGACAAGCCCAAAATTATCCAAGTTATAATGTCGATCTGAGCAAGGTTTAGCTCACTTTGTGCGCTCCAAACCACTCGAACAACCCTTAGAAGTTCTAACCAACCTGCTCAAATCTTGACCAGTATGAAGATTTCCTTAGGGTTCGGTTTGAGACTAAAAGGACAAAGGTAGTATTTAGGACTCTACGTAAAGAGGTATCTTTGGAATACTACAGTCTGAGGCTAAGGTATTTTGGGCATTATAACAATACTAGGAAGTATTTCAATACCACGAGGAGGGTATTATCTGAAAACAACTAGGCTAGGGGTACCCGGCGAGCACCATGAGGGGAGGAGGAGGCCTCGGCAAGACTCTCAAAGAGGGGATGAGTTGGACAGACTCAACACTAGAGGAGGGAGGATTTTAGGCTTGGAAGGTTTCATTTGTGGATGAAGAGTTCATCGACATAAGGGGTATTTATAGCAAAACCAAAGGCCAACGAAGGGCCAAGATCCTTCCAAGTGTATAGCAAGTGTAAAGGGCAAGATTAAGCCAAGTGCACCTAAACCCTACTCCAAAACACTCCATGAAACAATGCGCCAAGAGAGGCCAAAACAAGGCACAAAGCAAGAGGAAGAGCGTCCACTGCACCCGTCACTTGAGGTGACAAGTGTCACCCTCGTTGGCCAGATGTTCGTCGCTCGGAAAAATCCATAAAAATACAAAAGCGACATAGTGAATTTTCCCCTCGCAAGTTATGCAAAGCGTTTAGTCAACGACTCTGTCGGGTGTTGTGCGCAAAGGTAAATTCGGCCAGGTGCCACGTGGGGGTGACACGTGTAAGCCCCGGTCGCCGAATATTCGTCTTAGAAAATATCAAAATCAAATCTCAAAAACAAGCGGGCCCTTGGCCAGTAAATTTCTCCGTGGGCCGCGTGACCATTCAGAAAATAAAATCTCAAAATTCTAATATAATCTATGAAGTCCAAATACCAAATCTGGGAATCCAATTCCCATTATGAACCTTTTTCTTCACAAATAGCAGGAAACTTTTAGTGAAAACTCGCATCTTCTTTCTTTTCAAAATTTCTGCCGTACTCTCGTACGTACGTCCTCACATACATACCCTGATACTACGGGGTATAACAGTGGGACGCACACACACATGGCCCAATCTTGACCACACACTTGCATAGATCTCGACCATGAATTCTCTATAAATACCCAAGTTGAAGACTAATTTCATCCAGCCTTAAGTCTTTGAGGCTAAAATATCCCTCACTTTGTAGTGTTCTCGTCCCCTCCCCACTTTGTGTAGAAAATACTTTTAGTATTGTTGTATAATCCCAAATACCTTAGCCTAGTATCCTAGTTGTATTCGAAAGTTATTTGATACTAGGAGCGAAAATACTACTTTATTCCAATAGTCGCAAAATGAAGTAGTAGAAAAATCTTCATAGCTTGGTTGAAGTGTTAAGAGAAGTTGTTTAGAAACTTCTAAGGGTCGCTTAGGCGGGTTGGGCGTAAGGAATTGGAGCTAAGCGTTGCTCGAGGAATGACTTATTATCATGGATAATTTTGGGCTTATCAGGTAATGATCTATGTCCCTATTGTAATTGTATATTACATGTTGTAGTAGTTATACTTGAGTATATTATATGAGGATAGAAGATTGATAGAATTGGTGTATTTACATTGAATTTGTATTCTGATGAGACTTGTAGTATTATTGTGGGGCGAGTTGTACCGTCAGGTTAGGCGTGTAACCATGAGTTGTTGGCTTGGTAGCGGGCCTTGGTAGAGGATGAGATTTATGTGGTTGCGGGTGTTACACCGTAGTTCCAAAGTATATATGTAAGGACATGCGTGCGAGAATCGACATTAAATTTGAGAGGAAGAAAAGATGCTTGATTTTTACGGCGGAAAAGTTTCGGATTTTGTGAAGGAAAAAGGTTCGTTAATGGGAATTGGTTCCGGATTGATGTCGGACTTTTGGAACATTTGAGAATTTTGGAATTTATTCTTCGGAATTGGTACGTCAAGACCTGAGAATTCTGGTTTTGTGGGGCCCACTTTATTTTGGATTTTTGGCATTCACGGATATTTTGGAAGATGAAATATTTTGGACGAATAGGAGGTGACATGTGTCACTTAGGTGCAAGGTTGGGCCGAAATTGTTGGACATGTTGAAAACGTTTTTGGCATGAAAAGGCTTAAAACATTTGGTCAAAGTCTTGCAAGATATTTGTGTAGTAGATAGATAAGTGGGACCCACACATGGCTCGATCTAGACCACACACTTGCTTCAATCCTAGCCCTTGAATGTCTATAAATACCCCCTTAAGTTGCAAGACTTCTTCGTCCACACTTGAGAAATTCCAAGGCAAAAATACTCCTCGCTTTGTAGTAGTTCTCGTCGAAACACCCTCTCCGTACCAAACTTTGTCCAAAAATTCTTAAAGTCTTAAGTGTTCTTCCTTAGTGTATTAGGAAGATTAGTAACCAAAGGTTAGAAAGATTTCACACCATAGCCTAAATACACCCTTGGTAGAGTTGCCTGAAGTTTAGCCTAAGTGTACTTCATTTTTGGAGTTGAAGTGTTTAAGAGAAGTTATTAGAAACTTCTAAGGGTTGCTTGGGCGGTTTGGAGCATTTGCTAATTGTCGATGTCGTCGCGGTATGTGAACCTCTTTATCTTTTCTAGCATGATATGTTGTGAACTATGTGATGCGGTGAGCGTCGTGTGTTAAATAAATTTGGTTGGTTTAAAGCGTAAAGTGTTATAGCGGCTTTATGGGAAGTTGGTTATAACAACTTTATGTGAGCAAAAAATGGTTTGTGGTTTAAAAGATAAAAGACTTGATGTGAATTAATAAGGACTTGGGTTGTGTTAAAAGTTGTGAAAGCCGTTTTAATGAGAAATGGGTAATTGGGTTTTAAAAGGAATAATGTTATATTGATTTGGAAATGAGAACAAGTATCGAACAAACCCTTTGCGGCGTTAATAAAGGAAAATGTATTGACTAATTAATTATTATTAAAACCGGTGAAACCTCCGTCTGCATAGAAGCTAAGATAAGACAAAATTGTATTATATTTTCTAGATCATGGCTGCTTTAATAAGATTGTTATAAACAAGAATAACCTACTACAGCATAAGGCATATGTTACTCAAATTGTTTTAAAAGAATTATGTTATTAAGTGATTAAGACTATGAACTCTGAAACCTTTCGAAAATAAGAGACTTGAGTATTTGAAATTAGGAAAACTTGAACTTTTGGAAAATAAGGTTGTTACTTGTCTTTAAAAAGAGGAAACTATTTTGGTTTACTTAAGATAATAGTTACTCTGTTTTGGATACTACAGTGTTGGTATCGGGTGACTTCTTGTGAAAGAATGGATATTTGTAAGGAATTGAAGTATGGTAATTTGCTTGTGCTTGCTTGTGATAGCCTTGTTGTGTGAAAAGTTGTATTCTATGCTCTGGCGTCTCTCGATGGAGGCGGTATATTGTTATGTTGTTACATGGACATGTTGCAGATGAAGAATTTGGGGCATGCGGCCACGCGGCGGGTTAATCACGGTATATTGTTATTGTTGTTACATGGACATATACGCAGATGAAGAATTAAGGGCATGCGGCCCATCTGGCGGGTTAATCACGATATATTGTTATTGTTGTTACATGGACATATACCTGCCGTCTGAGTCAGGGAGCATATGGCGTGCGGCGAGATTGATTACAATATATTGTTATTGTTATTACATGGACATATCGCCGTCATAGTCGGGGCATGTGGCGTGCGGCGAGTTGATTACGATATATTGTTATTGTTGTTACATGGACATGCTGCCGTCTGCGGAATTCGGGGCATGTGGCGTGCGGTAGGGTTGATTACGATATATTGTTATTGTTGTTACATGGACGTATGCTGCCAGATGAAGAATTAGGGGCATGTGGCAATCTGGCGAGGTTGATTACGGTATCGTTGTGCATCACAGGACATGTCTGCAGATGGAGAATTCGGGCGTGTGGCGTGATGCGGGCATGATTGATATTGTGGGCGTGAGACCCTTGGTTATATTTGAGTGATGACTTTGAGGCGTGAGTCCTGCTTTGGCTTATTTGCTTTTATAGCGTGGCGTAGTTTGGTTGTCATCACATGTTTCTGTTTTATTTAGGCATTATGATTTCGTTTCTGATATTTTGATTTCACATACTTAGTACATGTTATCGACCTCGCCGAGCTGCGTTCATCTGCATGGTGAAGTACACGATTGTTGATCCTCGCTCATAGGATCACGATTCGGCGTTTTAGGAAGCTCCGTTTCTCGGAGCTTATCTTTGGTATAGTCCTGTCGTTGTAAATGCTACGTTCGGGGTATGGCGAGCCTGTCCGTCATTGTTGTTATAACACTCTTAGAGGTATGTAATCTTGTTGTGGCGGGGTTGTAAAGGTTATGTGTTCGATTTACGTATATATGCGAAGACAGCCGTTTTGGTTGCTTTGTTTTATTATCATATCTTTTGTTTCATGTTTAAGTTTTTATTTAGTTGATTTTCTCGATGTTGTATCACTAGGGTGCGAGGGTAAGGCACGATCCACGGGCGAGGGTGGAGTCGTGACAAAAAGTGGTATCAGAGCAGTTAATCCTCGGAAAGTGTCTATAAACCGTATCTAGTAGAGTCTTGATTATCGGTGTGTTGTGCACGCGCTATAATCGGGAGGCTGAGATATTTAGGATTAGTTTCCATTCTTCTCACTCTGAGATCGTGCCTTAGAAATTTGTGTTATAAGTTGGACTCCCTCGGCGTATTCTTTGCACCGTTATGCCTCTGAGTCAACGAGCCGGTAGGGCAAGCGTGAGGAGCTACGAGTAGAACACGAGAGGTTCACGAGTCACGAGCGGTCATTACGAGATAGTACTTGAGCAGCGAGTTTTATGATCGCTAGCCCAGTGATTTAGGCGGCGGCGATTTCTCACGAGCCACGATACGAGCCTCGGTTTCACGACCGAGGCGAGGATATGAGTTACAAGAAATGGCGATTACTAGCTAAGTCGTGGCGAGAAATGAGGGCGGACGAGGCCGGTGGTTCAGCGATGCAGTGATTCACCGTCCGATAGTGCGAGACCCGGGATTTCTTGATTGCGATTCGCGAGTTCTATGGATAGAAAGCGAGAGGATGATCCTCGGGTGTCTTGCTAGTTTGAGAGATTATTATACTTGCGGCCGTCGAGGGCCGTGTGATGGGAGGATGTCAGTAGGAGGATCTGAGAGGATGACTCGACTCTAAGGTCGATTCTTGGGTTGATTGTTCGAGAGAAGGGGTGTTAGTCGGATGAGTCACCCACCTCGTTGTGGTCATTGTAATAGGCTACATTATGGGAGTGTCGTCTTGCCTTGCAGTGTATGCTTGTGGCAGTGAGGCGATTGGTGAAGTTTGTCCAGGCGGAGGAAGCACGAGATGTAGAGACTTCGACGCTTACGTGATCGGTGGTTGGTTCATCGCCTTATATAGCTAGGCGCCTGTAGGCGGGATTATGATTAGGCGACAAAGAGAAAGTGGCGATAGTGCGAGATATATTTAGCCACTTAGAGACTTATTATGTTGTTATGGTAGATACATGTGGAGTGCTATGTACGGATAGCATTGTGTTAAGTGTGAATTAGAAAACATGGGTAGTTGAAAAGGGTAAGTTTGGGGATGAGAAAATTTTGAACATTAGAATTTATAACAGTTGAGACCTTAGATGTAGCTAGTCTTGAGTAAAAGACTTTCACGGTTAATCTTTGTCAGTACTTTGTGTGCGTGGAGTTTTTGTGTGATAATTCCATGGGTAGTTTGAGATAGAGCGGTAGCTTTCATGGCGTGAATTAGTAAGATTGTTAGGATCGAGAGCAGAGAGTTTAGCGCGATAATGGGTCGGGTTGAGGCGGTGTGGGTCAACCAGCCAGAATGAGGTGGGGTCGGTTTGAGGTGGTCCCGCGGTGGTAGAGTCGCGAGGGTGCTAGGCCCAAGTTTAGGTAACCATCATACGAGTTCGCGGATGTGTTCGACTAGAATCGGTCGTGAAGGCGGGAATGGCCTTGAAGGAATTTGAGGCTAGTAAGATGACCAAGTTTGGAGGTGGTGACTCGGGTTTTGGAAGCTAGTGATGGTGAAGTGTAGTGCGTGTACTAGAAAGAGTTCGGGTGTTAGAAGTGTCTGACAGTAAGGAAAGAAGTGAGCATGTGTTAAGGGGATGAAAGTGATCATTTTGTGAAGTAAAGGTCACGAAGAGAGTATCCTTGGGCGGGAATGGGAGTTAGTGTTGTTTTACATCTTAGAGGTGTTTCTCGTTGGCTTGGATTTGAGTTTTTAGCGTATGTTATATTATGGCCATTGGTGGCATAATTGGTTTAAATAAGTATAGTGGTGAAGACTATACCGGCGCACGTATGTTTTGATACATAGAAGGAACATTCGGGACGAATGTTTCTAAGGGGGTAAGAATGTTACACCCAGTAGTTCCAAATTATATATGTAAGGACATACGTATGAGAAAACGACATTAAATATGAGAGGAAGAAAAGATGTGATTTTTCGTGGAAAAGTTTCCAGTTTTGTGAAGGAAAAAGGTTAGTTAATGGGAATTGGATTCGGATTGATGTCGGACTTTTTGGAACATTTGAGAATTTTGGAATTTTATTCTTTAGGAATTGGTCACGTAGGGCCTGAGAATTCGGTTTTGTGGGGCCCTTTATTTTCAGTTTTTGGCATTACGGATATTTTGGAAGATGAAATATTTTGGACCAATAGGAGGCGACATGTGTCACCCATAGGTGTGAGTTGGACGAAATTGTTGGACATGTTGAAAACGTTTTGGCATGAAAAGGCTTAAAACATTTGGTCAAAAGTCTTGCAGAGATATTTGTGTAGTAGATAGATAAGTGAGACCCACGCCTGCGTGGCTCAATCTAGACCACACACTTGCTTCAATCCTAGCCCTTGAATGTCTATAAATACCCGGCAAGTTGCAAGACTTCTTACGTCCACACTTGAGAAATTCAGGCAAAAATACTCCCTCCTTTGTAGTAGTTCTCGTCAAACACCTCTCCTTAACCAAACTTTGTCCAAAAATTCTTAAAGTCTTAAGTGTTCTTCCTTAGTGTATTAGGAAGATTAGTAACCAAAGGTTAGAAAGATTTCACACCCAGCCTAAATACCAGCTTGGCGAGAGTTGCCCAAGTTTAGCCTAAGTGTACTTCACTTTTTGGAGTTGAAGTGTTTAAGATAAGTTATTAGAAACTTCTAAGGGTTGCTTGGAGCGGTTTGGAGCATTTTGCTAATTGTCGATAATCGTCGCGAGGTATGTGAACATCTTATATCTTTTCTAGCATGATATGTTGTGAACTATGTAATGCGGTAGGCGTCGTGTGTTAAATGAATTTGGTTGGTTTAAAACATAAAGTGTTATAACGGCTTTATGGGAAGTTGGTTATAACAACTTTATGTGGGCAAAAATGGTTTGTGGTTTTAAAAGATAAAAGACTTGATGTGAATTAATAAGGACTTGGGTTGTGTTAAAAGTTGTGAAACCGTTTTAATGAGAAATGGGTAATTGGGTTTTAAAAGGAATAATGTTATATTGATTTGAAAATGAGAACAAGTATCGAACAAACCAACTGCGGCGTTAATAAGGAAAATGTATTGACTAATTAATTATTATTAAAACCGGTGAAACCTCCATCTGCATAGAAGCTAGATAAGACAAAATTGTATTATATTTTCTAGATCATGTTGCTTTAATAAGATTGTTATAAACAAGAATAACCTACTCACATAAGGCATATGTTACTCAAATTGTTTTAAAGAGAATTATGTTATTAAGTGATTAAGACTATGAACTACGAAACCTTTCGAAAATAAGAGACTTGAGTATTTGAAATTAGGCAAACTTGAACTTTTGGAAAGAAGGTTGTTACTTGTCTTTAAAAAGAGGAAACTATTTTGGTTTACTTAAGATAATAGTTACTCTGTTTTGGATACTACAGTGTTGGTATCGGGTGACTTCTTGTGAAAGAATGGATATTTGTAAGGAATTAGTATGGTAATTTGCTTGTGCTTGCTTGTGATAGCACTTGTTGTGTGAAAAGTTGTATTCTATGCTCTGGCGTCTCGATGGAGGGCGGTATATTGTTGTGTTGTTACATGGACATATGCGCATAGATGAAAAATTAGGGGCATGCGGCCATGACGGGTTAATCACGGTATATTATTGTGTTATTACATGGACATATACGCAGATGAAAATTAGGGGCGTGCGGCCCGTCTGGCGGAGTTAATCACGATATATTGTTATTGTTATTACATGGACGTATCTGCCGTCTGAGTCGGGGCATGTGGCGTGCGGCGAGTTGATTACCGATATATTGTTATTGTTGTTACATGGACATATGCGCCGTCTGAAGTAGGGGCATATGGCGTGCGGCGAGTTGATTACGATATATTGTTATTGTTGTTACATGGACATGTCGCCGTCACGAAGTCAGGGGCATGTGGCCGTGCGGCGGGGTTGATTACGATATATTGTTATTGTTGTTACATGGACATGCTGCGCGATGAAGAATTAGGGGCATGTGGCGTGCGGCGAGTTGATTACCGATATCTTGTTATTGCATCTGGACATGTCTACACCGATGGAGAATTAGGGGCGTGTGGCGTGATGCGGGCATGATTGATATTGTGGGCGTGAGACCGCGGTTATATTTGAGTGATGACTTTGAGGCGTGAGTCCTGCTTGACATGGCTGCTTTTATGTAAGTGGCTGTAGTTTGGTTGTCATACATGTCTCTGTTTTATTTAGAAGTGTTATGATTTCGTTCTGATATTTTGATTTCACATACTTAGTACATGTTGTCTTGACCTCCTTGAGGCTGCGTTCATCTGCGGTAAGTACGCGATTGTTGATCCTCGCTCGTAGGATCGATTGACGTTTTGGGAAGCTCCGTTTCTCGGAGCTTATCTTTAGTATAGTCCACTGTTGTTGTAGGTACTACATTGAGGGTATGGCGGGGCCTGTCCGTCATTGTTATTATAACACTCTTAGAGTGCTGTAATCTTGTTGTGGCGGGGTTGTAAAGGTTATAGCTATTCAATTTACGTATATATGCAAGAAGGCAACCGTTTTGGTTGCTTTGTTTTATTATCATATCTCTTGTTTCATGTTTAAGTTTTATTTCGCTGATTTTCTCGATGTTGTATCACTAGGGTGCAGGGTGAGGCACGATCCACGGGCCGGTCGGGTCGTGACGAGGAGGAGAGTCTTGCGAATTTTCAGTAGAATAAGGAACGCTTGTACTTGGAAATATTCTCTGAAGAGATCGGGAGGTTGATAGGCGTTTTGTGGCCTTTATATGTTGAAATACTACAGTGGCGTATTCTCTGGAAGGGTGGAAAAGGCTAGCGATTCTGATACTTTGGAGCTATTTGCTAATTGTCGATAATCGTCGCGAGGTATGTGAACCTCTTCTATCTTTTCTAGCATGATTGTTGTGAACTATGTAGTGCGGTGAGCGTCACGTGTGCTAAACGAGTTTTGGTTGGTTTAAAACATAAAGTGTTATAATAACTTTATGGGAAGTTAGTTATAACGACTTTATGTAGGTAAGAATGGTTTATTGATTTTAGAAGTTAAGAGACTTGATCTTGAAAGATAAGAGACTTGACTTAATTGGCTTGATATGAATTTTGTTAAAAAGTTGTGAAACCTCATTCGTGAGTAATGAGTACTTGGTTTTAAAGAATAATGTTTCTTGATTTGGAAATGAGAATAAGTATCGAACAAACCAACTGCGGCGTTAATAAAGGAAAATGTATTGACAAATAATTAATTATATTAAAACGCAGAAACCTCCATCTGCATAGAAGCTAAGATAAGACAAAATTGTATTACATTTTACGGATCATGTTGCTTTAATAAGATTGTTATAAACAGAATAACCTACTCACGCATAGGCATATGTTACTCGTGAGATGGGCGAGATATGGCGATTTGACATCGAGTCCCGTGAGATGGGCCGAGATATGACGATCAGGCAGAGTCCGTGAGATGGGCGGGAATGTGACCATCGATCCGACAAGGTCCGTGAGATGGGGCGGGAATGTGACCATCTGATTCCACCTCGAGTCCCGTAGGATGGGAGACATGTTATCGCATCATCTGATTTATGCCTAGAAGCTGGCGGTGAGGAAGGAGTTCCACGGGCGTGAGGATGACTTTGAGGCGTGAGTCACGACATATGTTGCTTTTATGTTGTGAACTATAGTGCGGTTATCATACATGTCTCTGTTTTATATAGGCTATTTGTGATTTCATTTCTGATATTTCGATTTCACATACTTGGTACTGTTGTCTGACCTCCTTGAAGCTGCGTTCATCTGCGGTAGAGTGCATCGGTTATGGATCCTCGCTCATAGGATCACGGTTCGGTTTGGGAAGCTCGTTTCTCGGAGGCTTATCTTTGGTATAATCTCTGTCATTGTAAGTACTTGTACATTCGGGGTATGGCGGGGCCTGTCGTCATAGTTATGGTTACACTCTTAGAGTGCAGTAGTCTTGTTGTGGGCGGGGTTTGTAAAGGATGTAACTGTTGTTATATATATACATGAAAGCGGCCGTTTTGGTTGCTTTGTTTTCTTATGTTATATCTTGTTTCTGTTTAAGTTTTATTTCCTGATTTTCTCGATGTTGTATCACTAGGGTGCGGGGTAAGACACGATCCACGAACTGAAGTCGGTCGTGACAAAAGTGGTATCGGTCTGATTAATCCTCGGAAAGTGTCTGGGCCGTATCTAGTATAGTCTTGATTATCGGCGTGTTGCACCACACCTATAATCGAGAGTGCGAGATATTTAGGATTGGTTTCCATTCTTCTCATTACGAGATCGTGCCTTAGATACGTGTTATGAGTTGGACTCCTCTGGCGTATTCTTATGTGCGATTATGCCTCGCGAAGGCAATCGAGGCGAAGCGAAGCGGCGAGAGGGAGGCTGCGAGTAAGCGTGGCGGTCTCACGAGGCCACGACACGAGCCTCGATCCCGGCTGGAAGCGAGAGGAGATGGGTTCTGAGAGATGGCCAGGTTATGGCGGAGATAGTGGCAAGGCGCGAGGATAGGATCACGGCAATTAGATGCCGGTGTACCGTAGTTCACGAGATCGGATAGTTTGAGGCTGCGGGACTTTACGAGTTGCGACCGCGAGTTTTATGGGTCGAGGCACGAGGATGATCGCGAGGAGTTCATCAAGCGATTCTGACGGATCGTGAGTGATCGAGGCTTGGAGACCGAGTCGGTGGTCTTAGGTTCGCATCGGTGCGTGATCTTGCGATCGGTTTGATCGTGGGAGGCGTCGGGGAGCATGCGCCTCGGCTATTTGGGGCCGAGTTCTCGGAGGCATTTCTCGGCCACTTCTTGCCTCATGAGATGAGAACGCGGCCGATTTACGATCTTTGAGACGAGAGAGGCGTGCGGTTCGGGAATACAACGTGGAGTTCGACTCATTGGCTCGGTATGTCCGCGTTAGTAGGCCCGATTGTCACGACCCGTTCGGGGCCGTGGTGCCATACGGGCACCCAAGTAGTCATACATCAGAGTAATCAGCGGAATCTAAAAACCAGACATGAAACCGTTGTAAAATGAGACCCAGTTTTATGTGAGAAAATGTCGCCTTTCGGCATATATATATAAACATAGTTTTGCAGTTACATCCCAACTGTACAATAGGACTACAGACCTCTAAGAAGATAAACAACTATGGCGGGACAGGGCCCCGCCATACCCTGAATGTACAAAACTATATACAACAACGGGAGATCATACCTAAAATTCGAGCCTCAGGAGAAGATGGAGCTCCTCACACCAAAGCAAAAGATCCTAAGGATGCGGATCTAGCACCTGCTTGCCCTTACCTGCGGCATGAACGCAGCCCCCCGAAGGAGGTCAGTACAACAGGTACCAAGTATGTGAAGCTGTAAAGTACTTAAATGAAATCAAGTATTTAAAACCATTTGCAAATACAATCAGTTCAGTTGCACATAGTGCCATATCACAACAAGAACAATAATAGGTAAATCAGCGTGAGTCTTTTCTAGGCGCGAATGATCTAAGCAAGACCAATCGCCCATAGTATCATTATGCGTGCTAATCACGGACTCCGCGATCGCATAGGTCACACTGAGACGCATAGGTATTCCTCGCACGGTAGCTAACCGGTACCCTCCGACTCCGCGATCCGCATAGTCTCGATAGATCGCGTAGTCACCACCGCGCAGGGCATCCCCGTCGGGATAGAACACCGGAATGATCAATCACGGAACTCCGCGACTCGCATAGTCTCACTTGCATAGGCCGTATAGACGCATCAAGGGTGGCAAGCCCGGTAGAACAAGTGAGGGTATGTGATATAATATGATGTGATCTTAACGTTTAACAACGTAAGCATAACAAGAATAACATCACAAGACACTAACCCACGTAGTATCATAACATGTCTACTTATCAAACCATCTTACTATACTTTGCAGAAGTCAATACAAGATTTTCATACACAAACCAGTAAAACCGTTCCTTTTATCTTTCTTAAGTCGTTATACCTAAATTCCCATAAAGCTAGTATAACTCTTAAGCTTTCTGTTTAAAAATCCAGTATTACTCTTCTTTTAAAAATGATTCATAATTCTTTTGAAATACTTCAAGGTTCTTATTATTAGAGCTTAAGTCAAAAGACATTGCCGTATAACTACGTTCGATTAACACAAACGCGTCACCAGTACTATATATATATACTTTAAAATATCATGCTCAAGAGTATAGGAAGGATCACATACCTTCTCATGAAATCCACTGCCAAGTCGAATATGTCGCGCGGAGAATCAACCTATAATAGTCGAATCGTCTATCAACGTCTAGACTATTTTGTATAAAGTTCTAAGCGAGAGGGTTCTCATTCTACGGAAAATTGGGCGACTTCCCTGCAGTCAAGCTACTCAAGTCTACTGTGATAACAGTTCAATTCTATTCTTTAATATTCTTCTATATCTTATACTCAAGTCTTAACTATTCTTATATGTAATATCCAATTACAATAGAAGGACAAGAGTATTTATCTCGATAAGCCCAAAAATTATCCAAGTTAAATGTCGATCTGAGCAAGGTTTAGCTCACAATTGCGCTCAGATAGCTCGAGAAACTCTTAGAAGTTTCTAACAACTTCTACTTAAATACTATAAGGGATTTGGGCTAGGGTATTTTGGTATAGTAACTATACTAGAAGGCAACTTCTGAGGAGGGTATTCGGCCAAGGGCCTTCTCGAGGAGGGGAGGCTCTTGGGCGAGAATACTACAAAGAGAGGGAGGATTTTCAAGACTTGGAGAATTGATTTATGGATGAAGAAAACCTTGAGTTAGGGGAGTATTTATAGGCCAACCAAAGGCCAACCAATGGCCAAGATGAAGCCAAGTGCTATGCAAGTGTAGGGTCGAGATTTGGGCAAGTACACCTTATCCATCTACTCCACAAATATCCTACCTAACCTTGACTAAAGAAAAAAGCCACAAAAAATCGTCCAAGTTGCCCATTTTGCCGTCCATTGAGGGTGACAAGTGTCACCCTCCCGTCCAAAATATTTCATCTCTCGGAAAAATCCGCAAAAATAATAAATGACATAGCCGGAATTTTCCCTTCGCGAAGTTTGGAAAAGCGTTTACGTGGAAAAGCGATTCTTTTCGAGTGTTGTGCACAATATTTTCGTCCATAGTGCCTAACTAAGGCTAAACTTTTGTACGTATGCCCTCACGTACATACTCTGGAAATACGGGGTATAACATTCTCCCCTCCTTAGAAACATTCGTCCCGAATGTTCCTTCCCAAGACAGATAACAATAAAGCTTAAACAGTTTGCAAATGCTACATACGGCCACAAAACAACACTTAAGCATATATGATAGTTAAAATCAGTAAGTAGGAAAGTAAGTTACCTGGAGGTGTGGGGAATAAGTGAGGGTACCTCTGCCTCATGTCCTCCTCTGCTTCCCACGTCATCTCCTCCCGAGCTCGTTCGCCACAAGACTTTGTGAAGCCACGTCCTTGGTCATGACGCCTAATCGACGATCGATTATCGCTATGGAATCTCTCATACGATAACCCCGGTCACTGGACATCGTCAATCGGATGCACTCTAGATGGATCCCCGATACATCTCCTCAAAGATAGAAGCGTGAAACACGGATGCACCGCCTCCAGATCGGACGGCGGATCAACTCATAGGCAACGCCTGCTCTGCGGACAATCGTCGACCCAATGTACCTTGGTGAGTTTCCCTTTCTTCCCGAATCTCATCACACCGCCATGGGTGACACCTTCAGAAAACCCAATCATCAACCTCGAACTCGGATGCCGACGGCGATGATCTGCATCGACTTCGCCGACTACGGTATGAGCAACCGCTCACGGATAAGCTTCACCTTATCCACTTCTGCCGCACCAAATCTGGTCCCACTAATCGCGCACCTCGCCCATCAAACCAGCCTATCGGCGATCGCACTTCCTCCATACAAGGCCTCATAAGGCGCCATCCCGAATCTTGGAGTGGTAGCTATTATTATATGCAAACTCAACTAGAGGCAAATGATCCTCCGCTACCACGAAGTCAATAACGAGCTCGCAGCATATCCTCAAGAGTGCGGATAGTGCGCCACTTGTCCGCCATGCGTGGATGGAATGCGATGCTGCTCACTGCGTCCCTAAACCATACGGAAGGACCGCGAAGTTAGCCGTAGCGGGCTCCTCTGCGATATGATCAAAGGGACTCCATGCGATCGGCGATCTTCGGATGTAAAGTCGGCATAATCCTCAGAAAAAGTCGTCTGCGGGAAGAAAGTGGGCTGATTTGCCACTGTCGACGATAACCCAAATAGAATCATGTTTCCTCGGAGTGCGAGGTAACCCTGTGATAAAGTCCATGTTGATCACCTCCCACTTCCATGTCGGGATCTCAATCGTCTGTAATAATCCACCAGGCCTCTGGTGCTCTATCTTCACCTGCTGACAACACGGGCACTGTGCTACAAACTCTGCAACGTCCCTCTTCAAGCCATCCCACCAATACATAGATCTAAGGTCGTGGTACATCTTGGTCGACCCCGGATGGATAGAGTAACGCGCGCTGTGTGCTTCCCCTAACTCGCCAAGTCACGAAATATCTGGAACACACAACCTGCCCTCAAACCTTAGCACCCCATCAGGTGCTACCTCAAAAGGACCATTGCCCTCACGAAGAGCCGTATCACGATACCGAATCAAAACCGGATCCTCAAACTGTTGCCTCTTCACCTCCTCGACGATGGAATACTCGGCAACCTCTCGAACTCGAACCCCACTACTATCAGAATCAATCAAACGGACACCAAGGCTCGCTAACTGATGTAAATCGCGAACCATGCCCCTCCTCTCTGGTTGCACATCTGATAGACTCCCCATCGACCTACGACTAAGGCATACGCCACAATATCGCCTTCCCGGGTGGTACGGATATCGACATCATAATCCTTAAGTAACTCTAACCACCGTCTCTGTCGTATGTTCAGTTCCCTCTGGCTGAAGATATACTGGAGGCTCTTGTGGTCTGTATAAATATCCACATGAACCCCATACAAATAGTGCCTCCAGATCTTCAAGGCGTGAATCACCGCTAACTCCAAATCATGGGTGGGTAGTTCCTCTCGTGTTTCTTAAGCTGTCGGGATGCATACGCTATACCCTTACCCAGCTGCATCAACACACAACCGAGCCCGACGACGCATCACAATACACAACATAACCGTCTGGACCCTCTGGAAGAGTAAGAACGAGGGCGGTCGTCGATCTCCTTCAAGAATCGAAACCCCGCCACAAGCATCAGTCCATCAAACTTAGCGCCTTACGAGTCGGAGTCAATGGTGCGTAGATAGAAGCAAACTTCTCCACGAACCGATAATAACTCGCGAGGCCTAAAATGCGAACCTCTGCCGGAGTAGTAGTTCAAGGCCAACTCACATCGCCTCGATCTTGGCCGTATCTATTATACCCCGTATTTCAAAGTATGTACGTGAGGACGTACGTAGAAAGTTTGAGCCTTAAGTTAGGCAAGGTTCGAATTTTGTTCACAACCCCCGATTAGAGTCGTTTTTCGACGAAACGTTTTACAAAACTTGCGAAGGGAAAATTCCGGCTATGTCATTTATAATTTTTGCGGATTTTTCCGAGAGACGAAATGTTTTGGACCAACGAAGGGTGACACTTGTCACCCTCATATGGGCGATCTTGTGGTAGAGAAGGGGACGATTTTGTGGCATGTTTTGTGCCTAAAACATGGGTCAATGTTTGGGAGGTTTTGTGGAGTAGGAGTAGGGGGCTCTTGGGCAAATCTTGGCCCTCCACTTGCCCCCACTGGCTGATCATGGCGTTGGTTTCCTATAAATACCCCTTGAAGACTTCTTCATCCATTCCATAAATCTCCAAGTCTTGAAATCCCTCTTCCCCCCCCCCCCCCCTTAGTGTTGAGTTCTCGTCCAAGCCTCTTCCCCTTCCCCCCCTTTTGAGAAGGCCCTTGGCGGAAGTACGCCTCCTAGTGGCCTTGGCCGAGGTACACCCCCCTTGCCTAGTTGTTCTCGTAGAACACCCACCTTTGGTAGAAAATACTCTCCAAGTATTGTTACTATACCAAAATACCTTTGCCTTATACCTTGTAGTATTCCAAAGTATAAGGCCCCTAAATGACATTTCGATGATAAAGGAGGTAGGGTGCAGAGACAACGGGAGGTTTGCCTAGAAGCAGCCACCCTTGAAAGAGTACCTCTATACGTAGAGCCCGGAAATACTACCTTTTGTCCTTTTTGTCTCAAAACGAAACCCTAAGGAAAAATCTTCATAGCTGGTTGAAGTTTTAAGTAAAAGTTGCGTAGAACTTCTAAGGGTTGTTTGGAGCGGGTTGGAGCGCCCAGAGTAGGAGCTAAACGTCGCTCAGGATCGACATTTTAACTTGGATAATTATGGGCTTATCGAGGTAAATATCTTGTCTCCCTATTATAATTGAGTTTACATACTATTGAAGTATAAGAATTAAGTATAAGTTATATACAAGGAAAGTATATAAGAAGAGAATTGAACTGTACTTACATAGAATTTGTATTTGATGGACTTGTGAAGATTGTGGTAGGAAATGCTGCCCAATTTTCCGTAGAACCTTGTATCTAGATTTATTCTATCGAGTAGTCTAGACTTTGATAGACTTGTATAACCTTTATAGGTTGAAAGTTCTGCAAGTAGCATGTTCTACTTGAAAGGTGGACAAGGCTAAATCTGCCATACCATGAGCGTTTTGCTAATAATCGATAATCGTCACGAGGTATGTGATTCTTCCTATCCTCTCGAGCATGATATTTTAAAAGAATATATATAGTACGGTGAGACGTCGTGTGTTAGCGAGTGTAGTTTTACTGCAATGTCTTTTGACTTAAGCTGAATAATAAGAATCAAGTATTTCAAAAGAATTAAGAAACCTTTTTTGAAAGAAGAGTAATGCTTGGTTTTCAAAGCTTAAGAGTTATACTAGCTTTATGGGAAGTTAGGTATAACGACTTAAGAGAGATAAAAGAATGGTTTATTAATTTTAGAAGTTAAGAGACTTGATCTTAAAAGATAAGAGACTTGACTTAAATGAATTAATATGAATTTTGTGTGAAACCTCATTCGTGAGTAATGAGTATTTTGGTTTTCAAAAGGAATGATGTTTTACTGATTTGAATCGTGATAAGTATCGAACAAACCATCTGCTGCGTTAATAAAGGGAAATGTTTTGGCTAACTAAGTATTATTAAAACCGGTAGAAACCTCCATCCGCATAGTGGCTAAGATGAGACAAAATGATATTACATTTCCTAGATCACGGTGAGAGTAATATTGTTATGAACAAGAATAACCTACCCACACATAAGGCATATGTTTCTCAAATGGTTTTAAAAGAGAATTATATTATTAAGTGATTAAGACTATGAACTACGAAACCTTTCGAAAATGAGAAACTTGAGCATTTGAAATTAGGCAAACTTGAACGCTTGGAAAATAATGTTGTTACTTGACTTTACAAAGGAAGTGTTTTGGTTTACTTAAAAGATAGTCACTCTATTTTAATATTACGAGTATTGTGTGACTTTGTGAAAGAAACAGATCTTTTAAAGAGTTATTATATGAAGTACTTTGGGGATAAAGACCCGAACTTGTTAACATAAAGTAGAAAGTACCTTGTGTGAATAACTTGATTGTGTCGGTTTGTGATAGCCGTGTAATAATTTCTTGTTGGTTTGATAAGTAAACATGTTAGGATGCTACGTGTGTTAGTATCTTGTGATGTTGTGTAAAGGGGTTTCCCTTGATTGCGTTTATGTTGTTTAACGATCAGCCGTTATGTTGGTATTGTACCACTCACCTTGACATGATCCCGGGGGTTAAGCTGCTCCGACGCGGTAGACTCGGTGTCCGGGACCATGATTCGAGATCACCTCACGCGGGTCCAGGGACCTATGCAGAGCTACGAGTTCCGTGTTAGTGTGCGGCCCTTGTGGTCATACGGCCCATGTGGCCACGCGGACGCGAGTCCGTGACGATGCCGAGAGTAGCTACCCTCGACGCGGGAATACCTCACGCGGGCCTATGAGGTTGGCCTACGCGGAGTCGCGGGAAGTTCCAGGACTAGACGCGCACATTAGATCTCGCGCAGTGGTCGGCTTTGATCATGTGACGCCTAGACAGATCTCATGATACGCTTTATGACCTTGTTGGTACCGTGGGTTTTAGTAGTCGGCTATGCCTTCGCATTTACCGTCACGGTTTTATTATGACACAGTGGGACCCGTGTTCATGTGTATTCCTTGGTGCTTTTATATCATAGGCCGCCGGTGAGGAAGGTATTACACGCATGATTGATGTTGCGGGCGTGAGACCCATAGTTATATTTGAGTGATGACTTTGAGGCGCGAGTCCCGACTTGACATGATCGCTATTTATTGTGAATCGTAGTTTGGTTATCATACATGTCTCGCTTTTTATAGACTACTATGATTTCATTTACGTATTTTCGCCACATACTTGGTACTGTACACCTCCTTGGGCCGCGTTCATGCCGCAGTAGAGATACACCATGTTGATCCTCGCCTTAGGTCACGTCAGCTTTGGGAAGCTCCGCTTCTCGGAGGCTTATCGGTATAGTCCGTCGTTGTAGGTACTTACATTCGGGGTATGGCGGGCCCTGTCCCGCCATTGTTGTCGTATCATTCTTAAGTCCAGTAATACCGTTGTGGGCAGAGTTGTAAATGGATGTAATCGTCGGTTTTAAAGTTTATATATACATGCCGAAAGGCAACTTTCCTCAGATTATTGTTTCATACTTCATGTTATTTCATGTTATTGTTTTATATTCCGCTGATTACTCTGATGTTGTATCACTAGGGTGCCCGGGGTAAGGCACGAACACGGCCGGTTCGGTCGTGACAAAAGTGGTGTCGAGCGCTTAATCCTCGGAAAGTGTCTCAGATCGTATCTAGTAGAGTCGATTATCGGTGTGTTGTGCACTACACCAATTAGGAGGCTATAGGATATTTTAGGATTGGTTTCATTCTTCTCACTGAGATCGCGCTTAGAGTCGTGTTATAAGTTGACCCTCTAACGATTTCTTTCCTCACTGCTATGCCTCGCGTAAAGGCAACCCGGCCCAGAGGGTAAGCGTGAGGAGCCGCGAGTAGAGTGAGGAGGGTTACGAGGGCACAGCCCAATCATCACCGGGTGGTGCTTCGGGGAGTTCTGGGACGTCGCCACCCAGAGTTTAGCACGGCAGCGATTCCTCTGCGGCCATGTTAGTTGAACCTTCGCCCACGCAAGAGCGAAAGTATAGATTGCAAATAAACGACTTCGCTTTCTAGCTATGGATTTAGCAACCAGAGTATTTTTCGATTTATCGCGCCTTGATGAATATCTAAGAAAGGGTTGTGCAAGTAGCTCTTCACCAAAGCCGAGCATGGCTCGTGTGTGGGCTTATGCGCAGCAGTCGAGAAACATAGGGATCGACGGGTTAACCAAGATCGCAAGAGGCCGTAATGGCAGGTCCTTGGTAACTTTCGAGGCGAACCGCCAAGCAGCCAGACAGATATGCGCCCGCCTGCGTGAATGGTTCTCCG
Organism: Przewalskia tangutica; assembly: GCA_029844215.1. Classification (NCBI taxonomy): domain Eukaryota; kingdom Viridiplantae; phylum Streptophyta; class Magnoliopsida; order Solanales; family Solanaceae; genus Przewalskia; species Przewalskia tangutica. The sequence continues at coordinate 82,745,914 of CM056728.1, read as the reverse complement.
CGTGGTTCAGGACGCTCGAGTATGTGGTTGGTCGAGCTCAGAGCTTCCGCTCACGGCTGAAGGTTCCAAACACCGGATTGATTTTCCTCGTTGTTCACACGTCACAGCGCCATCCCGGAATGTCGCCTTTTAGTTGGTACTTGTTTTACCCGGCCGTCGCGGCCATGTGTCGAAAGGATGTCCTAGTAGGAGGATGCAAGTAGAAGGACTCACCTTGATCGGTGGGTAGTTCGTCATCTTCCTAGCTATGCGCCTCACGGCGAGTTTGATTAGAACGACTAAGAGTGAAGCAAAGAGACTGTATATCCTTAACCCTCTGAGATTAGTGCGCATGATGAGACGAGTATGTCTTAAATGTTATGTTCAGATAGCGTTGTGTTAATTGTGATTAGAAATCATGGTTAGTTAACCTGTAAGATTGGGATAAGGAAAGTGCGAGCCTTAGAGTTTTATATGTGGAGACCTTAGAGGTAAGGCCATCTCGAGTAAAGATGTAATTTTTATGTTTGATCCTTATCAGTGCATAGCGCGTGAGGTATATTATGTGATAAGTCCCCGAGTAGTGTGAAATGAAAGAGGTAGTTGAGCTAAGAAGATCGCTAGGTTTGCGCGATGCGGGTCGGGTTGGGACGATTGCGGGTCAACCCGCGGCTGTGATGGTGGTGGTCGGGTGGTGGTCCCGCTTTGTGTTAGGGTCGCGAGGTGTTAGGCCCATGTTTAGTTAACCAACGATTGAGTTCGTGGATGCATTCGACCGAGGTCGGGCCGAGGAGGTCACCCGCCTTGTCTTTTAGTCAAAACCTTGTACTCGCAAAGAAATTACGCGAGATGTTTATATCGAAGGTTGTAAGCGTCGCACGAGGTGCCCGCTTACCTTATGACGCATGTGAAGCCCGTGTTTTGGCTACTTTTTCTCGAAGTTTTACCAGCAGTAGGAACTCAAAGTAGTCTCAAGAGCATTCGCCTCGCTAGTGTTTGGATTTGTGGGTAGCCGCGAGGATTGTTGCCTCCCGCTGAGGAGTGTTTTTAGCTACCATTTCGTGTTCTGATGTCGCCGTATGAAGCCTTTTATAAGCGGTAGTAAGTTGCGGCCGATTGGTTCGATGTTGGCAAGGTTCAGATTGTTGGTTCATACCCGTTTCAGAATGTGGTTAGGGTGTGACGAGTTTTGGAAAAACAGAGGAAACTTAGCCCGAGTTACTTTTGGGCATTTGCAAATTATTTGTAGAGTAGGCCGGGTTGCATATAGTTGGCATTACCCTCCGACGTAGGGAGCAGTACGTCCGGTCTTTCATGTTGTTATGTTCGAAAAGTATCGAGATCCATCCAGAGTGTTCCCGCCAATGATGATCAAGTCGAGGTAGTAACCCGCAGAGTTTTGAAATCAAGCGAATGTAAATGCGGTGTTATGAGAAAGAGTTCGAGTGTACGAGCAGGGTACGACGAGTAAGGGAAGAAGCGAGCATGTGTTAAGAACAGAGGTGTGATCATTTCGTTTGTAAAGTGAAGGTACGAAGTAAGTATATTTTAGATGGTGATGTTAGAGGTGATTCCTCGTGGACTTGGATATAAGTAATTGCGCGTGTGTTATGTTATGGCTGTACGCATACGGTTGTTTTCGTAAGTATAGTAGTGAAGACTATAACGCGCATGTTGTTTTGAGATTCTAGAAGGAACATTCGACTAATGTTTCAAGAGGGGAGAATGTTATACCCCGTATTTCCAGAGTATGTACGTGAGGACGTACGTAGAAAGTTTGAGCCTTAAGTTAGGCAAGGTTCGAATTTTGTTCACAACCCCCGATTAGAGTCGCCGACGTAAACGCTTTACAAAACTTCATGGGCGGAAAATTCGCTATGTCATTTATAATTTTTATGGATTTTTCCGAGAGACGAAATGTTTTGGATCAACGAGAGGTGACACTTGTCACCCTCTATACGGGCGGTCTTGTGGCCGAGAATGGGACGATTTTGTGGCATGTTTTGTGCCTAAAACATGGGTCAATGTTTGGGAGGGTTTTGTGGAGTAGGGCAGGGGCTTCGGGCAAATCTCGCCTCCACTTGCCCCCACTTGGCTTGATCATGGCCATTGGTTTCCTATAAATACCCCTTTCAAGACTTCTTCATCCATTCCATAAATCTCCAAGTCTTGAAAGCCCTCTTCCCCTTAGTGTTGAGTTCTCGCCCAAGCCTCTTCCCCTCCCCTTTGAGAAGGCCCTTGGCGGGTACGCCTCCTAGTGGCCTTGGCCGAGGGGTACACCCCTCCTTGCCTCGTTGTTCTCGTGAGAACACCCCCACCTTTGGTAGAAAATACTCTCCAAGTATTGTTACTATACCAAAATACCTTAGCCTTATACCTTGTAGTATTCCAAAGTTACCTCTATACGTAGAGCCCGAAAATACTACCTTTTGTCCTTTTTGTCTCAAAACGAAACCCTAAGGAAAAATCTTCATAGCCGGTTGAAGTTTTAAGTAAAAGTTGCGTAGAACTTCTAAGGGTTGTTTGGAGCGGGTTGGAGCGCCAGAGTAGAGCTAAACGCCGTCAGATCGACATTTTAACTTGGATAATTATGGCTTATCGAGGTAAATATCTTGTCTCCTATTATAATTGAGTTTACATACTACAAGTATAAGAATTAAGTATAAGTTATATACAAGGAAAGTATATAAGAAGAGAATTGAACAGATTTACATAGGACCGTATTTACAGCCGACTTAAGATTGACTGGGAAGTCACGCCCAATTTTCCGTAGAACTCAGTATCTAGATTTATTCTATCGAGTAGTCTAGACTTTGATAGACTTGTATAACCTTTATAGGTTGAAAGTTCTGCAAGTAGCATGCTCTACTTGAAAGGTGGACAAGGCTAGCCTGCCATAGCCGTGAGCGCTTTGCTAATAGTCGATAATCGTCACGAGGTATGTGATTCTTCCTATCCTCTGAGCATGATATTTTAAAAGAATATATATAGTACGGTAGACGACGTGTGTTAATCGAGTGTAGTTTTACAAGCAATGTCTTTTGACTTAAGCCCTAATAATAAGAATCTTGAAGTATTTCAAAAGAATTAAGAAACCTTTTGAAAAGAGTAATGCTTATTTTCAAAGCTAAGAGTTATACTAGCTTTATGGGAAGTTAGGTATAACGACTTAAGAGAGATAAAAGAATGGTTTATTAATTTTAGAAGTTAAGAGACTTGATCTTAAAAGATAAGAGACTTGACTTAAATGAATTAATATGAATTTTGTGTGAAACCTCATTCGTGAGTAATGAGTATTTTGGTTTTCAAAAGGAATGATGTTTTACCGATTTCGAAATCGTGATAAGTATCGAACAAACCATCGCAAATATAATAAAGGGAAATGTTTTGGCTAACTAAGTATTATTAAAACCAAGAGAAACCTCCATCCGCATAGAAGCTAAGATGAGACAAAATGATATTACATTTCCTAGATCATGGCTGCAGTAGTAATATTGTTATGAACAAGAATAACCTACCCACACATAAGGCATATGTTTCTCAAATGGTTTTAAAAGAGAATTATATTATTAAGTGATTAAGACTATGAACTACGAAACCTTTCGAAAATGAGAAACTTGAGCATTTGAAATTAGGCAAACTTGAACGTTTGGAAAATAATGTTATTACTTGACTTTACAAAAGGAAGTGTTTTTGTTTACTTAAAAAGATAGTCACTCTATTTTAATACTACGAGTATCAGGTGACTTTGTGAAAGAAACAGATCTTTTAAAGAGTTATTATATGAAGTACTTTGGGGATAAAGACCCGAACTTGTTAACATAAAGTAGAAAGTACCTTGTGTGAATAACTTGATTGTGTCGGTTTGTGATAGCCGTGTAATAATTTCTTGTTGGTTTGATAAGTAAACATGTTAGGATGCTACGTGTGTTAGTATCTCGTGATGTTGTGTAAACGGGTTTCCTTGATTGCGCTTTATGTTGTTTAACGATCACCGTTATGTTGGTATTGTACCACTCACCTTGACACGATCCCGGGTTGTCGCTCCGACGCGGGTAGACTCGCGGTCCGGGACCATGATTCGAGACTACCTACGCGGGTCCAGGGACCTATGCGCGAGCTACGAGAGTTCCGTGTTAGCGCGCCCTTGTGGTCACGCGGTCTACGCCATACGGACCGCGAGTCCGTGATTTACGCCGAGAGTAGCACCTCGACGGGGAATACCTCACGCGCCTATGATGTTGGCCTACGCGAGTGCGGAAGTTCCAGGACTAGACGCCGACATTAGATATCGCGCGAGTGGCCGCTTTGATCATGCGACGGCCTAGACAGATCTCATGATACGCTTTATGACCTTGTTGGTACTGCGGGTGTTAGTAGTCGGCTATGCCTTCGCATTACCCCCGCACGGTTTTTATTATGACACAGTGGGACTCGTGTTCATGTGTATTCCTTGGTGCTTTTATATCATAGGATCGCCAGTGATAAGGTATTCCACGCATGATTGATGTTGTGGCGCGAGACCCATAGTTATATTCGAGTGATGACTTTGAGGCGCGAGTCCCCGACTTGACATGATCGCTATTTATCAGGAATCGTAGTTTGCTTATCATACATGTCTCCTCGCTTTTATAGACTACTATGATTTCATTTACGATTTTCGGGCCACATACTTGGTACCGTTGTAATCGACCTCCTTCGGGCCGCTCACGCCGCAGTAGAGGTACACCAGTTGCTGATCCTCGCCTTAGGGTCACAGTCAGCTTGGGAAGCTCCGCTTCTCCGGAGGCTTATCACGTATAGTCCCCGCCGCTGTAGGTACTTACATTCAGGTATGGCGGGCCCCGTCCCCGCCATTGTTGTCGTATCATTCTTAGGTCTCGTAGTACCGCTGTGGGCGAGTTGTAAACGGGATGTAATCGTTCGGTTTTAAAGTTTATATATACATGCCGAAAGGCAACTTTCCTCAGATTATTGTTTCATACTTCATGTTATTTCATGTTATTTTTTTATATTCCTGACACTCGATGTTGTATCACTAGGTGCCCGGTAAGGCACTACCACGCCCGAAGTTCGGGTCGTGACAAGATCCACCAATACCATCTACTCGGCAATATGCCCAAGAAAAGCCACCAAGCCAACCAAAACTCACATTTGGAAAACTTGGCGATAATCGCTGGTCCCGAGAACTCTCAAAGACAGCCCTCAAATGCTCCGCATGCTCCCGCCCGAGCGAATAAACCAAGATATCATCAATGAACACTATCACAAACGTGTCCAAAATGGTTTGAACACTCGCTCATCAAATCCACGAATACCACGAGCATTGGTCAACCCAAAAGACATGACCAACTCATAATGCCCGCATCGTCCGAATGCACCCTGTGGACATCCACCTCTCGACTGCACTGATGATAGCCCGATCGCAGATCAATCTTGGAGAAACATCTCGCACTCGCACCTGGTCGAACAAATCATCAATCCCGGAAGCGGTATCTCGTTTTAATGGTCACCTTGTTCACCGCCATAATCAACACACATGCGCAGGCCCCGCCCTTCTTCTTCACGAACAATACCGGCGCTTCCTGTGGAGAAACACTAGGTCCGGATGAAGCCCTTCTCTCCAAAGAAATCTCTCACCGGTCCTTCAACTCTCTCAACTCGGCGTGCCATTCGTAGACGGAATGGAAATAAAGCCGAGTGTCCGCAAAGACATCAATACAAAACTCAATCCCTCTCGTGAGGATACCCGGAGGTCGCCTGAAACACATCCGGGAACTCTCTCGACATCGAATCGATCAAAATCTGGTACCGCACCTCGTGATCAAACACCCAACGAGACGGTAGATATACCCTTCTCGCACCATCTTCCTAGCCTCGAGGTAGGAAATAAACCTACCCCGCGATACAAGATTCTCCCACTGACAACCGGCCCTCAGAAATCGAACCGCACTACCCTCTCTCAGCCTACATTGGCATAGCAAGAAGCTAACCAATCCATGCCCATGATCACATCGAAATCACCATGTCCAACTCTATCAAGTCGCCAGGGTCCGACGATCAGATACGTCACCGGACAAGCTCCTATATATCCGCGAGCTACCACCGAATCACCCATCGGGCGTAGCTACCTTGAAAGCGGTCTATGGACTCGTGCTCTATCCCTATCTTACTAGCAATAAGGGGAGATATATAGACAGAGTAGAACCCGATCTATCAAGGCGAAACGCCATAACCGTAAACCGACAGAGTACCGTGACGACGCCGTGAGACGCCCCGTCCTCGCCACCGGACAAGGCATAAATGCGTTCGAGGACCGCGAATCGACCCGCCACGACCGCCGTGACTCGCTGGTCCATGAGTACTCGCCCGGGCGAGTAATCAAGGATGAAGACCGCAATGCACTCGGCGTCGACCCTACCGTGACCGCTCGCCTGACAGACTGCATAATGACTCGCCGCCAAGTGTAGCAAGCTCAAGTAGTACTACGCCTCAATGGAATCTACCACAACGGACACACCGAAAGCAGACTCGATCGTTAGCACCCTTGCTACCCGAAGTTCAAGTCCCGGCCCCGACCGCCAATGCTCGGGCCGCACTAAAACGATGTAGGAGTGCTCAGCTGGCCGTGGTGCAAATCCAGACGTCACGAGGCCGCCCACCCCGAGAACTACCAAAAGAACCGCCGCCTCGCCTTCTTCACTGGCCGATATTCGCCGACCCGCCGCCTTTACGCCTCGCATCCAAGTGGACGAGCTCGCACGCGGTAATGTCCATGCTCGTCAAGAGCCACACCCGCACAAGACTCGCCATATAATCATCTAGCCCGTGACGTAGCGATGCACCCGCCCTCCATATCCGCTACCAATGCAGGGACATATCGAGCCAAAGAATCGAACTCGACATTGTACTCCCTAATCAGGCGCCCTCTCTGCCTCGAACAAAAATCTGCCCGCGCCTCCTCATCCGTGGGACGCAAGAAGTGAGCGAGGAAAGCCTCCGAGAACTCATCCTGGAAGTCGGGACGCTGCGGTTCTCCCGATAACTCCCGCTGATCAAAACCAATCGATCATGTATCACGCAGCCGACGCGAATCAAGATCACGGACTCGTCTCCGACGCCCGATCACCTCATAATCCTTCAGAATCGACGGATGAACTCCTCGCGATCATCCTCCGCCTCAACCCGTAAAACTCAAGCGGCTACAACTCGTGAAATCTCGTAGCCTCAAAACTATTCGCCTCGTGAACCACGGTACTATCGGGCCGGAATCGAATCACAGATCCAAATTATCTCATGTCTGGCCACGATCCTGGCCAATAGCTGGGCCATCTCCTTGTATTTAACTCCTCCGCCTGTGCCGTGGGATGCGAGGCGCGGTACTCGTGGTTCGCTGGGCCGGCGGCGCATGGAACTCGCCGCCCTGTATAGATCGGCCCGAGCCCTCGTGACTCCTGTCCTACTAGCAGCCTCCGCCGCTTTGCCCTTCGGGGCCCGGCTGCCTTTACGTGAGGCATAATCACATGTAAAAGGAATGCGTTAGAGGGGTCCAACTTATAACACAGCTCTAAAGCACGATCTTAGAGTGAGAAGAATGGAAACCAATCCTAAATATCCTATAGCCTCCTGATTATTGATGTGGTGCACAACACACCGATAATCAAGACTCTACTAGATACGGCCTCAGACACTTTCGAGGATTAATCGCCTGATACCACTTTTGTCACGATCGCTCGGCCCGTGGATCGTGTCTTACCCGCACCCAAGTTGTCATACATCGAGTAATCGCTGAATATAAAAACAAGACATGAAACAGCTTGTAAAATGAGACACGCTTTATGTGAGAAAATGTCGCTTGCATATATATATAAACACGCTTTGCGCTACATCCCAACTGCATAATAGACTACGCACTTCTAAGAAGATAACAACTATGGCGGACAGGCCCCGCCATACCTCGAATGTACAAAACTATATACAACATCGTGAGATCATACCTAAAAGTCGAGCCTCCTATACATGGAGCTCTCGACACCAAAGCAAAAAGATCCTAAGGATGTGGATCTAGCACTGCTGCCCTTACTCATGCATGAACGCAGCCTCAAGGAGGTCAAGATAACAGTACCAAGTATGTGAAATCGTAGTACTTAAATGAAATCAAGTATTTAAAACCATTTGCAAATACAATCGGTTCAATGCACATAGTGCCATATCACAAACAAGAAAAATAATAGGTAAATCAGAATGTGTCTTTTCTAGGCCGCTAATGATCGGGCAAGGCCAATCGCCTATAGTATCATTACGCGTGTTCTAATCTCGACTCGCACCGCATAGGTCACACATGCACCCGCATGAGGTATTCTCGTGACGGTAGCTAACCCCGCATTCTCCCGACTCCGCACCGCATAGTCTCAATAGACCGCATAGTCACATTGCATCGCATAGTGGCATCCCCGCGACGGATAGAACACCCTAATGATCAATCTCGAACTCCCGCAGCCCGCATAGTCTCACAGATCGCGATAGCCGTATAGACTCGCATCGCGGTGGCAAGCCCTCAGATAACAAGTCAAGTGGGGTATGTGATATAATAACAATACAACGCCTTAACGCTTAACAACGTAAGATAACAAGAATAACATCACAAGACACTAACCCACGTAGATCATAACATGCCTACTTATCAAACCATCTTACTATACTTTGCAGAAGACAATACAAGATTTTCATACACAAACCAAGAAACTGCTCCTTTTATCTTTCTTAAGTCGTTATACCTAACTTCCCATAAAGCTAGTATAACTCTTAAGCTTTCATTTAAAAATCCATGATACTTTCTTTTAAAAATGATTCATAATTCTTTTGAAATACTTCATGGTTCTTATTATTCAGCTTAAGTCAAAAGACATCGCCAGATAACTACGCTCGCTAACACACGCACGTCACCGTACTATATATATATACTTTAAAATATCACGCCAAGAGTATAGGAAGGATCACATACCTTCTGGCGAATCCACCGCCAAGTCGAATATGTCGCGCGCAGAGAATCAACCTATAATAGCCGACACGCCTATCAACATCTAGACTATTTTGTATAAAGTTCTAAGCAGGTTCTCTATTCTACGGAAAATTGGGCAAAGACTTCCCTACCCGTCAAGCTACTCAAGTCATCGTGATAACACTCAATTCTATTCTTTAATATTCTTCTATATCTTATACTCAAGTCTTAACTATTCTTATATGTAATATCCAATTACAATAGAAGGACAAGAGTATTTACCTTCGATAAGCCCAAAATTATCCAAGTTAAATGTCGATCCTAAGCAAGGTTTAGCTCCTAATTGCACGCCCGATAGCTCCAAGAAACTCTTAGAAGTTTCTAACAACTTCTACTTAAATACTATAAGGGATTTGGGCTAGGTATTTTGGCATAGTAACTATACTGAAGGCAACTTCTACAGTGTGGGGGGTATTCGCCAAGGGCCTTCTCAGAGGAGGGAGGGCTCTTGGACGAGAATACTACAAAGAGAGGGAGGATTTTCAAGACTTGGAGAATTGATTTACGGATGAAGAAAACCTTCAAGTTAGGGGAGTATTTATAGGCCAACCAAAGGTCAACCAATGGCCAAGATGAAGCCAAGTGCTATGCAAGTTGTATGGTGGATATTTGGGCAAGTACACCTTATCCATCTACTCCACAAATATCCTACCTAACCTCGACTAAAGAAAAAGCCACAAAAATCGTCCAAGTTGCCCATTTTGCCGTCCATCGAGGGTGACAAGTGTCACCCTCCGCTGGTCCAAAATATTTCATCTCTCGGAAAAATCCGCAAAAATAATAAATGACATAGCTTAATTTTTCCTTCGAAGTTTGGAAAACGCTTCGCTGAAACGATTCTTTTCGAGTGTTGTGCACAATATTTTCGTCCATAGTGCCTAACTAAGGCTAAACTTTTGTACGTACGCCCTCACGTACATACTCTGGAAATACGGGGTATAACATTGATATGGAGGACAGAGTACACCGCTACGTCACCGGGCTCGATGACTACTTGGCAGAGGCTTGTTCGGGTGTAGCTCTTCACCGCATTTAACATTGCCCGCGCATGCTTTTGCACTGGGTGTGAGGAGCGGAGGGTCGACGAATGACCGAGATCGTAAGAGGGCGAATGCAGGTTCCTTTGGTAACTTTCGAGGCGGACCGCCTCAGCAGCAGGCTAGTTATGCACCTCCGCTAGTACAGAGTGGTCCTCCACAGTCTTCAGGACGTTCGGGGTATTCGGGAGCTGGTCAGAGCTCTAGGGCTTCTGGTTCACTGGTATTCATGGGTTCTAGCCAGCCGGATTCATGGTTCCCTCAGTGTGCACGATGCGACAGGCGTCATCCCGGGGAATGTCGTCGTTTTTCTGGTGCTTGTTTTACTGCGCCGCAGTACGTGACTAGATCGCCCTAGTAGGAGGGATACAAGTAGAATGACTCAGCCTACCGGGTCAGTGGCGGGTTCATCGCCTTCTATAGCTATGCGCCCAGCATGGCAGGATTATGATTAGAGCGGCAAAGAGAAAGTAAAGCAGTAGATACAGGTATATCCTTAACCCTCTAGAGATTAGTATGCATTATATGTTGATCTTATGTTTAAGTGTTATGTTCGGATAACATTGTATAAATATTGATATAGAGAACATGTTAGTTGAAAAGATAAGTATGGGGACGTGGAAGGTGTGAACCTTAGAATTTATAATAGTTAGGACCTTGGATGCAAAGCCGTCTTGAGTGGATGATTTTACGGTTGGTCTTTGTCGAAATACTTGGTATACGTGATATATATTGTGGGATAATTCCATGGGTAGTGTGAGATGGAAGTGTTAGCTTTCATGACGTGAATTAGTAAGATTGTTCCGGATCGAGGAACGGGAGAGTTTGGCACGACGGCGGGTCGGGTTGAGGCCAGATCGCGTCAACCCGTAGCTTCGGAAGCGAGGTAGGTCGATTCGAGGTGGTCCCGCCAGTGGTAGGGTCACGAGGGTGCTAGGCCCAAGTTTAGGTAACCATCAGATGAGTTCGTGGACGCGTTCGACTGGTGGTAGTGGTCACGTGGTTTTCTGGGTGTCACCCATAAAGGGTGATGAGATTTGGGAGGAAGGAAGCTCACCAAGGTACATCGGGCCTTATCGATTGTCCGCAGGTAGGCAAGGTTGCTATGAGTTGATCTGCCGTCCGATCCGGAGGCGAGCATCCGCTTTTCATGTTTCTAGCGCCGAGGAGATGTATCGGATCCATCTAGAGTGCACCCGATTGACGATGTCCAGTGACCGAGGGTTATCGTATGAGGAGAGTCCCATAGCGATACTCGATCGTCGTTAGGCGGTTGCGTGACGAAGGATGTGGCTTCCGCAAGGTCTTATGGCGAACGAGAGCGAAGGAGATGACATGGAGCAGAGGAGGACATGAGGCGAGGTATCCTCACTTATTCCACACCTCCGTGTAACTCACTTTCCTACTACCGTTTTAATTTTATCATATTTGCTTAAGTGTTGTATTGTGGCCATGTGTGTGGCAATTGCAAACCGCTTAAATTGCGAGAACTATATCGTTATTCTGTCTTGAGAAGGAACATTCGGGACGAATGTTTCTAAGGAGGGGAGAATGTTATACCCCGTATTTCCAGAGTATGTATGTGAGGACGTACGTACATTTGTACAAACCCTAATTAGGTTAAGGATGAAATTGTGAACTTTCAACTAAAAGATTAGAACCTTGTGAAGGAAATTCTACGTTTTTAATATTTTAACAGATTACGGATTTTTCCGAGAGATGAAATATTTTGGACCAATAAGAGGGCGACATGTGTCACCCTTAGGTGGCATGGGTTGGACGAAAATGTTGGGCTAGTGGACAAGTCAAATAGTCAAGTCTTGGAAGATATTTTTTTTGAGTGAGTGGGAGTAGGTGGTGGACGGTTTTTGTGAGCCATGTGGATGGCCACATGGCTCATTGTTGTGGTGGACATATGTTCCAATGTTGTGGTGGACATATGTCCCAATTTGTGGACACTTGGTGGAAGACTCCACTCACACAAGCTATCTAATCTACACCTCCACTTGCTTTAATCTTGGCCCTCGGTGGTTCTATAAATACCCCTCTTGTGCAAGACTTCTTCATCCACAAACACAACTTCCAAGTCACAAAATCCTTCCCTTTGTAGTAAAGCTTTCGCCAAGCTCCCCACCCCACCCCTTTGGAAGCTTTAAATGCAGTACCCTCTCCCCTTTTCCTAGTTGTTTCGCCAAAGCCCTCCCCTTGGTAGAAAAATTGTCTTCTAGTAGTGTTACTATTCCAAAATACCTTAGCCCAAATCCCTTGTAGTATTCCAAAGTTACCTCTATACTAAAAGCCAAGAAATACTACTTTATATCCTTTAGTCACAAAACGAAACCCTAGGAAAATCTTCATAGTTGGTTGAAGTGTTGAGTAGAAATTGTTTAGAAACTTCTAAGGGTTTCTTGGAGCTATCGGAGCGTGCAAATTAGGAGCTAAACGTTGTTCAGGAGCGACATTTAAACTTGGATAATTTTGGGCTTACCGAGGTAAATATCTTGTCCTTCTATTGTAGTTGGAGATTACATACTGTAGTAGTAAAGAAATAAGTATAAGATATATGGAAGGAGGGTATAAAAGAAGAGAATTGAACTGATTACATGGGATCATTTACTGAGACTTGAGTAGTTTGACTGGTGGGAAGTGCTGCCCAATTTTCCGTAGGATAGAGAACCTTCGCTTAGAATATTCTACAGTAGTCTAGACGTTGATAGACGATTTGACTATTATAGGTTGATACTCTGCCGACATATTCGACTTGGCGGTGGATTTCAAGGAGGTATGTGATTCTTCATATCCTCTTGAGCATGATATTTTTGATATATATATATATAGTACGGTAGACGTACGTGTGTTAACTAAAATTGGCTTTACTCTGATGTCTTTTGACTTGAGTTTTAAATAATAAGAATCTTGAAGTATTTCAAAAGAGTTATGAATCATTTTTTTGAAAGAAAAGTAATACTTGGTTTTTAAACAAAAAGCTTAAGAGTTATACTAGCTTTATGGGAAGTTAGGTATAACGACTTAAGAAAGATAAAAGGAACGGTTTACTTATTTGTTTATGAACGCCTTGTATTGATTTCTGGAAAGTGTAGTAAGATGGTTTGATAAGTAGACATATTATGATACTACGTGTGTTAGTGTCTTGTGATGTTTGTGTAAGGGGGTTATTCTCACAGGCTTACGTTGTTAAAAGTTAAGCTGTTATCGCTATTATATCACATACCCCCCTGACTTGTTATGATGCCGAGGACTTGCCACCCTCGATGCGAGGAATACCTCATGCGGTCTGTGTGACCATGCGGAGCTGCGGGAGTTCCAGGATGATCACTCCGGGTGTGTTACCCGATGCGAGGTATACCTCATGCGGTCTGTGTGACTATGATGCGAGGAATACCTCATGCGGTCTGTGTGACTATGCGGACTGCGGGAGTCCAGGAGGATGCCGCGGGTTAGCTACCCCCGATGTGAGGAATACCTCACGCGTGCAGTGTGACCTACGCGATGCGCGGAGTTCGAGATTAGGCTCGCATAAATGATACTACGGGCGATCGGCCTTGCTTCGATCATTAGCGCCTAGAAAAGACCGATTATGTTATATCTATTTTGCTTTTGGTTACGCTGGCACTATGCGGTTACATTGGTTGTTTCGCATATTTGTAAACCGTTTTAAAATGATATGATTTCATTTAAAGTACTTTGCGCTTTCACATACTTGGTACTGTTATCGACCTCCTTCGGGCCGTCACGCCGCAGTAGAGGTACTCTGTTGTTGATCCGCTCCTAGGATCACCGCCGCTGGGAAAGCCCCGCTTCTCGAGGATTATCTTTCGGGTATGATCTCCCGTCATTGTAGATTTATGTTCATTCAGGTATGGCGGCCCCGTCCCGCCATAGTTGTTTACTTCCTGAAGTCCGTAGTCTGTTGTAAAGTTGGGATGTAATCGCTGACTCTTGATGTATATATATATGCCGAAAGGCAACTTTTTCTCGATAAACTGCTTCATTTCATATTGTTTCATGTCTTGTTTTATATTCCGATTACACGATGTATGACTACTTGGGTGCGGGCAAGGCACTACCACGCACCGAACGGTCATGACAAATGTCACGACCCGATCCGGGCGGATCGTGCCTTACCCGCACCCTAGTGATACAACATCAGAGAAAATCAGCGGAAATAAAAACTTAAAAATGAAACAAGATATATGATAAGAACAGGATAACCAAAACGGTAACCTTTCAATAATATATATACAATTCTTTCAAACCGAACTGTTTAATCCTTTTTACAAACCCTGCCCACAAGGTACTGCACTTAAGAGTTTTATACAACATGACGGGTGGCTTCGCCATACCTCGAATGTACAAGTACCTACAATGGATGTGGACTATACCAAAAGATAAGCCTCCGAGAAACAGAGCTTCCCGACATTGAAATCGTGATCCTATGAGCGAGATCAACGATCGTACCTCACTGCGCATGAACGCAGCCTCAAGGAGGTCGATACAACAGTACCAAGTATGTGGCGAAATATCAGTAAATGAAATCATAGCGATATATAAAGCAGAGACATGTATGATAACCAAACTACAATCCATAATAAATAAGATATGTAAGTCGTGGACTCACGCCTCAAAGTCATCACTCAAATATAACTATGGGTCTCACGCCTCAACATCAATCATGCCCGTGGAATACCTTTCACCGCCGGCGTATGATATAATAACACCAGTACATATAAACACCAAGTCCTACTGAGTCATAAAACCGTGCGGGCAAGTACGGCTAACTACCGGATACCAAAGCCGTATCATCAATCGATCGGAAAGTACGAAGCCAACTACTGATACCAAAGCCATACTAACAATACTATACAACCAAACCACGAGTCGAGCACGGCAAGTACGTAAAGCCGACTACCAGATACCAAGGCGTGTCACGAGTCGACCGGCAAGTACGTGGCTAACTACGGATACCAAGGCCATATCACGAGACTCCGACACGAAGCTGATACGGGGCAAGTACGAAAGCCGACCACCAGATACCAAGGCCGAATCAGTAAGAAACCTCATGGAGAGCTAGTCCATGGAATAACTGTTATACCCCGTATTTCCAGAGTATGTACGCAGGGACGTACGTAGGAAATTTCGAACTTGAGAATAGGCTTGGCCGAATTATTTTTGTACACAACACCCGATTAGAGTCGTTTTTCGGCGAAACGTTTTCACAGCTTTCGTAGGGGAATTTCCGGCTATGTCATTTTTAATTTTATGGATTTTTCCGAGAGACGAAACATTTTGGGATTAACGGGAGGTGACACTTGTCACCCTCATCGACGGTAAGAGGAGGCTTGGCCTTCGCCGATTGGTTCATGGTTTTGTGCCTTGTTTTGGCCTTGTTTTGTGGCTTGTTTTGTGCCATGTTTTGTGGAGTAGGGGTTAGGGTGCACTTGGCTTGATCTTCGCCTTACACTTGCCTTGCACTTGGCTAGATCTTCGCCATTGGTTGGCCTTTGGTTTGCTATAAATACCCTTATGTTGATGAACTCTTCATCCACAAATGAAACCTTCCAAGCCTAAAATCCTCCTCCTCCTCTTGTGTTGTGTTCGGCCCAACACCCCTCCCCCTTTGAGTGGCCTTGTGGCGAGAGCCTCCTCCCTTTGTGGTGCCTTGGCTGGGCACCCCAGCCTAGTTGTTTTCGTATAATACCCTTGTTGTGGTATAGAAATACTCTCATAGTATTGTTATAATGTCCAAATACTGCCCAAATACCTTGTAGTATTCCCAAGGTTACACTTATACAAAAGCCCGTAAAATACGATTATACTTCCTTTAGCCACAAAACCGAAACCCTAAGGAAAACCTCCATAGTTAGTTGAGTACTATGTAGAAGTTGGTTAGAACTTCTAAGGGTTGTTTGAGCGGTGGAGCACCTTATAGAGCGAAACTTTGCTAAGGATCGACATTAAACTCTGATAATTATGGGCTTATCGAGGTAAATATCTTGTCCTCTATTGTAATTGGAAATTACATGTTGTTAGAATATATGGTTGAAGTATACTATATATAGAATCAACGTGGTTAGTTGGCAATGTCTTTTGACTTAAGCCCAAGAATCGAATCGAATCAGACATGAGACTTGTGTAGTAGTACCGTGGAGTAGAATTGTACCCGTCGTTAGATGTATAACCCCTCGGTTGGCTTGGTAGTCGCCCGTTAGAGGAGGAGATTTACGCCGCATGGGGAGGTGCCAATTTTCTCAGAGAATGTTCTACGATAAGATCTTGATGTTAATAAGCGCCTTGTGGCCTTATAGGTCAAGTACTACGTGTGGCGCTCTACTTGGCTTAAGGAGTAGCCGACGCTGGAAGTACTGAGCGCTTTTGCTATTAGTCGATACTGCCGCGAGGTATGTGAACCTCTTCCTATCTCTTCTAGCATGATATGGTGAACTATGTAGTACGGCAGACGCATACGTACTAAATGTATTTGATTGGTGTAAACATAAAAGGTTATAACGCTTTATGGGAAGTTGGTTATAACGGCTTTATGTTGGTAAGAAAATACATGTGGTTTTTAAAAGGTAATCGATTTGAACTATAACCGCTTGTTATGTGTTAATAAAGAACTCAAGTATTTCAAATGAGTTTTGAATCATTTTGAAAGAAGAAGTAATACTTGGTTTTTGAAAACTTAAGAGTTATACTAGCTTTATGGGAGTTAGGTATAACGCTTAAGAATGTTTTACCGATTTCGAAATCGTAATGTGTATCGACAAACCACAAAGAAATTAATAAAGGGAAATGTTTTGATTAATTAAGTATTAATAAAACTAAGAGCAACTTCCATCCGCATGTAAGCTAAGAGACAAAATGATATTTCCTAGATCATGGTTGTCAGAATAAGATTGTTATAAACAAGAATATCCTACTCACATATAAGACTTATGTTTCTCGATTGTTTAAAAGAAATTATATTCTTAAATGAATAAGGCTATGAACCACGAAACCTTTCTAAAATAAGAAACGTGAACATTTGAAATTAGGCAAACTCGACGCTTGGAAAATAATGTTGTTACTTGATTTTACAAAGGTAAGAGTTTTGGTTTTCTTAAAAGGACACCACTCTATTTTATACTACGTATCAGGTGACTTATGTGAAAGAAACAGATCTTTTAAAGATTTAATGTGTGAAGTACTTGGGGTTAGATAATTCGAACTTGTTAGTAGAAAAGCACCTCGTGTGAATAACTGATTGTATTGGTTTGTGATAGCCTTGTAATACTTTCTTGCCGATTTGAGAAGTAAACATGTTAGGATGCTACGGTGTTAGTATCTTGTGATGTTAGTGTAAAGGGGTTTTCCTCGATCGCGCTTTAAAGTTGTTTGACTATCACCGCATGTCGGTATTGTACCACTCACCTGACTTGGTCCGGAGGTTGTCGCCTCCGACGCGGGTAGACTCAGCGTGTCCGGGACCATGATTCGAGGATACCTACGCGGTCCGTGGATCCATGCGAACTACGAGTTCCGTGTTAGTGGCGCCTTTATGGTCACGCGGTCTTTGTGGCTACGCGATCGCGAGTCCGTGATTTACGCCGGAGTAGCTACCCTCGACGCGGGTTATACCTCACGCGGGCCTACGAGGTTGGCCTACGCGAGTCGCGAGAGTTCTGTGGCTAGACGCGCACATTTGATATCGCGGCGAGTGACCGCCTTTTATCATGTGACGGCCTGACAGATATCATGACACGCTTTATGACCTTGTTGCATCGCTGGTGTTAGCTCGGCTATGCCTTCGCATTTACCCTCGCATCGCTTTATTAGGACACGTGGGACCCGTGTTCACGTATTCCTGGTGCTTGTATATCGCCAGAATGGCGAAGGTATTCCACGCACGATTGATGTTGTGGGCGTGAGACCCATAGTTACATTTGAGTGATGACTTTGCGGGCGCGAGTCCCCGACTTGACATGCATCGCTACTTATCAGGAATCGTAGTTTGGTTATCATACATGTCTCCCGCTTTATAGACTATTATGATTTCATTTACAGATTTTCGCCACATACTTGGTACTGGTTGCATCGACCTCCTTCGGGGCCGCTCATGCCAGTAAAGGTACACCGCCATTGATCCTCGCCTTAGGGTCACGTCACATGGAAAGCTCCGCTTTCTCCGAGGCTTATCAGCCGTATAGTCCCCGTTGTTGTAGGTGTTTACATTCGTGGTATGGCGGGCCCCGTCCCGCCATTGTTGTCGTATCATTTCTGTAGGTCCAGAGTAATCCGCAAGGTGGTTTGTAAAAAGGATTAAACTGCTCATGTTGGAAAAAGTTGTTATTTATATATATGCCGAAAGGCAAGTTTTTCTCATTATTGTTTCATATTTCATAATATGTCTTGTATTGTTTTATGTTCCGCCGACACTGATGTTGTATCACTAGGTGCCCGGTAGGCACTACCACGCCCTAATCGGTCGTGACAAAAGTGGTATCGTGAGCGCTTAATCCTCTGAAAGCGGTCTACAGATCGTATCCAAGAAGTTTGATTATCGCGTGTTGCGCACCACACCAATAATCGTGAGGCTATAGGATATTTAGGATCGGTTTCTATTCTTCTCACTCGAGATCGTGCCTTAGAGTCGTGGTTGTAAGTTAGACCCTCCGACGATTTCTTTCCCTTATCGCTATGCCTCCGCGTAGGGCAAACCCGCCCAGAGGCGCGCAATGGCGGAGCCGCGAGTAGAGTTCAGAGGGTTACGTGGCACAGCCCAATCATTACCTAGGTAATGCTTCATTCGGGATTTCGCGACGCCACTAGCCCCGGATGAAAGTTTAGCACGGCGGCGCAGCCTTACCGCGCCATGATATTTGAACCTTCGCCCACGACCAGAACAGAATATGGATTGCAAAGAGGCGACCCTATTACTAGCTATGGATTTGGCTACCAGAGAGTATACCGATGTATCGCGAGTCTTGATGAATATCAACGGAAGGTTGTGCAAGAGTAAGTTCTCGCTTAGTTCGAGCATGGCTCGTGGTACGCTTATGACATCAAAGCCGAAACATAGAGATCGACGTTAACAAAGCGACAAGCAAGAGGCCAGAGCAGCAGGTTCTTTGGTAACTTTCGAGGCGAGTCGCCTCACCGCAGATTAGATTATGCACCTCCGCCAAGGCAGAGTGGTCTTCCACGAGTTCGTGACGCTCGGTACGCAGGAGTCGTCGTAACTCCGTGACTTCCGCTCACGCCGTGATGCACGCCGCCCCGGAATGTCGCTTTTTAGTCGGGTACTTGTTGTACCTGGCGACCGCTGGTCCGTGTCGAAAAGTGTCCTCAGAGGAGGACTTAGCCTTCGTGATCGCGGGTAGTGTGTCATCTCCTCGCCATGCGCTCTACGGGTGTTTGATTAGAACGACTAAGGGAGTGAAGAAGAGATATAGATATATCTCTAACCTCTAGAGTTCAAGATGTGTGATAAGACGGGTATATCATAAGTGCTATGTTTTGATAGCAGATGTTAATATTGTGATTAGAAATCTTGGTTAGTTAACCAAGTAAGATTTGGGGATAGAGAAGGCGCGAGCCTTAGAGTTTTATACGTAGAGACCTTAGAGGTAAGGCCATCTCGAGTAAAGGTGTAGTGTTATGTTGATCTCATCTGAGTGCATAGTGCACGCGAGCTATGTTTGGGATAGGTCCCTAAGCAGTGTGAAATGAAAGGGGTAGTTGAGCTAAGAAGACCGCCAGGTTTTCAAACGTGATTGGTAGATTGTTCCGGACGGAGCTAGTATCGCGCTGCGGGTCGGGTTGAGGCCACGATTGCGGTCAACCCGCGCATGTATGGCGGTGGGGTCAGGTTTGGTGGTCCCGCCTTGTGTTAGGGTTGTGAGGGTGTTAGGCCCAAGTTTAGTTAACCAAACAGACGAAGTTCGTGGACGCTGCTCGACCGCTGGTCGGGCCGATGGGGCAGCCCATCGTGTTCTTCGTCGACCGCTTACTTACCGTGGTTGAGTTATCCGAAGGTTGTAAGGCTGCACGGGTGCCTACCTTCACCTTATGACAGATAATGGAGCCTGTGTTACGCTTATTTTTGTTCCCGAAGTTTTACCAAGCATGTGTTAAGAACTCAAAGTAGTCTCAGACCGCATTCGCCCGGGCCGTTGTTCGATTTCGTGGATAGTTGTGGGGATTGTTGTCTCTCGTGGAGGTAGTGTTTAAGCTACCATTTCGTTGTTCTGATGTCACCTTTGAAGCCTCAGGGCGGAAGTGTAAAGTCACGGCCGATTGGTTCGATGTTGGCAAGGTTCGCATACTTGGTTCAGCTTGTTCCACAGACTATGGATAGAGAAGCTTGTCTAGAAGAAGTTCTGGCACCGGAGGAATCGTATGCGATAATCGCAACGACGCCAGAGTTCAGTGCCGACGGCCGGTCTTCTGAAAGTACCACCCCTGCAGGGTGTGACGAGTTTTGGAAAACAGAGGAAACTTAGCCCGAGTTACTTGGGCTTTTGAGTTCATGTGAAGGATAGGCCAGGTTGCCTATATGTTAGCATTTGCCGTCCGACTTAGAGGCAAGACGTCCGGTCTTTCAGATTGTTATATTCGGAAAGTATCGAGAGCCATCCAGAGTGTTCCCAATTAATGATGACCACGTTAGAGATAGTAACCCCGAGTTTTGGAAACCAAGCAAGATCGTAACGTGGTAAGAGTTCGAGTACGACATCCTCGTGGATCGCAGCACCGGCACCATTTGTCGGGTCGTCGAGCAAGGCTCGCGACAAAGTGACAAAAGTGGTACCATTTGTTGGGTCGCCTGAGAAGGTTAATGCCTCGTGCAAAGTGACAAAGCCGTATCTACGATTTGTAAAGAGAGAAGCGGCATGTATGGCGAGCATAGATGTGATCATTTCTTTTGTAAAGAGAAGGTGCGAAGGAAGTATATTTTAGACCCCGGTGAGAAGTGTTTTGTGGTGATGATTAGAGGTGTTTCCTCGTGGACTTGGATGTAAGCATTTTTGCGCAAGTTGTTTCTGTGGCCAGGTGTGGCAGGATTGATTCTCGTAACTATAGTAGTGAAGAATATAATCGCGACGCTTGTTTTGAGATTTAGAAGGAACATTCGACGAATGTTTCTAGGAGGAGAATGTTATACCCCGTATTTCCAGAGTATGTACGCAGGGACGTACGTAGGAAATTTCGAACTTGAGAATAGGCTTGGCCGAATTATTTTGTACACAACACCCGATTAGAGTCGTTTTTCGGCGAAACGTTTTCACAGCTTTCGTAGGGGAATTTCCGGCTATGTCATTTTTTTTTTTTGCGGATTTTTCCGAGAGACGAAACATTTTTGGACCAACGGGAGGGTGACACTTGTCACCCTCATCGACTGAAAGAGGAGGCTTGGCCTCGGCCGATTGGTTCTTGGTTTTGTGCATTGTTTTGGCGTTGTTTTGTGGCTTGTTTTGTGCCATGTTTTGTGGAGTAGGGTTAGGTGCACTTGGCTTGATCTCGCCTTACACTTGCCTTGCACTTGGCTAGATCTTGGCCATTGGTTGGCCTTTGGTTTTGCTATAAATACCCCCCCTTATGTTGATGAACTCTTCATCCAGAAATGAAACCTTCCAAGCCTAAAATCCCTCCCTCCTCTTGTGTTGTGTTCGGCCCAACACCCTCCCCTTTGAGTGGCCTTGTGGCCGAGAGCCTCCTCCCCTTTGTGGTGCCTCGCCATGGGGTACCCCTAGCCTAGTTGTTTTCAGATAATACCCCTTTGTGGTATAGAAATACTCTCCTAGTATTGTTATAATGTCCAAATACCTTGGCCCAAATACCTTGTAGTATTCCCAAGGTTACACTTATACAAAAGCCCGTAAAATACGATTATACTTCCTTTAGCCACAAAAACCGAAACCCCAAGGAAAACCTCCATAGTTAGTCGAGTACTATGTAGAAGTTGGTTAGAACTTCTAAGGGTTGTTTGGAGCGGTTGAGCACCGAGTAGAGCGAAACTTTGCTAAGGATCGACATTAAACTCTGATAATTATGGGCTTATCGAGGTAAATATCTTGTCCTCTATTGTAATTGGAAATTACATGTTGTTAGAATATATAGTTGAAGTATACTATATATAGAATCAACGTGGTTAGTTGGCAATGTCTTTTGACTTAAGCTCAAGAATCGAATCGAATCAGACATAAAGAGACTTGTGTAGTAATCGTGAGTAGAATTGTACCCGTCGTTAGATGTATAACCCCGTTGGCTTCGGTAGCTACCCGTTAGAGAGGAGATTTACGCTGCCATGCGGGGAGGTGCCGAATTTTCTCAGAGAATGTTCTACGATAAGATCTTGATGTTAATAAGCGCCTTGTGGCCTTATAGGTCAAGTACTACGTGTGGCGCGCTCTACTTGGCTTAAGGAGTAGCCGACGCTGGAAGTACTGAGCGCTTTGCTATTAGTCGATACTCGTCGCGAGGTATGTGAACCTCTTCCTATCTCTTCTAGCATGATATGTGTGAACTATGTAGTACGCAGACGCATGTACTAAATGTATTTGATTGGTGTAAAACATAAAGTGTTATAACGGCTTTATGGGAAGTTGGTTATAACGGCTTTATGTTGGTAAGAAAATACATGTGGTTTTTAAAAGGTAACTGATTTGAACTATAACTGGCTTGTTATGTGTTAATAAAGAACTTGAAGTATTTCAAATGAGTTTTGAATCATTTTGAAAGAAGAAGTAATACTTGGTTTTTGAAAACTTAAGAGTTATACTAGCTTTATGGGGAGTTAGGTATAACGGCTTAAGAATGTTTTACTGATTTCGGAAATCAGAATGTGTATCGACAAACCACAAGAAATACATTAAAGGGAAATGTTTTGTTTAATTAAGTATTAATAAAACCAAGAGCAACTTCCATCCGCATGTGTTAAGATGAGACAAAATGATATTTCCTAGATCATGGTTGCTGTAATAAGATTGTTATAAACAAGAATATCCTACTCACATATAAGACTTATGTTTCTCAGATTGTTTAAAAGAAATTATATTCTTAAATGAATAAGGCTATGAACCACGAAACCTTTCTAAAATAAGAAACGTGAACATTTGAAATAAGGCAAACTCGACGCTTGGAAAATAATGTTGTTACTTGATTTTACAAAGGTAAGAGTTTTGGTTTTCTTAAAAGGACAAATACTCTATTTTATACTACGTATTGTGTGACTTATGTGAAAGAAACAGATCTTTTAAAGATTTAATGTGTAAGTACTTGGGGTTAGATACCAACTTGTTAGTAGAAAGCACCTTGTGTGAATAACTCGATTGTATTGGTTTGTGATAGCCTTGTAATACTTTCTTGCTGATTTGAGAAGTAAACATGTTAGGATGCTACGTGTGTTAGTATCTTGTGATGTTAGTGTAAAGGGGTTTTCCTCGATCGCGCTTTAAAGTTGTTTGACTATCACCGTTATGTTGGTATTGTACCACTCACCTTGACTTGTGTCCGAGGTTAAGTCGCCTCCACGCGGGTAGACTCAGCGGTCCGGGGACCATGATTCGAGGATACCTCACGCGGTCCAGGGATCCATGCGGAACTACGGAGTTCCGTGTTAGTGTGCGCCTTTATGGTCACGCGGTCTTTGTGGCCATGCGGATCGCGAGTCCGTGATTTACGCCGGAGTAGCTACCTCGATGCGGGTTATACCTCACGCGGCCTACGAGGTTGGCCTATGCGGAGTCGCGGAGAGTTCTGTGGCTAGACGCGCACATTTGATACATCGCGGCGAGTGACCGCCTTTTATCATGCGACGGTTCAGACAGATATATCATGACACGCTTTATGACCTTGCTGTATCGCTGGTGTTAGTAGCTCGGCCATGCCTTCGCATTACCCTGCATCGTTTTATTAGGACACGTGGGACCCGTGTTCATGTGTATTCCTTGGTGCTTGTATATCACGGCAGTGAGGAAGGTATTCCACGCACGATTGATGTGGGCGTGAGACCCATAGTTACATTTGAGTGATGACTTGGCGGGCGCGAGTCCTCGACTTGACACGATCGCTACTTATCAGGAATCGTAGTTTGGTTATCATACATGTCTCCCGCTTTATAGACTATTATGATTTCATTTACAGATTTTCGCCACATACTGCACTTGCCAGATCGACTTCTTCGGGGCCGCGTTCACGCCGCAGTAAAGGTACACCGCCATCGATCCTCGCCTTAGTGGTCACGTCACACATGGAAAGCTCCGCTTTCTCCGAGGCTTATCGGCGTATAGTCCTCGTTGTTGTAGGTGTTTACATTCAGGGTATGGCGGCCCTATCCCGCCATTGTTGTCGTATCATTTCAGAGGTCCAGTAGTATCGCAAGTGTGGTTTGTAAAAGGATTAAACTGCTCACGTTGGAAAAGTTGTTATTTATATATATGCCAAAGGCAAGTTTTTCTCAGATTATTGTTTCATATTTCATAATATGTCTTGTATTGTTTTATGTTCCGCGATTACTCGATGTTGTATCACTAGGGTGCCCGGTAAGGCACGCCACGGCCCGAATCGGTCGTGATAATAACACTATCAATGCGAGCGCACTGCGGAATTCTCCGCCACCGCGGTGACGTCCAAGTAATATCATAACAAATCAGCCGGCCCTCCATTGAGAGACGCGGTGGTATAGAAATACAATGCTAGCACGACAAGGCTATCACACGCAAACATAGGCAAGTTACACACAACCCAAGGTACTTTCATTTATGCCAAAGTCCAGGTTTTAACCCCAAAGTACTACGTACGTTAAATTCTTTTTAAAAGATCCATTTCTTTTACGAAGATCACCCGATGCCCGTATTATAAAAATAGAGTGACTAACATTTTTAAGTAAACCAAAACAACTTCCGTACTTTCCTTTTTACACCAAAATTAAGACAATACCATGCCTTCTTTTTAGACCAAAACACTTCTCCTTTAAAGTCAAGTTACCACTTTAAAACCACTGATAAAACCATTCTTTTGTTTTCATAGGGTCGTTATAACTAACTTCCCATAAAGTTGTTATAACAATTTATGTTGTAAACCAATTTAAGACAAAACAATGCCTTTCTTTTAAACCAAAAACTCTTCAATTTCCTCAAGTCTCTTTTAGAAATCAAGTTCCTTACTTATTCTCATTTCCGAAATCAGTAAAACATTATTCTTTAAGAACCAAGTACTTATTACTCACGAATGAGGTTTCACATGTCACGACCCGAACCCGGGCCCGTGACTGGTGCCTTACCCCGGGCACCCAAGTAGCCATACATCAGAGTAATCAGCGGAATATAAAACAAGACATGAATAAAGTGAATTAAAAATAGTTATCTGAGAAAAACTTGCCTTGCGGCATATATATAAATCAACTAGAACAGTTACATCCCTTTTTACAATTCTGCCCACAACAGTACTACAGACCTCTAAGAATGACACGACAACAATGGCGGGACAGGGCCCCGCCATACCCCTGAATGTAAGCACCTACTACGACAGGGGACTATACCACTGATAAGCCTCCGGAGGAACGGAGCTTCCCAAACGCTGAACTGTGACCCTAAGAGCGAGGATCAACGACTGGTGTACCTTTACCGCTGATTTAACGCACTTCGGCGAGGTCAAGATAACAGTACCAAGTATGTGAAATCAAAATATCAGAATGAAATCATAGTAGTCTATATAAAGCAGGAGACATGTATGATCACCAAACTACAGTTCACAATAAATAAGCAGTCATGTCAAGTCAGGGACTCACGCCCTCAAAGCCATCACTCAAATATAACTATGGGTCTCACGCCCATAACATAAACAAGAGCGAAATGGATATACTATAACTGGTCTTTTTCTAGGCCGCTAATGATCGAAGCAAGGCCAATCGCCCATAGTATCATTATGCGTGCCTAATCCTGGACTTCCCGCAGCCCGCATAGGTCACACATAGACCCGCATAGATCGTATAGACCCGCATCGGGGGTAGCCAACCCCGGTACCCTCCTGGACTCCCGCAACCCGCATAGTCTCAATAGACCGCATAGTCATCACACAGACCGCATAGGCATCCTCAGACGGATAAAACACCCGAATGATCAACTCGAGCATACCGCTGCTCGCATAGTCACATAGACCGATAGCCGATAGACCCGCATCAAGGGTGGCAAGCCCTCGGTATAATAAGTCAAGGGGGTATGTGATATAATAACAGTACAACGGGCTTAAAGTTTCGCAATGTAAGCACAACAAGAATATCACAAGATACTAACTCACGTAGCATCCTAACATGTTTACTTATCAAATCAACAAGAAAGTATTACAAGGCTATCACAAACCAATACAATCAAGTTCTTCACACAAGGTACTTTCTACTTTATGTTAACAAGTTCGGGAATTTATCCCCAAAGTACTTCATACATTAACTCTTTAAAAGATCCGATCTTTCACGAAAGTCACACAATACCCGTAGTATAAAAATAGAGTGACTATCTTTTTAAGTAAACCAAAACACTTCCCTTTATAAAATTAAGTAACAACATTATTTTCCAAACGTTCAAGTTTGCCTAATTTCAGATGCTCCAGTTTCTCATTTTCGAAAGGTTTCGAAGTTCATAGTTTTAATCACTTAATGATATAATTCTCCTTTAAAACGATTTGAGAAACATATGCCTTATATGTGAGTAGGTTATTCTTGTTTATAACAATCTTATTAAAGACCATGATCTAGAAATATCATTTTGTCTCATCTTAGCTTCTATGCATGAGGTTTCTACCGGTTTTAATACTACTTAATTAGTCAATACATTTCCCTTTATTAACGCTGCAGTGGTTTGTTCGATACTTATTCTGATTTCCGAAATCAGTAAAACATTAATCATTTTAAAAAAACAAGTACTCATTACTCACGAATGAGGTTTCACACTTTTTAACAAAACTCATATCAATTCAATTAAGTCAAGTCTCTTATCTTTTAAGATTAAGTCTCTTAACTTCTAAAATCAAAAAAACATTCTTTTTATCTCTCTTAAGCCGTTATACCTAACTTCCCATAAAGCTAGTATAACTCTTAAGCTTTTAAAATCAAGTATTACTCTTCTTTAAAAAACGGTTCTTAATTCTTTTGAAATACTTCAAGATTCTTATTATCTGTGCTTAAGTCAAAAGACATCACAGAAACTACATTCGCTAACACACGCACGCTCACCGTACTATATATATATTCTTTTAAAATATCATGCTCAAGAGGATAGGAACAATCACATACCTCGCGACGCTTATCGACTATTAGCAAAACGCTCCACTGGCTATAACCCGCTAGCCTTGTCCACCTTTCTAAGTAGACACGCTACTCGGCAGAACATTCAACCTATAAAGGTTATACGAGTCTATCAATAGCTAGACTACTCGCAGTAATATTGAGGGTTCTCTATTTACGTAAAAATCGGCAAAGACTTCCTCACCCGTTAAGCTACACGCTCATCAGAATACATTTCCATGTAAGTACGATTTAGTCCTTCTTCCTTAATATTCTCATCACGTGATTACGCTCAAGTCTATTCTCAGAATATCCTTCTATCACGCTTCAATTCTCTTCTATGAATCTTATATTCATTTCTATACTACTACACAGATGTAATTTCCAATTACAATAAAAGGACAAGATATTTACCTCGATAAGCCCAATATCATCCAATGCTTAATGTCGATCCTGAGCAACGTTTAGCTCCTACTCCGGGTGCTCCAACCCGCTCCAAACAACCCTTAGAAGTTCTACGCAACTTCTTCTTAATACTCCAACCAACTATGGAGATTTTTCCTAGGGTTTCGTTTAGTGATCAAGTGAAGTATAATAGTATTTACGGCTTTTAGATGTTGTAACTCGAATACTACAAGGTATATGGGCCAAGGTATTTTGGTATAGTAACAATACTGAGAGTATTTCTACCAAGAGGGGTGTATTTACGAAAACAACTCAAGGTAGGGTACCTCTGGCCAAGGCCACTGGGAGGGGTGTACCTCTGCCAAGGGCTTTCTCAAAGTGAGGGGTGCTCTGCAGAGCTCTCAAGAGAGTGGAAGGGATTTCAAGACTTAGAAATTTATGGAATGGATGAAGAAGTCTTCAAATGGGGGTATTTATAGGCCAACCAATGGCCAAGATCAAGACAAGTGTTAGGCAAGTGTAAGGTCAAGATTTGGACAAGTGTTTGTGGGTCCCACCTTATCCATCTAACACACAAAATATCCTACCAACTATTGACTCTCCAATTCGTCCCAAACCGCCCACACTCCACCAACTTGAGGTGACAAGTGTCGCCTCTCGTTGTCCAAAATATTTCGCCTCTCGGAAAAATCCGCAAAATTAAAAATGACATAGCCGAATTTTCCTTCGCAAAGTTTGTAAACGCTTTAATCGAAAACGATTCTAATCGGGTGTTGTGAACAATAATTTTTCGCCGCAACTTTAAGGCACAACTTTTTTTCGTCCCCACGTACATACTCCGAAATACTGGTATAACATTCTTCCTCTTAGAAACATTCGCCTCGAATGTTCCTTCTAAAACAACAATCTCGCAATATAGTCTTCATCGCTATACTTACGAAAACAATCATGCCACACCGCCACAACATAACACACGCATGATTACTCAACTTCAAGTCCACGAGGAATTACCTCTATTACTACAAAAGCTCCCACCCGGGGTCTAAAAGATACTCCCTTAGCACCCTTTCTTTACAAACGAAAAGATCACTACTATGTTCTTAACACGCGCTCGCTTCTTCCCTTACTGTCACACTTCTACATACACTCGAACTCTTCTCATAACTTACTACATTCATGAATCGTCAGCCTCCAAAACTAGTCACACCTTTCCGGTGGTACCTTCAAGACCCACCACACCTGAACTCCAGCGTCCTGCCGTCGACTCGTTGACTCGAGCCGCCAATAGCCTCTCCCCGGATAAGCTTCACCTATCCATCCACATCCCGAAACAAGTATGAACCAACTATCCGAACTTTGCCAACATCGAACCAATCGACGGCAACTTACACTTCGCCCTACAAGGCTTCATAAGGCGACATCCGAAACTGAAATGGTAGCTATAAACACTCCTCAACAGAGACAACAATCACAACTACCCTCAAATCCAATTCGCCCGGTGGCGAACGCGATTCGAGACTCACTTTGAGTTCCTAACCTGATCGGTAAAACCTCCAAAAGGCTTCACTGGTCATAAGGTGAGGTGCACTTACAACCTTCCCGATATAACATCTCGCATAACCTCTGCCGAGTAAATACCCCGATCTGGCGAAGTACAAGATGGCTGATCACGGCCCGACCATCGTCGAACGCATCCACGAACTTCGTGCACCGTTAACTAAACTTGGGCCTAACACCTCGTGACTTATCACCGGACCACCTCGAACTGACCCACCAAATTACGTGCCACGGTTGACCCACCGCAAGAATCTCGGACCCGCTAACGCAGAAAACTCTTGTTCCCGATCCGGAACAATCCCACAATCACGCCATGAAAACCTAAGGGTCTTCTTAGAGCAACTACCCTCTTTCATTCACACTACCGAGGACTTATCCCACAAACATAGCTCACGTGTACTATGCACTCCGATAAGGTCAAACATAAAAAACGTCTTTTACTCGAGATGGCCTTACCTCTAAGGTCTCACGTATAACACTCTAAGGCTCACTCTCTATCCCCAATCTTACTAGGTTAACTAACCATGATTTCTAATCACAATTTACATAACATTTAAGGTATACATCTTATCATACTCAATCTCTAAGATGGTTGGGATATCGTATCTACCGCTTCACTCCTCCGCTGCTCTAATCAATCACGCCTGTCATAGCATTTAAGGGTGACGAACTACCCACCGATCCTGAAGGCTAAGTCCTCCTACTTGCATCCCTCCTACTAGGACACCTTTCGACACCTGGCCCTGACGGCCGTAGGTACAACAAGTACCAACAAAAAGACGACATTCCCCGGGATGACGTCTGTCATACTGTGAACCGGAAGCCCTGGAGCTCTGACTAACTCCGACATACCCCGAACGTCCTGAAATCCGTGGAGGACCACTCTGCACTTGGCGGAGGTGTGTATCCAGTCTGCTGCTGAGGTGATTTGCCTCGAAAGTTATCAAAGGACCCTGCTGTTCTGGCCCTCTTATGTTGTCCTTGGTTAACCCGCCGATCCCTACGCTTCCTCGCCGCTGCCACATAAGCCCGCATTTGTGCCATGCTCAAGCTTCAATCGACGAGCTATTCTTGCACCACCCTCTCTTAGATAGTCATCATGACCCGTGATAAGTCGATACACTCTATATTCTCTGGTTTGCTAAAATCCTAGCTAGTAACAGGTCCATTCCTTTGTAATCCATATTCTTTGTTCCCGGTCGTGGAACTGAAGATTCAAATATCATGGTCGCAGTAGGAACTGCTGCCGCTGTGCTAAACTTCTGCTCATTGGCGCGCCAACAAACTCCCGAATGTCGCACCACCCTAGGTGATGATTGGGCTGTGGCTCGTAGAATCCTCAGTACTTCCGCGGCTCCTCGGCCCTTGCCTCTCGGGTTGCCTTACGCGAGGCATAGCAGCGGTGGAAAGAAATACGTTAGAGGTCCAACTTACAACACCTAAGGCACGATCTCGGAGTGAGAAGAATGGAAACCAATCCTAAATATCCTATAGCCTCTCGATTATGGTGTAGTGCACAACACACCGATAATCAAGACTTCATCGATACGGTCCAGACACTTTCCGAGGATTAATCGCTCGATACCACTTTTGTCACGACCAACCTGCCCGTGACTGCCTTACCCCGCACCCAAGTAGCCATACATCGAGTAATCAGCGAATATAAAACAAGACATGAATAAAGTGAATTAAAAACAGCTTATTCGAGAAAAACTTGCCTTGCGGCATATATATAAATCAACTAGAACGATTACATCCTTTTTACAATTCGCCCACAACAAGATTACATGCACTTCTAAGAATGACACAACAATGGCGGGACAGGGCCGCCATACCCGAATGTAAGTACCTACTACGGCGGGACTATACCACCGATAAGCCTCCGAGGAACGGAGCTTCCCAAACGCTGAATCGTGACCAAGAGCGAGGATCAACGATCGGGTGTACCTTTACTCAGATGAACGCAGCCCCGGGCGAGGTCGACAACAGTACCAAGTATGTGAAATCGAAATATCAGTAAATGAAATCATAGCAGTCTATATAAAGCAGGAGACATGTATGATCACCAAACTACAGTTCACAATAAATAAGCAGTCATGTCAAGTCAGGGACTCACGCCCTCAAAGTCATCACTCAAATATAACTATGGGTCCCATGCCCACAACATAAACAAGAGCGAAATGGATATACTATAATCGTATTTTTCTAGGCCGCTAATGATCGGCAAGGCTAATCGCCCATAGTATCATTATGCGTGCCTAATCGACTTCAGAGCCCGCATAGGTCACACATAGACCCGCATAGATCGTATAGACCCGCATCGGGGGTAGCCAACCCCGGTACCCTCCTGGACTCCCGCAGCCCGCATAGTCTCAATAGACCGCATAGTCATCACGCATCGCATAGGCATCCCCGCGACGGATAAAACACCGGAATGATCAATCTCGAGCATACCGCTGCCGCGATAGTCACATAGACCGCATAGCCGATAGACCCGCATCGCGTGGCAAGCCCTGTATAATAAGTCAAGGGGGTATGTGATATAATAACAGTACAACGGGCTTAAAGTTTAGCAATGTAAGCACAACAAGAATATCACAAGATACTAACACACGTAGCATCCTAACATGTTTACTTATCAAATCAACAAGAAAGTATTACAAGGCTATCACAAACCAATACAATCAAGTTCTTCACACAAGGTACTTTCTACTTTATGTTAACAAGTTCGGGAATTTATCCCCAAAGTACTTCATACATTAACTCTTTAAAAGATCCGATCTTTCACGAAAGTCACACAATACCCGTAGTATAAAAATAGAGTGACTATCTTTTTAAGTAAACCAAAACACTTCCCTTTATAAAATTAAGTAACAACATTATTTTCCAAACGTTCAAGTTTGCCTAATTTCAGATGCTCCAGTTTCTCATTTTCGAAAGGTTTCGAAGTTCATAGTTTTAATCACTTAATGATATAATTCTCCTTTAAAACGATTTGAGAAACATATGCCTTATATGTGAGTAGGTTATTCTTGTTTATAACAATCTTATTAAAGCAGCCATGATCTAGGAAATATCATTTTGTCTCATCTTAGCTTCTATGCAGATGGAGGTTTCTACTGGTTTTAATAATACTTAATTAGTCAATACATTTCCCTTTATTAACGCTGCAGTGGTTTGTTCGATACTTATTCTGATTTCCGAAATCAGTAAAACATTAATCATTTTAAAAAAACAAGTACTCATTACTCACGAATGAGGTTTCACACTTTTTAACAAAACTCATATCAATTCAATTAAGTCAAGTCTCTTATCTTTTAAGATTAAGTCTCTTAACTTCTAAAATCAAAAAAACATTCTTTTTATCTCTCTTAAGCCGTTATACCTAACTTCCCATAAAGCTAGTATAACTCTTAAGCTTTAAAATCAAGTATTACTCTTCTTAAAAACGGTTCTTAATTCTTTTGAAATACTTCAAGATTCTTATTATTCAGCTTAAGTCAAAAGACATTGCCGTAAAACTACATTCAGTTAACACACGTACGTCTACCGTACTATATATATATTCTTTTAAAATATCATGCTCAAGAGGATAGGAACAATCACATACCTCGCGACGTTTATCGACTATTAGCAAAACGCCCACGCTATAACCCTAGCCTTGTCCACCTTTCTAGAAGACACGCTACTCGCAGAACATTCAACCTATAAAGGTTATACGAGTCTATCAATAGCTAGACTACTCGTGAATATTCGAGGTTCTCATTTACAGAAAAATCGGCAAAGACTTCCTACCCGTTAAGCTACACATTCTATCAGAAATACAAATTCTATGTAAGTCTGATTTAGTCCTTCTTCCTTAATATTCTACTGATGTGATTACAGTTCAAGTCTATTCTGTAATATCCTTCTATCATAGTTCAATTCTCTTCTATGAATCTTATATTCATTTATATACTACTACAGTATGTAATTTCCAATTACAATAAAAGGACAAGATATTTACCTCGATAAGCCCAATATCATCCAATGCTTAATGTCGATCCTGAGCAACGTTTAGTGTAAAGCCCCGAACCCGGGCCCGTTACTGGTGCCTTACCCCGGGCACCCTAGTGATACAACATCAGAGAAAACCAGCGGAAAATAAAACATGAATCATGAAACAAGAGATATAATAAATAAACAGGCCAACCAAAACAATTTGCCTTCAAGATATACATAAAACCCGACAGCTTTAATCCTTTTACAACCCTCGCCACAATGTGCTTCTATGCACTTAAGATTTACAACAACTATGACGGACAGTGGCCCCGCCATACCACAATGTACAAGAACCTACAACTCAGTGGAACACATACTAAAAGATGAGCCTCCGAGAAACGGAGCTTCCCAACACGAATGTGATCCTATAAGGGGATCGACAATCGATGTACTTTACTGCGCATGAACGCAGCTTCAAGGAGGTCAAGACAACATGTACCAAGTATGTGAAATCAGAAACATCAGAAATGAAATCATAATAGTCTATATAAAGCGGAGACATGTATGATAACCAAGCTACAGCTCACAACATAAAAGCAACATGTCAAGTCGGGACTCACGCCTCAAAGTCATCCTCATGCCCGTGGAACTCTTCCTCACCGCCAGCCTAGGTATAAATCATGTGATACGATAATGTGTCTCGGCCCATCTTATGGACCCAATATAGAAACGTGTGGAATACATTCTGATGAACCGTAGTTAAGTGAATACATTCCGGATGAACGGTAGTCAAGTGAGATACATTCGTGAACCGTAATCAGTGAAATACATTCCGGATGAACCGTAATCAAGTGAGATACATTCCGGATGAACCGGTAATCAAGTGAAATACATTCGGATGAACCTGCATCAAGTGAGATACATTCGGATGAACCGAATCAAGTGAAATACATTTCCGGATGAACCAGAGTCGAGTGAACACGACTTGCACAACAAGGCTATCACACGTAACATGGTCAAGTTTCATAACAACAAGCATAAGCAAGTTACACACAACTCAAGGTACTTACATTTTATGTCAAAGTCCGGTTTTAACCCTAAAGTACTACATACGTTAAGTCCTTTTAAAAGTGATACATTCCTTTTATAAAAGTCACCCGATACCGTAGTATAAAACTAGAGTGATTCACATTATTAAGTAAACCGAACACTTTCTTTTAAACTCAAGTACCAACATTCTTTTCCTAAAGTTAGGTTTGCCTAATTACAAATGCTCAAGTTTCTCATTTTTAGAAAAGGTTTATTAGTTCGTAGTTTTAATCCTTTAAAACATAATTCTCCTTTAAACGTATTGAGAAACATATTTCTTATATGTGAGTATGTTATTATTGTTTATAATCAATCTTAATAAGCGAACATGATCTAGGAATTGTAATATCATTTTGTCTCATCTTAGCATGCGGATGGAGGTTTCACTGGTTTTAATACTTCTTTAGTCAATACATTTTCTGTTATTAACTGCGATGGTTTGTCGATACGCATTCGATTTCGAAATCAAGAAAACATTCTTAAGCCGTTATACCTAACTTCCCATAAAGCTAGTATAACTCTTAAGCTTTCAAAACCAGTAATACTCATTCTTTCAAAACGATTCATAAATCTTTTGAAATACTTCAAGTTCTTTATTAACACATATCAAGCCGTTATTATTCAAATCGATTTACCTTTTAAAAACCACAAAGTATTTGCTTATCCACATAAAGCTATTATAACCGACTTCGTAAAGCCGTTATAACACTTTATGTTTTAAACCAATCAAATACATTTAGCACATGTACGTCTACCGTACTACATAGTTCACACATATCATGCTAGAAGAGATAGGAAGAGGTTCACATACCTCGCGACGATTATCGATAATAAGCAAAAAGCTCCAAGTACTACAACCTTGCTAGCCCTTTCCACTCGCCGGTAGAATACGCTACTTTTAGTACTTTCACCTATAAAGGCCACAAACGTCTATTTAAATCTTAAACACAAGTTCCCATCTTTCTACAGAAAATTCGCGACACCTCCCAATGCAGCGTAAATCTCTCCTCTATCGAGGCTACAAGCCAACCGGGGGTTTTATACGTCTAACAGGCGTGTACAATTTCTACTACACAACAAGCTACACAAGTCTCAGAATGTCTGATCCTATGAGTTCTGATTGCTTCTTTCTTTAAATTCAGGCTTAAGTCAAAAGACATTGCCGCAGTACTAAACTTAATTCTATATATAGTATACTTCAACTATATAATACAACAACATGTAATTTCCAATTACAAAAGGGGGACAAGATTATTTACCTCGATAAGCCCAAAATTATCCGAGATAAAAGTCGATCCTGAGCAAGGTTTAGCTCCTACTCCGTGCGCTCCAAACAACCCTTAGAAGTTCTAACCAACTTCTACTTAAATACTTCAACCAACTATGAAGATTTCCTTAGGGTTTTGGTTTGAGACTTAAAGGACAAAAGGTAGTATTTAGGGCTCACGTATAGAGTTAACTTTGGAATACTACAAGATATGAGGCCAAGGTATTTTGGGCATTATAACAATACTTGGAGAGTATTTCAATACCACGAGGGTACCTCACGAAAACACTCCAAGATGGGGGGGTTCTCGGCCACAGGGCCGTGACAAGGGAGGGGGAACTCGGCCACTAGGCCACCAAAGGGGAGGGGAGGCTTAGGGCGAGCAACAAGAGGAGAGGAAGGTTTGCAAGACTTAGAACACATTTGGATGATGAAGTCTTGACAAAGGGAGGGTATTTATAGGGAAGCGAGGCCAACCAACGGACAAGATCAAGCCATGTGCAAGGCAAGTGTAAGGCCTTGATCAAGCCAAGTGCACCCTAACCCTACTCCACAAAACATGGCACAAAACAATGCACAAAACAAGGCCAAAACAAGGCAAAACAAGGCACCAATAAGGCACAAAAGCGTGAGCCAATCGGCGCAATCTGTTCACCATGAGGGTGACAAGTGTCACCCTCCCGTTGGTCCA
This sequence comes from Przewalskia tangutica, assembly GCA_029844215.1. Classification (NCBI taxonomy): domain Eukaryota; kingdom Viridiplantae; phylum Streptophyta; class Magnoliopsida; order Solanales; family Solanaceae; genus Przewalskia; species Przewalskia tangutica. Next base: position 82,709,566 of record CM056728.1, on the reverse strand, counting down.
AAATGTTTCGTCTCTCGGAAAATCCGCAAAAATAGTAAATGACATAGCCGGAATTTTCCCAACGTAAGCGTGAAACGTTTCGTCGAAAACGACTCAAATCGCACTTGTGCCCAAAATTCGTCTAGCCAATTCTTAAGGCAAAAATTTAATACGTGCGCCTCACGTGCATACTGCGGAAATACGGGTATAACATTCTCCTCGCTTAGAAACATTCGTCGAATGTTCCTTCTCAGCGGATAAAGATGAAGTTCTTCTAACAAGTTTCCACGCGCCACATGGCCACAAACATAACACGTTCTCTTCCTTCCTTACTCGTCGTGCCTCGCCGATCACTTGAACTCTTCTAGTATACTCACCATACTCGGTCATCGCTTAGTTTCCAAAACTTTGGAGTCACCACCTCCAAACTTGGTCATCTACTAGCCTCGATCTTCCTTAAGGCCATTCCGGCCTTCACGACCGCTACGGTGAACATATCCACGAACTCATACGATGGTTACCAAAACTTGGGCCTAGCTCCTCGTGACCCTACCACCGGCGGGACCACGAGCTGACCCCACCTCGAAGCAGGCTGCGGGTTGGCCCGCAACATGGCCCCAACCCGACCATTGTCGCGACTCTTGCTCGCCGACGCGGAACAATCTTGCTAAATCACATCATGAAAGATACCACTTTCATTTACCCAACCAGGACTTATCACACAATACTTTCTAGGCATAAAATGCACTCTGTCAGGATCACTCATGAAAAATCTTGTACCCAAGACGGCCTTACATCTAAGGTCTCAATCGTAATATTCTAAGGTTCATCATTCCTCACCCTGTGCTTACCCTTTTCCCCAAACCAGGTTCCTAAATCACATTTTAGCACAAAGCTATCCGAACATAACACCTAACATTAACATAACATCAAAACATACAAGCCTCTAGAGGTTTAAGGATATACACAAGCTACCGCTCACTCTAATCGTAAGTACGCCTGCGGAGCATGCGTAGAAAGGCGATGAACCTCGCCATCGATCCGCAGGCGCCGGCTGCCGTACCTCTCTATAAGCACGATCTCGTCCACATGGCCACGGCGGCGCGGTGAAGCAAGCACCGATAAAAACGACATTCCCGGGATGATGTTTGCCACATCGCACACTGCGAGGGGCGTGAATCCTGTTGGCTAGAATCCATGTATATCTGTGAACCATAAGCCACGGAGCTCGGCCGGCTCGAATACCTGAACGCCCCGGCGGTATGGGGACCACTCCGTACTGGCGGAGGTACATAACTAGCCTGCTGCTGAGGCGGTCCGCCTTGAAAGTTACCAAAGGACCCTGCCGTCCTGGCCCTCTTCTGCTGATCTCGGTCATTCCGTCGATCTCTCCGTGCCTCACATCCTAGTGCATGAGCTGCGTCACGGGCAATGTCCATGCCCGGCTGAAGGGCTACACCCGAACAAGCCTCTGCCAAGTACTCATCCAGCCCGGTGACGTAGCGGTGTACTCTGTCCTCCATATCAGCTACTACAGCGGGGACATACCGAGCTAATGAGTCGAACTCCACATTGTACTCTCTAACCGTCCGCCCGTCCTGCCTCAACGTCAAAAATCTGTCGGCCCGAGCCCTCCTCATCTGTGGGGGCAAGAAATGTGCAAGAAAAGCCCTTGAGAACTCGTCCCACGGTGGAAGTGCATGCTCTTCCCGGGACAACTCCCACGAATCAAACCAGTCAACTGCAGTATCACGCAGCTGATGCGAACCCAATACCACCGACTCTGCCTCTGAGACTCTGATCACTCTCATGATCCGCTGTAGCTGTCGGATAAACTCCTGAGGGTCGTCCTCAGCTCTCGATCCATAGAACACTGGCGGGCTACAACTCAGAAAGTCACGTAGCCTCAAACCATGCGCTCGGGGTGAACTACGGTGCTCTTGGGTGGAAGCTGCGTATCCGACCTATCTCCATATCGGCCACGACCACGGCGATGGCGGGCCATCTCCTTGTACCCGTCTCACGGCTCGGTGTGGGTGGAGGCTCAGTCTTGTAGTCTCGGCGACCACCGCGCGGCTCTAACTCTCTTTGGTCTTTGGCGTGCGAAACCGCCCGTCGGAAGCTTGTCTCAGTCTTGGCCGGGCTGCGCCTCGTACTCCTCGTATCTCGCCAATGACTCCTCATTGCCTTGCCCATCCCGGGCTGGGTTGCCTTACGCGGAGGCATAGCGGTAAAGGAAAGGAATACGTCGGAGGGTCCAATTTATCACTGCGACTCTAAGGCACGATCTCGGAATGAGAAGAATGGAAACCAATCCTAAATGTCCTATAGCCTCACGATTATAGATGTGGTGCACAACACAGATAATCAAGACTCTACTAGACACGGTGCAGACACTTTCCGAGGACTAATCGCTCGATACCACTTTGTAACGCCAACGGGCCGGTGCGGTGCCTTACCCTGCACCCTAGTGATACAACATCAGAGAAAACGTGGAAAATAAAACATGAATCATGAAACAAGAGATATAATAAATAAGCAGGCCAACCAAAGCAGTTGCCTTGGTATATACATAAAACCCGAGCAGTTTAATCCTTTTACAACCACGCTTGTGATTCTGCACCTTAAGATTTACAACAACTATGTGGGACGGGGCCGCCATACCCGAATGTACAAGAACCTACAACTCGAGGAACACATACCAAAAGATGAGCCTCGAGAAACGGAGCTTCCCAACACGAATGTGATCCTATAAGCGGGGATCGGCGATCGATGTACCTTTACTGCGGATGAACGGCCCCGAAGGAGGTCGATAACAGTACCAAGTATGTGAAATCAAAACACGTAAATGAAATCATAATAGTCTATATAAAGCGGGAGACATGTATGATAACCAAGCTACGATTCACAACATAAAAGCGATCATGTCAAGTCGGGACTCACGCCTCAAAGTCATCCTCATGCCGTGGAACTCCTTCCTCACCGCCGCGATCTAGGTATAAATCATGTGATACGTATATCGAGTCTCGGCCCATCTTATGGACCCGATATAGAAAGCGTGTGGAATACATTCGGATGAACGGTAGTTAAGTGAAATACATTCGGATGAACCGGTAGTCAAGTGAGATACATTCGGGTGAACCGTGTCGTGAAATACATTCGGATGAACCGGTAATCAAGTGAGATACATTCGGATGAGCCGTGTAATCAAGTGAAATACATTCGGATGAACCGTGCTCAAGTGAGATACATTCGGATGAACCGTGTCAAGTGAAATACATTTCGGATGAGCCGTAGTCAGTGAACACAAGACTTGCACAACAAGGCTATCACGTAACATGGTCAGTTTCATAACAACAAGCATAAGCAAGTTACACACAACTCAAGGTACTTACATTTTATGTCAAAGTCCGGTTTTAACCCTAAAGTACTACATACGTTAAGTCCTTTTAAAAGTGATACATTCCTTTTATAAAAGTCACCCGATACGTAGTATAAAACTAGAGTGATTCACATTATTAAGTAAACAGAACACTTTCTTTTTAAACTCAAGTACCAACATTCTTTTCCTAAAGTTCGGTTTGCCTAATTACAAATGCTCAAGTTTCTCATTTTTAGAAAAGGTTTCGTAGTTAAGTAGTTTTAATCCTTTAAAACATAATTCTCCTTTAAACGTTTTGAGAAACATATGTCTTATATGTGAGTAGGTTATTCTTGTTTATAATCAATCTTATTAAGCGACCATGATCTAGGAATTGTAATATCATTTGTCTCATCTTAGCTTATGCGGATGGAGGTTTCTCGGTTTTAATACTTCAGTCAATACATTTTCTGTTATTAACGCTGCGATGGTTTGTCGTACGCATTCGATTTCGAAATCAAGAAAACATTCTTAAGCCGTTATACCTAACTTCCCATAAAGCTAGTATAACTCTTAAGCTTTCAAAACCAAGTAATACTCATTCTTTCAAAGCGATTCATAAATCTTTTGAAATACTTCAAGTTCTTTATTAACACATATCAAGCCAGTTATTATTCAAATCAGTTACCTTTTAAAAACCACAAAGTATTTGCTTATCCACATAAAGCTATTATAACCGACTTCCCATAAAGCCGTTATAACACTTTATGTTTTAAACCAATCAAATACATTTAGCACGTATCGTCTACCGTACTACATAGTTCACACATATCATGCTAGAAGAGATAGGAAGAGGTTCACATACCTCGGCGATTATCGACAATAAGCAAAAAGCTCCAAGTACTACAACCTTGCTAGCCCTTTCCACTCCTCGAGTAGAATACGCTACTTTTAGTACTTTCACCTATAAAGGCCACAAACGTCTATTTAAATCTTAAACACAAGTTCCCATCTTTCTACGTAAAATTCTGAAGACCTCCCCACATGCGTAAATCTCCTCTCTATCGGCGGCTACCAAGCCAACCGAGGGGTTTTATACGCCTAACCGTGTACAATTTCTACTACACAACAAGCTACACAAGTCTCATGTCTGGTCTATGTAATTCTGATTCGATTCTTTCTTTAAATTCAGGCTTAAGTCAAAGACATTGCATGATACTAAACTTAATTCTATATATAGTATACTTCAACTATATAATACAACAACATGTAATTTCCAATTACAAAGGGGACAAGATTATTTACCTCGATAAGCCCAAAATTATCCGAGATAAAAGTCGATCTGAGCAAGGTTTAGCTCCTACTCAGTGCGCTCCAAACAACCCTTAGAAGTTCTAACCAACTTCTACTTAAATACTTCAACCAACTATGAAGATTTCCTTGGGGTTTTGGTTTGAGACTTAAGGACAAAGGTAGTATTTAGGGCTCTACGTATAGAGGTAACTTTGGAATACTACAAGATATGAGGCCAAGGTATTTTGGGCATTATAACAATACTTGGAGAGTATTTCAATACCACAAGTGGTACCTCACGAAAACACTCCAAGATGGGGTTCTCGGCCAAAGGGCCTTGACAAGGGAGTGGGAACTCTCGGCCACTAGGCAAATCAAATGGGGAGGGGGGGAGTCTTAGGACGAGAGCAACAACAGGAGAGTGGAAGGTTTGCAAGACTTAGAACACATTTGGATGATGAAGTCTTCAACAAAGGGAGTATTTATAGGAAGCCAAGGGCCAACCAATGGACAAGATCAAGCCATGTGCAAGGCAAGTGTAAGGCCTTGATCAAGCCAAGTGCACCCTAACCCCTACTCCACAAAACATGGCACAAAACAATGCACAAAACAAGGCCAAAACAAGGCACCAATAAGGCACAAAAACGTGAGCCAATCGGCCACCAATCCGTCCACCATGAGGGTGACAAGTGTCACCCTCCCGTTGGTCCAAAATGTTTCGTCTCTCGGAAAAATCCGCAAAAAATAGTAAATGACATAGCGAATTTTCCCAACGTAGTAATGGAAACGTTTCGTCGAACAACGACTCAAATCGGCACTTGTGCCCAAAATTCGGTCCTAGCCAATTCTTAAGGCAAAAATTTAATACGTACGCCCTCACGTACATACTCTGGAAATACGGGGTATAACATTTAGCTCCTACTCCGGGTGCTCCAACTCGCTCCAAACAACCCTTAGAAGTTCTACGCAACTTCTTATTAATACTCCAACCAACTATGGAGATTTTTCCTTAGGGTTTCGTTTAGTGATTGAAGGGAAGTATAATAGTATTTCTGGGCTTTTCGTATAAGTGTAACCTTGGAATACTACAAGGTATATGGGCCAAGGTATTTTGGTATAGTAACAATACTTGGAGAGTATTTCTACCAAGAGGGGGGTGTATTTTACGAAAACAACTCAAGGTAGGGGGGGTACCCCTCGGCCAAGGCCACTAGGAGGGGGGGTGTACCCCTCGGCCAAGGGCTTTCTCAAAGGGGGAGGGGTGCTCTCGGCTAGAGCTCTCAAGAGAGGGGGGAAGGGATTTCAAGACTTAGAAATTTATGGAATGGATGAAGAAGTCTTCAAAGGGGGGGGGGGGTATTTATAGGCCAACCAATGGCCAAGATCAAGACAAGTGTTAGGCAAGTGTAAGGTCAAGATTTGGACAAGTGTTTGTGGGTCCCACCTTATCCATCTAACACACAAAATATCCTACCAACTATTGACTCTCCAATTCGTCCAAACCGTCCCACACTCCACCAACTTGAGGGTGACAAGTGTCGCCCTCTCGTTGGTCCAAAATATTTCGTCTCTCGGAAAAATCCGCAAAAATTAAAAATGACATAGCCGGAATTTTCCCTTCGCAAAGTTTGTAAAACGTTTCGTCGAAAAACGATTCTAATCGGGTGTTGTGAACAATAATTTTTCGGCCCTTGCACTTTAAGGCACAAACTTTTCTACGTACGTCCCCACGTACATACTCTGGAAATACGGGGTATAACATTCTCCCCTCCTTAGAAACATTCGTCCCGAATGTTCCTTCTAAGTCTCAAAACAATCATGCGCCAATATAGTCTTCACTGCTATACTTACGAAAACAATCATGCCACACCTGGCCACAACATAACACACGCGCAATTACTCAACTTCAAGTCCACGAGGAATTACCTCTATTACTACAAAAGCTCCCACCCGGGGTCTAAAAGATACTCCCTTAGCACCCTTTCTTTACAAACGAAAAGATCACTACTATGTTCTTAACACGCGCTCGCTTCTTCCCTTACTCGTCGTACACTTCTCGTACACTCGAACTCTTTCTCATAACTTACCACATTCATGATACTGCTTCAGTCTCCAAAACTAGTCACACCCTTTCCGGGGTGGTACCTTCAAGAAGACCCACCGTCAACCTGAACTCCAAGCGTCGTCGTACGACTCTGTTGACTCTGAGCTGCCAATAGCCTCTCCTGGATAAGCTTCACCCTATCCACATCCTGCCGAAACAAGTATGAACCAACTATCTGAACTTTGCCAACATCGAACCAATCGACCGGCAACTTACACTTCCGCCCCTACAAGGCTTCATAAGGCGACATCCGAAAACTGAAATGGTAGCTATAAAACACTCCCTCAACAGGAGACAACAATCCTCACAACTACCCCTGAAATCCAAACGGCCCAGGCGAATGCGGTCTGAGACTACCTGAGTTCCTAACCCCGATCGTAAAACCTCGGAAAAAACAGTAAATGGCCCGGGCTGCCTGTCATAAGGTGAGAGTAGGCACCTCGTGCACCCTTACAACCTTCCTGATATATAACATCTCGCATAACCCTCTGCCGAGTAAACAGTCCTGACTGAAGTACAAGATGGCTGATCTCATCGGCCCGACTACTGGTCGAACGCATCCACGAACTCGTACGCTGGTTAACTAAACTTGGGCCTAACACCCTCGTGACCCCATCACCTGGCGGGACCACCTCGAACCGACCCCAAATTACGGTGCCGCGGGTTGACCCGCAATCGGTCCGCAACCCGACCCGCTAACGCGCAAAAACTCTTGTTCCCCGATCCGGAACAATCCCACAATCACGTCATGAAAACCTAGTGGTCTTCTTAGCTCAACTACCCTCTTTCATTCACACTACCCAGGGACTTATCCCACAAACATAGCTCACGTGTACTATGCACTCCGATAAGGGTCAAACATAAAAAAAAATACGTCTTTTACTCGAGATGGCCTTACCTCTAAGGTCTCTACGTATAACACTCTAAGGCTCACACTTTCTCTATCCCCCAATCTTACTCGGTTAACTAACCATGATTTCTAATCACAATTTACATAACATTTAAGGTATACTCATCTTATCATACGTACCAATCTCTAGAGGGTTAAGGATATACTGGTATCTACTGCTTCACTCCTCATCGTTCTAATCAATCACCTTTGTTGGCGCATAGCTAAGGAAGGTGACGAACTACCCACCGATCCTGAAGGCTAAGTCCTCCTACTTGCATCCCTCCTACTAGGACACCTTTCGACACCTGGCCCTGACGGCCGTAGGTACAACAAGTACCAACAAAAAGACGACATTCCCCGGGATGACGTCTGTCATACTGTGAACCGGAAGCCCTGGAGCTCTGACTAACTCCGACATACCGAGCGTCACGAAATCCGTGGAGGACCACTCGCACTTGGCGGAGGTGTGTATCGATCTGGCTGGAGGTGATTTGCCTCGAAAGTTATCAAAGGACCCTGCTGTTCTGGCCCTCTTATGTTGTCCTTGGTTAACCCGCCGATCCCTACGTTTCCTCGGCCTGCTGCACATAAGCCTGTACGCAGGCCATGCTCAAGCCTAACTGACGAGCTATTCTTGCACCACCCTCTCTTAGATAGTCATCATGACCCGTGATAAGTCGATACACTCTATATTCTCTGGTTTGCTAAAATCTGGCTAATGTGAGTCCATTCCTTTGTAATCCATATTCTTTGTTCGGTCGTGGGCGAAGATTCAAATATCATGGTCGCGATGAGCTGCCGCCTTGTGCTAAACCTGCTGGATGTGGCGTCGCCAAACTCCCGAATGTCGCACCACCTAGGTGATGATTGGGCTGTGCCCTCGTAACCCTACGTACTCTGGCGGCTCCCATTTTGCCTTGCCCTCTGGGCGGGTTGCCTTACGCGGAGGCATAACGGTAAGGGAAAGAAATACGTTAGAGGGTCCAACTTACAACACAACTCTAAGGCACGATCTCAGAGTGAGAAGAATGGAAACCAATCCTAAATATCCTATAGCCTCCTGATTATTGGTGTAGTGCACAACACACCGATAATCAAGACTCTTGGATACGATGCGTAGACACTTTCCAGAGATTAATCGCTCGATACCACTTTTGTCACGACCGAACCGGGCGTGATCGTGCCTTACCCCGGGCACCCAAGTAGCCATACATCAGAGTAATCAGCGGAATATAAAACAAGACATGAATAAAGTGAAAAAAAAACAGTTATCTGAGAAAAACTTGCCTTGCGGCATATATATAAATCAACTAGAACAGTTACATCCCTTTTTACAATTCTGCCCACAACAGTACTACAGACCTCTAAGAATGACACGACAACAATGGCGGGACAGGGCCCCGCCATACCCCTGAATGTAAGTACCTACTACGACAGGGGACTATACCACTGATAAGCCTCCGGAGGAACGGAGCTTCCCAAGCTGAGCGTGACCACTAAGGCGAGGATCAACGGCGGTGTACCTTTACTGCGGCGTGAACGCAGCCCCAGAAGTCGATAACGGTACCAAGTATGTGGCGAAAAAAATATCAGAATGAAATCATAGTAGTCTATATAAAGCAGGAGACATGTATGATCACCAAACTACAGTTCACAATAAATAAGCAGTCATGTCAAGTTAGGGACTCACGCCCTCAAAGCCATCACTCAAATATAACTATGGGTCTCACGCCCATAACATAAACAAGAGCGAAATGGATATACTATAACTGGTATTTTTCTAGGCCGCTAATGATCGAAGCAAGGCCAATCGCCCATAGTATCATTATGCGTGCCTAATCTGGACTTCCGCGACCGCATAGGTCACACATAGACCGCGTAGATCGTATAGACCGCGTCGGGGTAGCCAACCCGGTACCCTCACGGACTCCGCACCGCGCATAGTCTCGATAGGCCGCATAGTCATCACACAAACCGCATAGGGCATCCCGCGTCGGGATAAAACACCGGAATGATCAATCTCGGAGCATACCGCGCTCCGCATAGTCACATAGACCGCATAGGCCGTATAGACCCGCATCAAGGGTGGCAAGCCCTCGGTATAATAAGTCAAGGGGGTATGTGATATAATAACAGTACAACGGGCTTAAAGTTTAGCAATGTAAGCACAACAAGAATATCACAAGATACTAACACACGTAGCATCCTAACATGTTTACTTATCAAATCAACAAGAAAGTATTACAAGGCTATCACAAACCAATACAATCAAGTTCTTCACACAAGGTACTTTCTACTTTATGTTAACAAGTTCGGGAATTTATCCCCAAAGTACTTCATACATTAACTCTTTAAAAGATCCGATCTTTCACGAAAGTCACACAATACCCGTAGTATAAAAATAGAGTGACTATCTTTTTAAGTAAACCAAAACACTTCCCTTTATAAAATTAAGTAACAACATTATTTTCCAAACGTTCAAGTTTGCCTAATTTGAATGCTCAGGTTTCTCATTTTGAAAGGTTTGAAGTTCATAGTTTTAATCACTTAATGATATAATTCTCCTTTAAAACGATTTGAGAAACATATGCCTTATATGTGAGTAGGTTATTCTTCTTTATAACAATCTTATTAAGCGACCATGATCTAGGAAATATCATTTTGTCTCATCTTAGCTTCTATGCAGATGGAGGTTTCTACTGGTTTTAATAATACTTAATTAGTCAATACATTTCCCTTTATTAACGCTGCAGTGGTTTGTTCTATACTTATTCTGATTTCCGAAATCAGTAAAACATTAATCATTTTAAAAAACAAGTACTCATTACTCACGAATGAGGTTTCACACTTTTTAACAAAACTCATATCAATTCAATTAAGTCAAGTCTCTTATCTTTTAAGATTAAGTCTCTTAACTTCTAAAATCAAAAAAACATTCTTTTTATCTCTCTTAAGCCGTTATACCTAACTTCCCATAAAGCTAGTATAACTCTTAAGCTTTTAAAATCAAGTATTACTCTTCTTTCAAAAATGGTTCTTAATTCTTTTGAAATACTTCAAGATTCTTATTATTCAGGCTTAAGTCAAAAGACATTGCCGTAAAACTACATTCAGTTAACACACGTCGTCTCACCGTATATATATATTCTTTTAAAATATCATGCTCAAGAGGATAGGAACAATCACATACCTCGCGACGTTTATCGACTATTAGCAAAACGCTCCACGGCTATAACCCGGCTAGCCTTGTCCACCTTTCTAGTAGCACATGCTACTCGCAGAACATTCAACCTATAAAGGTTATACGAGTCTATCAATAGCTAGACTACTCTGCGAGAATATTCGTGGGTTCTCTATTTACTGAAAAAATCGGGCGACTTCCTACCCGTTAAGCTACACATACGTAAATACGATCTATGTAAATGCGATTTAGTCCTTCTTCCTTAATATTCTACGATGTGATTACTGTTCAAGTCTATTACGTAATATCCTTATCACGATTCAATTCTCTTATGAATCTTATATTCATTTCTATACTACTACAGTATGTAATTTCCAATTACAATAAAAGGACAAGATATTTACCTCGATAAGCCCAATATCATCCAATGCTTAATGTCGATCCTGAGCAACGTTTAGCTCCTACTCCGGGTGCTCCAACCCGCTCCAAACAACCCTTAGAAGTTCTACGCAACTGTTATAACCCGTATTTCCAGAGTATGTACGTGAGGGCGTACGTATAAAAGTTTAAGCCTTAAAGTAGGCAAAGTGGCGAATTTGTACACAAGTGCCAAAAAGAATCGTTTTTCGACGAAACGTTTTACTAAACTTGCGAAGGGAAAATTCCGGCTATGTCATTTCAAATTTTTGCGGATTTTTCCGAGAGACGAAACATTTTGGACCAACGGGAGGGTGACAAGTGTCACCTCACATTGGCGTGACTTTGGCGGCGTGGACGAATTGGTGGCTTGTAGTTGGTAGGATATTTTGTGCAAGTTGGTGTGGTAGATGGATAAGGTCCATGGTTAAATCTTGACCCTACACTTGCATGGCACTTGGCTTGATCTTGGCCATTGGTTGGCCATTGCTTGACCTATAAATACCCCTCTAAGTTGAAGACTTTTTTCATCCCTAAATATTTTCTAAGTGTTAAGATCCTCCCCCCCTCTTAGTGAGTTCTCGTCGAAGCCTACCTCCCCTTGAAAGCTTGGCGAGAGGGTCCCCCCCCCCAAGCCTAGTTGTTTTCGAGAAATACACCGCCCCCGTTGTGGTGTAGAAATACTTCTCCAAGTATTGTTATAATGCCCAAGTACCTTGGCCCAAATACCTTGTAGTATTCCAAGGTTACCCCTATACGAAAAGCCCAGAAATACTATTATACTTTCCCTCAGTCACAAAAACGAAACCCTAAGAAAAACCTTCATAGTCGGTTGAAGTGTTAAGTAGAAGTTGCGTAGAACTTCTAAGGGTTGTTTGGAGCGGGTTGGAGCACCCGGAGCAGGAGCTTAACGTTGCCCAGGAGCGACTTATAAACTTGGATAATTTTGGGCTTACCGAGGTAAATAATCCTATCCTTATATTGTAATTGGAAATTACATCATCGTAGTAGAAATGAATATAAGATTCATAGAAGAGAATTGAGCGTAATAGAAGGATATTCTGAGAATAGACTTGAGCGAAATCACTTGAAGAATATAAGTAGAAGATTAAAGCGTACTTACATAGGATTATTATTCTGATGAACTTATAACCTTATTGGTTGAATGTTGCAGTAGCATGAACTACTTGGAAGGTGGACAAGGCTAGCCGGGTTATAGCCGTGGAGCGTTTTGCTTATAGTCGATAATCGTCGCGAGGTATGTGATTCTTCATATACTCTTGAGCATGATATTTTAAAAGAACATATATAAAGTGCGGTGAGCGTGCGTGTGTTAACGAACGTGGTTATGCGGCAATGTCTTTTGACTTAAGCCTGAATAATAAGAATCTTGAAGTATTTCAAAAGAATTAATAAACCTTTTTGAAAGAAGAGTACTTGGTTTGAAAACATAAGAGTTATACTAGCTTTATGGGGAGTTAGGTATAACGTCTTAAGAGAGATAAAAAGAATGGTTTACTGATTTTAGAAGTTAAGAGACTTGATCTTAAAAGATAAGAGACTTAACTGAATTGAATTAATATGAATTTTGTGAAGCCTCATTCGTGAGTAATGAGTACTTGGTTTTAAAAGGAATAACGTTTTACTGATTTCGGAAATCAGAATGAGTATCGACAAACCACTGCAGCGTTAATAAAGGAAAATGTAATGAATAATGAAGTATTATTAAAACCAGTAGAAACCTCCATCTGCATAGAAACTAAGATGAGACAAAATGATATTACATTTTCTAGATCATGCATTTGCTTTAATAAATGGTTATAAACAAGAATAAGCGCCACATATAACCTATGTTACTCAATTGTTTTAAAAGAGATTAAGACATTGAACTATGAAACTTTTCTAAAAGAGACTTGAGTAATTGAAATTAGGCAAAGCTGGAACTTTAGGGAAAAGAAAGGCGTTGTTTTGTCTTAAATTGGTTTAAAACATAAAGTGTTATAACAGCTTTATGGGAAGTGAGTTATAACGACTTTATGAAAAAGGGTTTTATCATTGGTTTTAATGTGGTAACTTGACTTTAAAAGAGAAGTGTTTTGGTCTAAAAGAAGGCATGGTATTGCCTTGATTTGGTTTTAAAAGGAAAGTATGGAAGTTGTTTTGCTTAAAAGATGTAAGTCACTCTATTTTTATACTACGAATTGTCGGGTGACTTTTATAAAAGGAATGGATCTCTTTAAAAGGAATTTAACGTATGTAGTACTTTAGGGTTAAAACAGGACTTTGACATAAAATGAAAGTACCTTGAGTTATGTATAACACTTATGCTTGGTGTTGTGAAACTTGCCTATGCTTGTTGTGATAGCCTTTGTTGTGCGGGAATTATGTTTCTATACTCCGCGTCTCGATGGAGGGCGGTTGACACTGAGAACTTCTTGGGGCGTGCGGCGATGGCGGAGAAATTCCGCAGTGCGCTCGTTGATAGTGTTATTTTGCTAATCGCTTTGGACATCGACACGATGCGTAGCGCGGGTATGGTTCCATTTGATTGTTGTCTTGTTGTTTCCTTTTGGACATACTGAAACGATGCGTAGCGCATGGGTATGGTTCCATTGGGATTGCTGTCTTGTTGTTTCCTTTTGGACATACTGACACGATGCGTAGCGCACGAGTATGGTTCCATTGGGATTGTTATTCCATGGACTAGCTCTCCATGAGGTTTCACTGTTCGGCCTTGGTATCTGGTAATCGGCTTTCGTACTTGCCCCGTGTCGACCGTGGTTTGGTTGTATTGTATTGTTAGTACGGCTTTGGCATCGGTAGGACTTGGTGTTGGTGTACTTCGGTGTTATCATATCATATGGCGGTGAGGAAGGTATTCCACGGGCATGATTGATGTTGTGGGCGTGAGACCCATAATTATATTTGAGTAATGACTTGGAGGGCGTGAGACCCTGACTTGATATAACTGTTATATGTGTATCGTAGTTTGGTTATCATACATGTCTCCTTTATATAGACTATTATGATTTCATTCTGATATTTTTGATTTCACATACTTGGTACTGTTATCTTGACCTCCTTGAGGCTGCGTTCATCTGCATGGTAGAGTCTGGGCTGTCGATCCATTTTAGGATCACCTTTCGTCTTGGGAAGCTCCGTTCCTTGAGGCTTATCTTTGGTATGTTACCACAGTCTGCAGGTTCTTGTACATTCGAGGTATGGCGGGGCCACTGTCCGTCACAGTTGTTGTAAAAATCTTAAGTGCATGCTTTGTTGTGGCGAGGTTGTAAGGATTATGCTTTATTCAAGTGTCGTTATATATATCTATATATATATGCTGACAGGCAACCGTGTTGGTTGGCCTATTTTCTTTCATCTTGATTCAAGTCTATGTGAATGTTTACAGTTGTTATTTCCATTGGTTTTCTCGATGTTGTATCACTAGGGTGCAGGGTAGGCACGATCACGGGCAGGGTTGGTCGTGACAAAGTGGTATCGAGCGATTAATCCTCGGAAAGTGTCTGCATCGTGTCTAGTAAGTCTTGATTATCGATGTGTTGTGCACCACATCTATAATCGAGGAGCTGAGACATTTAGGATTAGTTTCCGCTTCTCATTCGAGATCGTGCCTTAGAGGCCGTGTTGTAAGTTGGACCCTCGGCGTGCCGTTTTTACGATTATGCCTCGCGCAAGGCATCCCGGGCGAAGAGGCAAGGCTCGAAGGAGAGGCTGCGGGTAGAAGCGTGGCGATCTCTGAGACCATAGTACTGAGCCTCAGGTCCGCGTTCAGGCGGTGGAGATGGGTTACAAGGAGTGGGCGATTAATGGCGGGGTTGTGGCGGACTTGAGAGATAAATTTGGGCCGGCGGTTCCAAAGATGCACCGATGGTTCACCTAGATCGAGATAGTTGGAGGCTACGGGATTTTACGAGATGTAACCGCCCGAGTTTTATGGGTCGAGGCACGATGATGATCCGAGGAGTTCATCCGGCGATTCTGACGAATCATGAGTGATCAAGGCATCGGAGACCAGTCGGTGGTCCTAGGTTCGCATCGGTTTGCGTGATACCGCGATCGGGGTTTTGATCGTGGGATGTCGGGAGAGCATGACTTCCGGTTGTATGGAGCGAGTTCTCGAGGCCTTTCTTGCACATTTCTTGCCTCGCAGATTAGGAGGCTAGGGGCGACAAATTTTTGGTGTTGCGAGCAGGCGTGCGGTTCGGGAAGTACAATGTGGAGTTCGACTCATTGGCGTGCGTCCCGCATTAGTAGCTAGTATGGAGGATCGAGTGCCAGGTATGTTACAGGCTCGATGATTACCTAGCGAGTTGTTGGTGTAGCTCTTGTGGACATGGACATTGCCCGCATGCGAGCTTATGCACTTGGATGTGAGGCGGAGAAATCGGCGGAATGACCAAGATCCAGGCGAAGGGCGAGCAATGAGGTCGCTGGTGACTTTCGAGGCGGACCGCCTCGTGTGACTAGTTATGCGCCTCGCCGGTCTGAGTGGTCCTCCACAATCTTGGCATCAAGTATTCGGGAAGCGGTCGGGGCTCGAGGTTGATTTTCGGGAGAAGCGGGGGTGTTAGCGGTGAAGCCACCCCTACCTCGTTGTGGCATTGTGGTAGACTCCGTAGTGGGAGTGTCGTGCTAGTTCGGGAGTTTGTTTTGCATGCGGCCAGCGAGGCCATTTGCGGCTGTCCGGCCGGAGTAGCGGTGGGCGGCACGGACTACGGGATTTATGGTGGTTCATCACCTTCATGGTATGCGCTGCAGTGAGTAATTTGTGATTAGAGTAAAGCGGTAGATACAGGTATATCCTTACCCCTCTAAAGACTTGTATGTATTGATGTTATGATAATGTGTTAAGTGTTATGTTCGGATAGCTTTGTGCTAAAATGTGATGTAGAACCTGGTTAGTGAAAAGGGTAAGCCTGGGGGTGAGAAAATGATGAACCTTAGAATATTACAGTTGAGACCTTAGATGTAAGGCCGTCTTGAGTACAAGATTTTGCAAGTGATCCTTGTCAGATTGCATTTTATGCCTAGAAAGTATTGTGTGATAATTCCTTGGGTGGTGTAAAATGGAAGTGGTAGCTTTCATGACCTGTATAGGTAAGATTGTTCCGGATCGGGAAACAAGAGCGTGATGCGTTAAGTGGGTCGGGTTGGGGCCATGTTGAGGGCCAACCCGCGGCCTGTTTCGAGGTGGGGTCAGCTCTGGGTGGTCCCGCCAGGTGGTAGGGTCACGAGGGTGCTAGGCCCAAGTTTAGATGACCATCGTATGAGTTCGTTGATATGTTCGACCAGAAGCAGATCGTGAAGGCCGGGAATGGCCTTAAGGGAGATTGAGGCTAGTAAGATGACCAAGTTTGGAGGTGGTGACTCCAAATTTTTGGGAAGCTGGCGATGGTGAAGTATGAATGCGTATACTAGAAGAGTTCAAGTGTTCGAGAAGGGCCAGTAAGGAAGGAAGGAAGAGAACGTGTGTTATTACGTGGCCAGGTGTGGCGTTGACAACTTGTTAGAGGAACTTTATCGTTATCCGTCTTAAGAAGGAACATTCAGGACGAATGTTTCTAAGGAGGGGAGAATGTTATAACCCGTATTTCCAGAGTATGTACGTGAGGGCGTACGTATAAAAGTTTAAGCCTTAAAGTAGGCAAAGTGGCGAATTTGTACACAAGTGCCGAAAAGAATCGTTTTTCGACGAAGCGTTTTACTAAACTTGCGAAGGAAAATTCGGCTATGTCATTTCTAATTTTTGCGGATTTTTCCGTGAGGCGAAACATTTTGGACCGACGGAGGGTGACAAGTGTCACCTCACATTGGCGTGACTTTGGCGGCGTGGGCGAATTGGTGGCTTGTAGTTGGTAGGATATTTTGTGCAAGTTGGTGGGGTAGATGGATTAGGTCCACGTGGTTAAATCTTGACCCTACACTTGCAGGGCACTTGGCTTGATCTTGGCCATTGGTTGGCCATTGCTTGACCTATAAATACCCTCTAAGTTGAAGACTTTTTCATCCCTAAATATTTTCTAAGTGTTAAGATCCTCCCCTCTTAGTGAGAGTTCGTCCGAAGCCTACCCTCCCCCAGAAAGCTTGGCCGAGAGGGTCCCCACAGCCTAGTTGTTTTAGAAATACACCTCCCCTGTGGTGTAGAAATACTTCTCAGTATTGTTATAATGCCCAAATACCTTGGCCCAAATACCTTGTAGTATTCCAAGGTTACCTATCTGAAAAGCCCGAAATACTATTATACTTTCCTCGATCACAGCGAAACCCTAAGAAAACCTTCATAGTCGGTTGAAGTGTTAAGTAAGTTGCGTAGAACTTCTAAGGGTTGTTTGGAGGCGGGTTGGAGCACGGGCGGGAGCTGCGTTGCCCGGGGCGACTTATAAACTTGGATAATTTTGGGCTTCGAGGTAACTAATCCTATCCTTATATTGTAATTGGAAATTACATACTGTCGTAGTAGAAATGAATATAAGATTCATAGAAGAGAATTGAATTGTAAT
This sequence comes from Przewalskia tangutica, assembly GCA_029844215.1. Taxonomy (NCBI): domain Eukaryota; kingdom Viridiplantae; phylum Streptophyta; class Magnoliopsida; order Solanales; family Solanaceae; genus Przewalskia; species Przewalskia tangutica. Next base: position 82,691,818 of record CM056728.1, on the reverse strand, counting down.
AGAAGGATATTACAGAATAGACTTGAACTGAAATCACTTCAGAAGAATATAAGTAGAAGATTAAACTGTACTTACATGGGGTATTATTTCTGATGAACTTATAACCTTATTGGTTGAATGTTCTGCGAGTAGCATGAACTACTTGGAAGGTGGACAAGGCTAGCGTGTTATAGTAGTGGGCGTTTTGCTTATAGTCGATAATCGTCGCGAGGTATGTGATTCTTCATATACTCTTGAGCATGATATTTTAAAAGAACATATATATAGTACGGTGAGCGTCGTGTGTTAACAAACGTAGTTGTGCGGTAATGTCTTTTGACTTAAGCTGAATAATAAGAATCTTGAAGTATTTCAAAAGAATTAATAAACCTTTTGAAAGAAGAGTACTTGGTTTGAAAACATAAGAGTTATACTAGCTTTATGGGGAGTTAGGTATAACGTCTTAAGAGATAAAAAGAATGGTTTCTTGATTTTAGAAGTTAAGAGACTTGATCTTAAAAGATAAGAGACTTAAGCGAATTGAATTAATATGAATTTTGTGAAGCCTCGTTCGTGAGTAATGAGTACTTGGTTTTAAAAGGAATAACGTTTCTTGATTTGAATCGAATGAGTATCGACAAACCCTGCGGCGTTAATAAAGGAAAATGTATTGAATAATGAAGTATTATTAAAACGGTAGAAACCTCCATCTGCATAGAAGCTAAGATGAGACAAAATGATATTACATTTTCTAGATCATTGCTTTAATAAATGGTTATAAACAAGAATAAGCTGCTCACACATATGGCCTATGTTACTCAATTATTTTAAAAGAGATTAAGACATTGAACTATGAAACTTTTCTAAAAGAGACTTGAGTAATTGAAATTAGGCAAAGCTGGAACTTTAGGGAAAAGAAAGGCGTTGTTTTGTCTTAAATTGGTTTAAAACATAAAGTGTTATAACGACTTTATGGGAAGTGAGTTATAACGACTTTATGAAAAAGGTTTTATCATTGGTTTTAATGTGGTAACTTGACTTTAAAAGAAGTGTTTTGGTCTAAAAAAAAGGCATGGTATTGCCTTGATTTGGTTTTAAAAAGGAAAGTATGGAAGTTGTTTTGCTTAAAAGATGTAAGTCACTCTATTTTTATACTACGGGTATCGGGTGACTTTTATAAAAGGAATGGATCTCTTTAAAAGGAATTTAACGTACGTAGTACTTTAGGGTTAAAACCCGGACTTTGACATAAAATGAAAGTACCTTGAGTTATGTATAACTTGCCTATGCTTGGTGTTGTGAAACTTGCCTATGCTTGTTGTGATAGTCTTTGTTGTGCAAGAATTGTGTTTCTATACTACCGCGTCTCTCGATGGAGGGCCGGTTGACTTGTTGAGAACTTCTTGGGGCGTCAGCGGTGTGGAGAAATTCCGCAGATGCGCTCGCTTGATAGTGTTATTTTGCTAATCGCTTTGGACATATCGACACGATCGTGGCGCGCGGGTATGGTTCCATTTTGATTCTTTGTCTTGTTGTTTCCTTTTGGACATCTTGACACGATCGTAGCGCGCGGGTATGGTTCCATTGGGATTCTTTGTCTTGTTGTTTCCTTTTGGACATACTGACACGATGCGTAGCGCACGGGTATGGTTCCATTGGGATTGTTATTCCATGGACTAGCTCTCCATGAGGTTTCACTGTTCGGCCTTGGTATCTGGTAGTCGGCTTTCGTACTTGCCGTGTCGACCGTGGTTTGGTTGTATTGTATTGTTAGTGCGGCTTTGGCATCGGTAGGACTTGGTGTTGGTGTACTTCTTGGTGTTATCATATCATAGGCGCGGTGAGGAAGGTATTCCACGGGCATGATTGATGTTGTGGGCGTGAGACCCGTAATTATATTTGAGTAATGACTTGGAGGCGTGAGACCACGACTTGATATAAGCATTATATGTGTCTTGTAGTTTGGTTATCATACATGTCTCCTGCTTTATATAGGCTATTATGATTTCATTCTGATATTTTTGATTTCACATACTTGGTACTGTTATCGACCTCGCCCGGAAGCTGCGTTCTTCTTGCGCGGTAGAGGTACAGCGGATGTCGATCCGCTTTTAGGATCACCTTCAACGTCTTGGGAAGCTCGTTCCTTGGAGGCTTATCTTTGGTATGTTACCACGAGTGCAGCAGGTTCTTGTACATTCGGGGTATGGCGGGGCCTGTCCGTCACAGTTGTTGTAAAAATCTTAAGTGCATGCCTTGTTGTGGCGGGGTTGTAAGGATTATGCTTGTTCAGTGTCGTTATATATATATATATGCTGAAAGGCAACCGTTTTGGTTGTCCTATTTTCTTTCATCTTGTTTCATGTCTATTTGAATGTTTAAAGTTGTTATTTCATTGGTTTTCTCGATGTCGTATCACTAGGGTGCAGGGGTAAGGCACGATCACGGGCCGGTTGGTCGTGTGGCAACTTCTTCTTAATACTCCAACCAACTATGGAGATTTTCCTTAGGGTTTCGTTTAGTAGTGAAGGAAGTATAATAGTATTTCTGGGCTTTCGTATAAGTGTAACCTTGGAATACTACAAGGTATATGGGCAGGTATTTTGCTATAGTAACACTCCCTGGAGAGTATTTCTACCAAGAGGGGGGTGTATTTTCCGAAAACAACTCAATGTAGGGGTACCTCGGCCAAGGCCAGCAGGAGGGTATACCCTCGGCCAAGGCTTTCTCAAAGGGGAGGGTGCTCTCGGCTGAAATCTCTCAAGAGAGGGGAAGGGATTTCAAGACTTAGAAATTTATGGAATGGATGAAGAAGTCTTCAAAGGGGTATTTATAGGCCACGATGGCCAAGATCAAGACAAGTGTTAGGCAAGTGTAAGGTCAAGATTTGGACAAGTGTTTGTGGGTCCCACCTTATCCATCTAACACACAAAATATCCTACCAACTATTGACTCTCCAATTCGTCCAAACCGTCCCACACTCCACCAACTTGAGGGTGACAAGTGTCGCCCTCTCGTTGGTCCAAAATATTTCGTCTCTCGGAAAAATCCGCAAAAATTAAAAAAGACATAGCCGGAATTTTCCCTTCGCAAAGTTTGTAAAACGTTTCGTCGAAAAACGATTCTAATCGGGTGTTGTGAACAATAATTTTTCGGCCCTTGCACTTTAAGGCACAAACTTTTCTACGTACGTCCTCACGTACATACTCTGGAAATACGGGGTATAACATCACACTTCTTAACAACTTTCATATCAATTCAATTAAGTCAAGTCTCTTATCTTTTAAGATTAAGTCTCTTAACTTCTACAATCAATAAATCATTTTTTTATCTTTCTTAAGTCGTTATACCTAACTTCCCATAAAGCTAGTATAATCTTAAGCTTTTAAAACCAAGTATTACTCTTCTTTCAAAACGATTCTTAATTCTTTTAAAATACTTCAAGATTCTTATTATTCAGGCTTAAGTCAAAAGACATTGCCGTAAAACTACGTTCAGTTAACACACGTACGTCTACCGTACTATATATATATATACTTTTAAAATATCATGCTCAAGAGTATAGGAAGAATCACATACCTCGCGACGATTATCGACTATTAGCAAATAGCTCCAAAGTATCGTAGTCCTGTTAGCCTTTTCCACCCTTCGAGTAGAATACGCTACTCGCAGTACTTCAACCTATATCGGTCATATAAGTCTATCAATGTCTAGACTATTCTGTAAAGTATTTCTAGATACAGATTCCTTTATTCTACGGAAAATTGGGCAGCACTTCCCTACCCGCCAACTACACAAGTCTACTGTAAATACAGTCCTATGTAAGTACAGTTTAATCTTCTTCTTTAATATTCTTCTGATGTGATTTCAGTTCAATTCTTTTCTGTAATATCCTTCTATGAATCTTATATTCATTTCTATACTACTACAGTATGTAATTTCCAATTACAATATAAGGACATGAGTATTTACCTCGGTAAGCCCAAAATTATCCAAGATTTAATGTCGATCCTGAGCAACGTTTAGCTCCTACTCTGGGCGCTCCAACCCGCTCCAAACAACCCTTAGAAGTTCTACACAACTTCTTCTTAATACTTCAACTCGCTATGAAGATTTCCTTAGGGTTTCGTTTAGTGGCTAAAGGAAGTATAATAGTATTTCTGGGCTTTTAGTATAGATGTAACCTTGGAATACTACAAGGTATTTGGGCCAAGGTATTTTGGAATAGTAAAAATACTTGGAGAATATATTTCTACCAAGGGGGGGGGGGTATTTTACGAAAACTACTAGGCAAGGGGGGGGGGATACTTTCGGCCAAGGGGAGGGGGCTCGGCGAGGGCCTCACAAAGGGAGGCTTGGGCGAAAACATTACTAAGGAGAGGGCTTTCAAGACTTGGAAAACATTTTTGGATGAAGAAGTCTTCACGAGGGGTATTTATAAGAGAACGATGGCGAGATCAAGCCAAGTGGGGCAAGTGGAGGGCAAGATTTGCCCAAGTGCCCCTAGCCCTACTCCATTCACTCACACACGTTGACCCATGATTTAGGCACAAAACATGGCAAGAAATCGTGCACCATACGGCGAGAATCCGCCAATCTTGAGGTGACACATGTCGCCTCTCGTTGTCCAAAATATTCGTCTCTCGGAAAAATCCATAAAAATTATAAATGACATAGCCGTATTTTCCGCGCAAAGTCGGAAAGCGACTCTTTCGCTAGTTGTGCACAAATTTCCCCACTTTGCCTACTTAAGGCTTAAACTTTTGTGCGTCGCCCTGCGTACATACTGCGGAAAATACGGGGTATAACATTCTCCTCGCTAGAAACATTCGTCGAATGTTCCTTCTCAAGACAGATAACGATAAAGTTCCTCATAACAAGTTGCCAATGCCACACCTGGTCACCAAATAACACATACGCAAATACTTATCCTAAGTCAACGAGGAATCACCTCTAGCATTACAAAAAGCTTCCACCCCCGGTCTAAAAGATATCCCCTTTGCACCTTTACTTCACAAAAGTAATGATCATTTCTATTCTCTCAGCACATGTTCACTTCTTTCCTTACTCGTCGTACTTTTCTCGAACACTTGAACTCTTCTAGTATACGTACCATACTTCAGTCATCGCTTCAGTTTCCAAAACTTTGGAGTCACCACCTCCAAACTTGGTCATCTTACTAGCCTCGATCTCTTTTAAGGCCATTCCCGACCTTCACGATCGATGCAGTCGAACATATCCACGAACTCATACGATGGTCATCTAAACTTGGGCCTAGCACCCTCGTGACCCTACCACTGGCGGGACCACCTCGAACCGACCCGCCACACTGGGCGCGGGTTGACCGCGTCGGACTCAACCCAACCCATTATCGCGCCAAACACTTGTTCTCGATCGGAACAATCTTACCTATTCAAGTCTGAAGGCTACCACTTTCATTTTACACAACCCATGGAATTATCCCAATACATTTATACGCATACCAAGTATTTGACAAAGACTAGCAGTAAAATCTTTTATTCAAGACGGCGCTTACATCTAAGGTCTCAGCGTGTAATATTCTAAGGTTCATACCTTCTGACCCATACTTATTCTTTCAACTAACCATGTCTCTAAACCACAATATACACAATGCTATCTGTACATAGTACTCAACATATAATCATCGCATCCATGCGTACTAAACTCTAGAGGTTAAGGATATACACGAAAAGATAGGCGGTTTAAAGGACCGCTAAAGCGGGAACTTACCGCGACCTCTGCCGTGGCTGCGGTGTATGAGCATCTGCCTAGCGATGGAAGGTGAAGAACCATGGCCCGATCTCGTAACTGTGCTATCCTAGTGCTACCCTGATGAACGATCTCTCGCCAAATGGCCTGTTGGCGCAAGCATAACAATCTCCCAAATTAGTACGACATTCTCCCTTATGAAGTTTTCCTGGCGGCCACCTGAGACAAAGGTGACCTTATCGCGAGCATTCCTACTCCACGAAAACACGAAACACAGGAGCCACGACCTGCTCTGAATATCCCAACGTCCAAGGCGCGGAGGACCACTCTGTCTTGGCGGAGGTACATAACTAACTTCTTTGTTGAGGCGGTCCGCCTCGAAAGTTATCGAAAGACCTGCATTGCGGCCCTCTTCGCGATCTTGGTCGGTCAGTCGACCTCTCCGCTCCTCACACCCAAGTGCATAAGCTGCGTGCGGGCAATGTCCATGCGGTGAAGAGCTACACCGCGCAACTCTACGCCAAATAATCGTCGAGCCTGTGACATAGCGGTGCACTCGTCCTCCATCTCGGCTACTAACGCGGGGACATCAAGGCCAATGAGTCGAACTCCACATTGTACTCACGTACCGTACGCCCGCTCTGCCTCAACACCAAAAATCTGTCGGCCCGAGCCCTCCTCGTCTGTGGAGGCAAGAAATGTGCAAGAAATGCCTCGAGAACTCGTCCCCAAATAGGTGGGCGCATGCTCCCAGGACAGCTCGCGAATCAAACGATCGGCGATTATCACGCGGCCGATGTGAACAGACCACCGACTCGGTCTCGAAGCCTTGATCACTCTCATGGTCATTTATGGCGTCGATGAACTCCTGCGGATCATCCTCGTGCCTCGATCCATAAAACAACGGCGGCGCTGACTTCGAAAAGTCCGCGATCTCAAACTATCCGCTCTCGGGTGAATTACGGGTACTACTGTTACCGGAATCGCTGCATCCAGTTTATCCTCGTGCCTTGTCACTATCCTGGCCAATAACTGGGCCATCTCCGTACCCGTCTCTTACGCTCCGGTGTGGGGTGGAGGCTCAGTCTTGTGGTCTCGGCCCACTGCGGCGACTCTAAACTCTACTGAGGCTGGCGGCGTCGCAAAACTCGCCGTCTGAAGCACTATCTCAGGTAATGACTGGGCCTGCGCCCCCGTACTCCTCTGTATCCTACCAGCAGTTTCCTCGGCTGCCTTGCCCATCTGGGCCCGGGTTGCCTTGCGCGGAGGCATAACTGGTAAAAACGAAATGCGTCAGAGGGGTCCAACTTATAGCACAACTCTAAGGCACGATCTCAGAATGAGAAGAATGGAAACCAATCCTAAATGTCTGCTGACCTCACGATTATAGATGTGGTGCACAACACACCGATAATCAAGACTACTAGACACGATGCGTAGAAAATTTCAGGATTAATCGCTCGATACGGTTTGTCACGACCGATCCGGGCGTGGTAGTGCCTTACCGGGCACCTAGTGATTCAACATTATAGAAAATCAGCGGAAATAAAAACTTAAAAATGAAACAAGATATATGATAAAACGAGGATAACCAGCGGTCACCTTTGATAATATATATACAATTCTTTCAAACCGAACAGTTTAATCCTTTTTACAAACCACCTTGCAGATTACTCAGACCTCTAAGAGTTTTTATACAACATGACGGACGGGGCCCCATACCCCAGATGTACAAGTACCTATAGTGACGAGGACTATACAAAAGATAAGCCTCGGAGAAACGGAGCTTCCGTCTGTTGGCGTGATCATGGCGAGGATCGGCGGTGTACCTCTACCTCTGGGCGACTACGAGATACCAAGGCCATATCACGAGACTCCGCCACGAAGGCGTCAGGCAATCTGGCAAACTACTAGATACCAGCCGTGTCACGTGGTGGCCAGGGCAATCGAGCTAACTACGGATACCAGCCGTATCACGAGACCGCCACTAAACCGAGCGGGGCAAGTGCGAGGGCTAACTACCAGTACCAAGGCCGAATCACCACGAGGCGGGGCAAGTCTGGCAAACCACGGATACCAAGAATCGGTAAGAAACCTCATGGAGAGCTAGTCCGTGGAATAACACTATCAGCGAGGCGTGCGGTGGAATTCTCCGTCACTGCCGGTACGTCCAAGTAATATCATAACAAATCAGCCGGCCCTCCATTGAGAGACACGGTGGTATAGAAATACAATGATAGCACGACAAGGCTATCACACGCAAACATAGGCAAGTTACACACAACCCAAGGTACTTTCATTTATGCCAAAGTCCAGGTTTTAACCCCAAAGTACTACGTCGTTAAATTCTTTTAAAGATCCATTTCTTTTCGAAGATCACCCGATGCCCGTATTATAAAAATAGAGTGACTAACATTTTTAAGTAAACCAAAACAACTTCCGTACTTTCCTTTTTACACCAAAATTAAGACAATACCATGCCTTCTTTTTAGACCAAAACACTTCTCCTTTAAAGTCAAGTTACCACTTTAAAACCACTGATAAAACCATTCTTTTGTTTTCATAAGGTCGTTATAACTAACTTCCCATAAAGCTGTTATAACACTTTATGTTTTAAACCAATTTAAGACAAAACAATGCCTTTCTTTTAAACCAAAAACTCTTCAGTTTCCTCAAGTCTCTTTTAGAAATCAAGTTCCTTACTTATTCTCATTTCCGAAATCAGTAAAACATTATTCTTTAAAAACCAAGTACTTATTACTCACGAATGAGGTTTCACACTTCTTAACAACTTTCATATCAATTCAATTAAGTCAAGTCTCTTATCTTTTAAGATTAAGTCTCTTAACTTCTACAATCAATAAATCATTCTTTTATCTTTCTTAAGTCGTTATACCTAACTTCCCATAAAGCTAGTATAACTCTTAAGCTTTTAAAACCAAGTATTACTCTTCTTTCAAAAACGATTCTTAATTCTTTTGAAATACTTCAAGATTCTTATTATTCAGGCTTAAGTCAAAAGACATTGCCGTAAAACTACGTTCAGTTAACACACGTACGTCTACCGTACTATATATATATATACTTTTAAAATATCATGCTCAAGAGTATAGGAGGACTCATATATCTCGCTACGATTATAGACTATTAGCAAATAGCTCCAAATCACAGTAGTCTGTTAGCCTTTTCCACCCTTCGAGTAGAATCGCTACTGCGATCTTCAACCTATATATCGGTCATATAAGTCTATCAATGTCTAGACTATTACGTAAAGTATTTCTAGATCAGATTCCTTTATTCTACGGAAAATTGGGCGACTTCCCTACCCGCCAACTACACAAGTCTCTGTAAATCTGATCACATGTAAGTCTGATTTAATCTTCTTCTTTAATATTCTTACGATGTGATTTCAGTTCAATTCTTTTACGTAATATCCTTACATGAATCTTATATTCATTTCTATACTACTACGATATGTAATTTCCAATTACAATAGAAGAATGAGTATTTACCTCGGTAAGCCCAAAATTATCCAAGATTTAATGTCGATCCTGAGCAACGTTTAGCTCCTACTCTGGGCGCTCCAACCCGCTCCAAACAACCCTTAGAAGTTCTACACAACTTCTTCTTAATACTTCAACTCGCTATGAAGATTTCCTTAGGGTTTCGTTTAGTGGCTAAAGGAAGTATAATAGTATTTCTGGGCTTTTAGTATAGATGTAACCTTGGAATACTACAAGGTATTTGGGCCAAGGTATTTTGGAATAGTAAAAATACTTGGAGAATACTTTTCTCCCACGGGGGGGGGGGTATTTTACGAAAACTACTAGGCGAGGGGATACTTTCGGCCAAGGGGAGGGCTCTCGGCGAGGGCCTCACAGGGAGGCTTGGACGAAAACATTACACTAAGGGGGAGAGGGCTTTCAAGACTTGGAAAACATTTTTGGATGAAGAAGTCTTCACAAAGGGGGGGGGGTATTTATAGGAGAACCAATGGCCAAGATCAAGCCAAGTGGGGGGCAAGTGGAGGGCCAAGATTTGCCCAAGTGCCCCCTAGCCCTACTCCACAATTCCCTCACAAACATTGACCCATGATTTAGGCACAAAACATGGCAAGAAATCGTGCACCATACGGCCAAGAATCCGCCAATCTTGAGGGTGACACATGTCGCCCTCTCGTTGGTCCAAAATATTTCGTCTCTCAGAAAAATCCGCAAAAATTATAAATGACATAGCCGTATTTTTCCCTTCGCAAAGTCCGAAAAACGTTTCGTCGGAAAACGACTCTTTTCGCTAGTTGTGCACAAATTTCGCCACTTTGCCTACTTAAGGCTTAAACTTTTGTACGTACGCCCACACGTACATACTCTGGAAAATACGGGGTATAACAACAAAAGTGGTATCAGAGCAGTTAATCCTCGGAAAGTGTCTACAGACCGTATCTAGTAGAGTCTTGATTATCGGTGTGTTGTGCACCACACCAATAATCAGGAGGCTATAGGATATTTAGGATTGGTTTCCATTCTTCTCACTCTGAGATCGTGCTTTAGAGTTGTGTTATAAGTTGGACCCCTCTAACGTATTTCTTTCCTGTACCAGTTATGCCTCCACGCAGCAACCGGGCGAAGGCAAGGCGGCGAGGAGGCGCTAGTAGGACACAGAGGGCCACGAGGACCAGGCCCGATCTATACAGGCGATACCTCGGGCGGCGAGTTCCATGCGCCCGCCCGGCCCAGCGGGTTTAGAGCCGCAGCGATGGTGATGAGACCACAATACTGCGCCTCGGTCCGCGGCTGGAAGCGAGAGAGATGGGTTCTGAGAGAGATGGACGATTGCTAGCGAGATTGTGGTCGACATGAGGATAGGTGGATGCGGCGATTCCGGCTCAGCGATGCCGTGGTTCACCCGAGGTCGGATAGTTTGAGGCTACGGGATTTTACGAGTTGTAGCGCGAGTTCGGGTGAGGCACGAGGATGATCGCGAGGAGTTCATCCGGCGATTATAGCGGATCATGCGAGTGATCAAGGCTTCGGAGACCGAGTCCGTGATCTTTGGTTCGCATCGGCTGCGTGATACGCAGTCGATTGGTTTGATTCGTGGGAGCTATCCCGAGGAGAGCATGCGCCTCCAGCAGTATGGGACGAGTTCTCTGAGGCATTTCTCATTCATTTCTTGCCGCCACAGATGAGGAGAGCACGGGCGATGATTTTGATCTTTGGCGAGAGAGGCGTCTGATCGGGAGTACAACGTTGAGTTCGATTCGTTGGCTCGATATGTCCACTGCATTAGTAGCGAATATGGAGGACCGAGTGCACCGCCACGTTACGGACTAGATGACTATTTGGCGTAGTCTTGCTCGGGTGTGGCTCTTGGCCGGGCATGGACATTTCCGCGTTCGAGCTCATGCGCGGGTGCGAGGCGTAAGGCGGGTCGACAGATATCAGCAGCGAGAAGAAGGCGAAACGGCCCGATCTTTTGGTAGCTCACGGGGTGGGCGACCTCGGCGGCGATCTAGATTTGCACCACGGCCCGGCTCGAGCACTCTACACCGTCTTCGGGGCGGCGGGGTATTCGGGGCGGATCGGGGCCCAGGACTTCGGACATCCAGGGTAGCAGAGGTGCTAACCGATCGGGACCACCCCCCCTCAGTGTGGCCGATGCGGTAGATCCCATTACGGGAATTGTGGTCCTACTTCACGAGTTTGTTATGCTTGCGGTCAGCAGGGTCACTATGCGAGAGACTGTCCGACCAGAGGCAGCGCAGATGGTAGGGGTCAGCCTGAGGTCTTCGCGGGTCTTCTTCACCTCATTTACTCGCCGGGCGAGGTGCTCAGGGACCAGCAGGTTGCGGCAGAGGTCGTGGCAGGGGTCCTAGTTCTAGCGGTCCTCAGAACTACATTTATGCCTTGTCCGGTAGGCGACCGGGGCGTCACGATGTCGTCAGTACTTTATCGGTTTCATGTTGTGGCGTGTATGCCTTGATAGATCGGGTTCTACTGTCTATATATCTCCCCTTGCTAGTAGGATAGGGATAGAGCCTGAGTCCATAGACCCTTTCGAGGGAGCTACGCCAGTGGGTGATTCGGTGGTAGCTCGGCGGGTATATAGGGCTTGCCCAGTGACTTTATGCAGTCGTCAGACCCTAGCCAACTTGATAGAGTTGGATATGACCGATTCGATGTGATTATGGGTATGGATTGGCTAGCTTACTACACCAATGTGGGTGCGGGGAGAGAGTGAGTACGGTTCGATTTCTGAGGCCGGTTATTGAGTGGGAGAACACCTGTGTCTCAGGGTAGTTTATTTCTTACCTCAAGGCTAGGAAGATGGTGCGAGAAGGGTATATCTACCATCTCATCCGGGTGTTTGATCTCGAGTGCGGTACCAGATTTTCGATCGATTCGATAGTCGAAGAGTTCCCGGATGTGTTTCAGACGACCTCCGGGTATCCCTCCCGAGAGGAGATAGAGTTTTATGTCGATGTCTTTGCGGACACCGGCTATTTCCATTCCGCCATACAGAATGGCACTGCCGAGTTGAAAGTTGAAGGACCGGTGAGAGATTTCTTTGGAGAAGGGCTTGGCGAGCTAGTGTTTCTCCGCAGGGAAGCGCGGTATTGTTCGTGAAGAAGAAGGATGGACGCCGCGCATGTGTTGATTCTGACGGTGAACAAGGTGACTATTAAACGAATACCCCTTCCCGGGATTGATGATTTGTTCGACGATTGCGGTGCGAGATGTTTCTCAAGATTGATCTGCGATCGGGCTATCATCAGTGCGAGTTAGAGGCGGATGTCCCTAGGTGCATTCGGACGATGCAGGCACTATGAGTTCGAGGTTATGTCTTTCGGTTTGACCAATGCTCGTGGTATTTATGGATTTGATGAACCGAGTGTTCAAGCCATTTTGGATCGTTTGTGATAGTATTCATTGATGACATCTTGGTTTATTCGCTCAGAGGCGAGGAGCATGCGGAGCATTTGAGGCTATCTTTGAGAGTTCTCGAGACTAGCGGTTACGCCAAATTTTCCAAATGTGAGTTTTGGTTGGCTTGATGGCTTTTCTTGGGCACATTGTAGGGTGATGGTATTCGGGTGGATCTGACCAAGATCGAGGTAGTCGAGTTGGCCTAGACCTACTACTCCGACGGATGTCGCGACTTCACGGGCCTTGCAGTTACTATCGAGAGGTTCGTGGAGAAGTTTGCTTCTATTTGGCACTATTGACTAGGTGACTCGAGCGGACTAAGTTTGATGGTGATGCTTGTGGCGGGGTTTCGATTCTTGAAGGAGAGGTTGACGAGCCCAGATTCTTACTCTTCCGAGGTCTAGCGGCTATGTGGTGTATTGTGATCGTCGGGCATCGGGCTTGGATGTGTGTTGATCACGGCGGGGCAAGGTTATAGCGTCGCATCAGGCGGCTTAAGAAGCGTAGGAAGAACTACCCGCATAATTTGGAGTTAGCGGCGGTGATTCACGCCTTGAAGATCTGGAGGCACTATTTGTATGGAGTTCATGTGGATATTTACGGACCACAAGAGCCTCGGTATATCTTCACCCGGAGGTGAACTTACGGCGAGCGGTGGTTAGAGTTACTCGAGGATTATGATGTCGATATCCCGTACCACCCGGGGAAGGCCAATGTTGTGGCGGATGCCCTTAGTCGTAGGTCGATGAAGTCTATCGGTTGTGCGGCCCAGAGGAGGGGCATGGTCCGCGAGTTACATCATTTAGCGAGCATTGGAGTCCGATTGATTGGTTTTGATAGCATTGGGGTTCGAGTTCGAGAGGTTGCCGAGTCTTCCATCGTCGAGGAGTTGAAGAGGCACGGTTGAGATCGGTTTTGGCACGGTATCGTGATCTGCTCTTCGTGAGGAAGGGTCTTTTGAGGTAGCACGATGGGGTGCTAAGGTTTGGCGAGTTGTGTGTTCGGATATTGCGGGACTTGGCGGCGGGTTCTAGGGGAAGCACACAACGCACATTACTCTATCCATCCGGGGTCGACCAAGATATACCACGACCTCAGATCTGTGTATTGGTGGGATGGCTTGAAGAGGGACGTTGCTGTTATATCCCGTATTTCCAGAGTATGTATGTGAGGACGTACGTACATTTGTACAAACCCTAATTAGGTTAAGGATGAAATTGTGAACTTTCAACGAAAAAGATTCCGAAACTTGTGAAGGAAATTCTACGTTTTTAATATTTTAACCGATTACGGATTTTTCCGAGAGATGAAATATTTTGGACCAATAGGAGGGCGACATGTGTCGCCCTTAGGTGGCATGGGTTGGACGAAAATGTTGGGCTAGTGGACAAGTCAAATAGTCAAGTCTTGGAAGATATTTTCTTTGAGTGAGTGGGAGTAGGTGGTGGACGGTTTTTGTGAGCCATGTGGATGGCCACATGGCTCATTGTTGTGGTGGACATATGTTCCAATGTTGTGGTGGACATATGTCCCAATTTTGTGGTGGACACTTGGTGGAAGACTCCACTCACACAAGCTATCTAATCTACACCCTCCACTTGCTTTAATCTTGGCCCTTGGTGGTTCTATAAATACCCCCCTCTTGTGCAAGACTTCTTCATCCACAAACACAACTTCCAAGTCACAAAATCCTTCCCCCTTTGTAGTAAAGCTTTCGTCCAAGCTTCCCCCCCCCCTTTTGGAAGCTTTCGTCCGAAGCACCCTCTCCCCCCTTTCCTAGTTGTTTCGTCCAAAAGCCCCCCCCCCCCCCTTGGTAGAAAAATTGTCTTCTAGTAGTGTTACTATTCCAAAATACCTTAGCCCAAATCCCTTGTAGTATTCCAAAGTTACCTCTATACTAAAAGCCCAGAAATACTACTTTATATCCTTTAGTCACAAAACGAAACCCTAGGAAAATCTTCATAGTTGGTTGAAGTGTTGAGTAAGTTGTTTAGAAACTTCTAAGGGTTTCTTGGATCTATCGGCGTGCAAATTAGGAGCTAAGCGTTGTTGGAGCGACATTTAAACTTGGATAATTTTGGGCTTAGGGTAAATATCTTGTCCTTATTGTAGTTGGAGATTACATCTGTAGTAGTAAAGAAATAAGTATAAGATATATGGAAGGAGGGTATAAAAGAAGAGAATTGTTGTACTTACATGGGGTGTATTCTGATGAGACTTGAGTAGTTTGTGGTGGGAAGTCTTGCCCAATTTTCCGTAGGATAGAGAACCTTACGCTTAGAATATTCTCTGAGTAGTCTAGGCGTTGATAGGCGTATTTGACTATTATAGGTTGATACTCTGCGCGGGACATATTCGACTTGGCGGTGGATTTGTAGAGGAGGTATGTGATTCTTCCTATCCTCTTGAGCATGATATTTTTGATATATATATATATAGTACGGTAGACGTACGTGTGTTAACTAAAATTGGCTTTACTCTGATGTCTTTTGACTTGAGTTTTAAATAATAAGAATCTTGAAGTATTTCAAAAGAGTTATGAATCATTTTTTTTTGAAAGAAAAGTAATACTTGGTTTTTAAACAAAAAGCTTAAGAGTTATACTAGCTTTATGGGAAGCTAGGTATAACGACAAGAAAGATAAAAGGACGATTTACTTATTTGTTTATGAACGCCTTGTATTGATTTCTGGAAAGTGTAGTAAGATGGTTTGATAAGTAGACATATTATGATACTACGTGTGTTAGTGTCTTGTGATGTTTGTGTAAGGGGGTTATTCTTGTTGTGCTTACGTTGTTAAACGTTAAGCCCGTTGTACTGCTATTATATCACATACCCCCCTGACTTGTTATGATGCCGAGGACTTGCCACCCTCGATGCGAGAATACCTCGTGGTGCGTGTGACCATGCGAGCTGCGGGAGTTCGGGATGATCACTCGGTGTGTTACCCGATCGAGGTATACCTCATGCGGTGCGTGTGACTATGATGCGAGAATACCTCATGCGATGTGTGACCATGCGGACTGCGGAGTCGAGAGGATCTGCGGGTTAGCTACCCCGATGCGAGGAATACCTCATGCGGTGCAGTGACCTATGCGATGCGGGAGTTCTAGGATTAGGCTCGCATAAATGATACTATGGGCGATTGGCCTTGCCCGATCATTAGCGGCCTAGAAAAGACCGGTTATGTTATATCTATTTTGCTTTTGGTTATCTTTGTGGCACTATGTATGCGATTACATTGGTTGTTTCGTACATATTTGTAAAGCGGTTTTAAAATGATATGATTTCATTTAAAGTACTTTCTGATTTCACATACTTGGTACTGTTGTCTCGACCTCCTTGAAGTGCGTTCATCTGCAGTAGAGGTACTCTGTTGTTGATCCCCGCTCCTAGGATCACCGTTTACGCTTTTAGGAAAGCCCGTTTCCCGGAGGCTTATCTTTTGGGTATGATCTCCATGTCATTGTAGATTTATGTACATTCGGGGTATGGCGGCCCTGTCCCATAGTTGTTTACTTCCTTAGAAGTGCTGTAGTCCTATTGTAAAGTTGGGATATAGCTGTTCACTCTTGATGTATATATATATAGAAAAGGCAACTTTTCTCAGATAAAGCTTTCTCATTTCATATTGTTTCATGTCTTGTTTTTATATTCCATGATACTACGATGTATGACTACTTGGGTGCCGGGTAAGGCACGATCCACGAACCGGGCAGTCGTGACACTTGGCTTCCATTTTCGTTGGCCATGTGGTGTGGTGGGACCCACACACACATGGCCCAATCTTGACCACACACTTGCATAGATCTTGACCCTTGAATTCTCTATAAATACCCCCTTAAGTTGAAGACTAATTTCATCCCACACTTAAGTCTTCCAAGGCTAAAATATCCCCTCCCCTTTGTAGTGTTCTCGTCCCCCTCCCCCACTTTGTGTAGAAAATACTTTGAGTATTGTTGTATAATCCCAAATACCTTAGCCTAGTATCCCTAGTTGTATTCCAAAGTTATTTCAATACTAGGAGCCCGGAAATACTACTTTATTCCAATAGTCGCAAAATGAAACCCTAGAAAAATCTTCATAGCTTGGTTGAAGTGTTAAGAGAAGTTGTTTAGAAACTTCTAAGGGTCGCTTGGAGCGGGTTGGAGCGTAAGGAATTGGAGCTAAACGTTGCTCAGGAATCGACTTATTATCGAGGTAATGATCTATGTCCCCCTATTGTAATTGGATATGAAATGTTGTAGTAGTTATACTTGAGTATATTATATGAGGATAAAAGATTGATAGAATTGAACTGTATTTACATTGGACTGTATTTACAGTAGACTTGTAGTATTATTGTGGGGCAGTGTTGTACATGTCCGGTTAGACGTGTAACCCCCTTGGAGTTGTTGGCTTGGTAGCGGGCCTTGGTAGAGGAGGAGATTTATGTGGTTACTGCAGGCGGGGAGAGTCTTTGCCGAATTTTCCGTAGAATAAGGAACCTTGTACTTGGAAATATTCTACGAAGAGATCGGGAGGTTGATAGACGTTTTGTGGCCTTTATAGGTTGAAATACTACGAGTAGTGTATTCTACTGGAAGGGTGGAAAAGGCTAGCAGGGTTACAGTACTTTGGAGCTATTTGCTAATTGTCGATAATCGTCGCGAGGTATGTGAACCTCTTCCTATCTTTTCTAGCATGATTGTTGTGAACTATGTAGTACGGTAGACGTACGTGTGCTAAACGAGTTTTGGTTGGTTTAAAACATAAAGTGTTATAATAGCTTTATGGGAAGTTACTTATAACGACTTTATGTAGGTAAAAGAATGGTTTATTGATTTTAGAAGTTAAGAGACTTGATCTTGAAAGATAAGAGACTTGACTTAATTGGCTTGATATGAATTTTGTTAAAAAGTTGTGAAATCTCATTCGTGAGTAATGAGTACTTGGTTTTTTAAAGAATAATGTTTTACTGATTTCGGAAATGAGAATAAGTATCGAACACACCACTGCAGCGTTAATAAAGGAAAATGTATTGACAAATAATTAATTATATTAAAACCAGTAGAAACCTCCATCTGCATAGAAGCTAAGATAAGACAAAATTGTATTACATTTTCTAGATCATGGCTGCTTTAATAAGATTGTTATAAACAAGAATAACCTACTCACACATAGGCATATGTTACTCAAGTTGTTTTAAAAGAGATTACGTTATTAAGTGATTAAGACTATGAACTATGAAATCTTTCGAAAATAAGAGACTTGAGTAATTGAAGTTATGCAACTTGAACTTTTGGAAAAGAACGTTGTTACTTGACTTTTAAAAAAAAAAAGGGAAAGTGTTTTGGTTTAAAAGGAAGGCATGGTAGTGTCTTAAATCTGTTTTAGAAGAGGGTTTAAATGTTATGGCCGATTCTACCTCGAGTCCCATGAGATGGGCCGAGATATGGCGATTGACATCGAGTCCGTGAGATGGGCCGAGATATGACGATTTGACATCGAGTCCCGTGAGATGGGCGAGATATGACGATTGACATCGAGTCCCATGATATGGGCGAGATATGACGATTGACATCGAGTCCCATGAGATGGGCGAGATATGGCGATTTGACATCGAGTCCCGTGAGATGGGCCGAGATATGACGATCGACACCGAGTCCCATGAGATGGGCGGGAATGTGACCATCGATCCGACGAGTCCCATGAGATGGGCGGGAATGTGACCATCTGATTCCACCTCGAGTCCCGTAGGATGGTAGAGACATGTTATCTGCGTCATACGATTTATGCCTAGGCTGCCGGCGGTGAGGAAGAGTTCCACGGGCATGAGGATGACTTTGAGGCGTGAGTCACGACGTAGCATGATTGCTTTTATGTTGTGAGCGTAGTGCAGTTATCATACATGTCTCTATTTTATATAGATTTGTGATTTCATTTCTGATATTTTGATTTCACATACTTGGTACTGTTATGCGACCTCCTTGAAGTGCGTTCATCTGCGAGTAGAGGTACATCGGTTGTGGATCCTCGCTCATAGGATCAGATTCGGTTTAGGAAGCTCCGTTTCTCGGAGGATTATCTTTAGTATAGTCCACTGTCATTGTAAGTACTTGTACATTGAGGGTATGGCGGGGAACTGTCGTCATAGTTATGTTTACACTCTTAAGTGCAGTAATCTTGTTGTGGCGGGGTTTGTAAAGGATGTAGCGTTCGGTTATATATATATGAAAGCGACCGTTTTGGATTGCTTTGTTTTCTTATGTTATATCTTGTTTCCTGTTTAAGTTTTTATTTCCGCTGATTTTCTCTGATGTTGTATCACTAGGGTGCCCGGGGTAAGGCACCAGTCACGGGCCCGAAGTCGGGTCGTGACAATATACATGCCGAAAGGCAATCTTTTCTTGGATAAACTGTGTCTCATTTTACATATGTTTCATGTCTTGTTTTTATATTCCGCTGGTTACTCTGATGTATGTCTACTTGGGTGCCCGGGTAAGGCACCAGTCTCGGGCCCTGGATCGGGTCGTGACAAAAGGGAAGGATCACATACCTCCTCGGCTCAATCCACCTGCCAAGTCGAATATGTCGCGCGCAGAGTATCAACCTATAATAGTTAAATACGTCTATCAACGTCTAGACTACTCTGTCGAATATTCTAAGCGAAGGTTCTTAATTCTACGGAAAATTGGGCGCACTTCCCTACAGTAAAACTACACAAGTCTCTGTAAATACATTGATGTAAATGCGGTTCAATTCTCTTCTTTTATACCATCCTTCTATATATCTTATACTTAATTCTAAACTACTACAATATGTAATCTCCAATTACAAAAGAAGGATAAAGATTATTACCTCGATAAGCCCAAAATTATCCAAGATTTAAGTCGATCCTGAGCAACGTTTAGCTCCTATTCCGTGCGCTCCAATCCGCTCCAAAAAACCCTTAGAAGTTTCTAAACAACTTCTACTTAATACTTCAACCAACTATGAAGATTTTCCTAGGGTTTCGTTTTGTGACTAAAGGAAATAAAGTAGTATTTTAGACTCTTAGTATAGAGGTAACTTGGGAATACTACAAGGGATTTGGGCTAAGGTATTTTGGACTAGTAACAATACTTGAAGACATTTTTTTCTACCAAGGGGATGTGTTTCGGCCGAGAGCTAGGACAACGGGGGGGCGTACTTTGGACGAGAACTACTAAAAGGGGGATTTTGAGACTTGGAAATTGTTTAAGTGGATGAAGAAGTCTTGCACTTAAGGGGTATTTATAGGACAATCAGTCAAGATTCAAGCAAGTGGAGGGTGAAGATTTGGTTGCTTGTGTGAGTGGAGTCTTCCACCAAGTGTCCACCACAACATTGGGACCTAGGTCCCACACAACCTTGGGCCATATGTCGCCTGACTTTGGGACATGTGGCCTCAAGAAAACGCGTCGAGGTCCTTCCCACTTGCCCCACAAAATAAATATCTTTCAAGACTTGACTTCTTGACTTGGCCACTTGCCCACTTGTTTCGTCCAACATGCCACCTAAGGGTGACACGTGTCGCCCTCTATTAGTCCAAAATATTTCATCTCTCGGAAAAATCCGTAATTGGTTAAAATATTAAAAGCGTAAAATTTCCTTCTGAGTTGGAATCTTTTAGTTGGAAGTTCACAATTTCATCCTTAACCTAATTAGGGCTTATACAATTATGCACGCGTCCTCACACATACTGCGGAACTACGGGTATAACACTCACGCCACAAAGTCATCACTCAAATATAACAATGGGTCTCACTCCATGACATCAATCATGGTGGAATTCGCCCTCTTGCCAGCGATCTATGATATAACAACACGGAGTACATGAACACGAGTCCGCTGTGTCATAAAACCGTCTGAGGCAAATGCGAAGCATAGCTACGGATCAAGCGCGTCATCAAGCGGCCGGGCAAGTACTAAAGCCAACTACGGATACCAAAGCCGTACCAACAATACTATATAACTATACCACGAAGGCGGCAAGTACGAAAGCCAACTACGGATACAAAGCGCGTCACGTGGTAGCGGGGGCAAATCTGAGGGCTAACTACGGATACCAAGGCGTGATCACGAGACTTCGCCACAAAACTGAGCGGGGTAAGTCACGAGGCTAACTACGGATACTGGCGAATCAGCCACGGCCGGGGCAATCACGAGCCAACCACGGATACAGGCGAATCAGTAAAACCCCATGGAGGGCTGGTCCATGGAATGACACTATCAAGAACTAATCGGGCAATCGAAAGCCAACTACGAGAACCAACTGCATCGAACGGCCAAGGGGCAAATCACGAGGGCTAGCTACGGATACGAGGCGAATCAGTAAACCTCATGGAGAGCTAGTCCATGGAACAACAATCCTAATGGAACCATACCCGTGGGCCACCCAACGTGTCAGTATGTCCATCAATCAAGAATAACATGACCGGCCCTCCATCGAGAGACGCGGTAATCATAAGGATACAACACTTGCACAACAAGGCTATCACACGCAAACATAGGCAAGTTACACGACTCGAGTACTTTCCTTTTATGTCAAAGTCGGGTTTTAACCCCAGTACTACATACCTTAATTCTTTTAGAAAGACCCGTTTCTTTCCCAAACCGTCACCTGGTACTAACACTCGTAGTATCCAAAAATAGAGTAACTATTGTTTTAAGTAAACCAAAACAATTCCATACCTTCTTTTAAATAAACCAAGACAATACTATGCCTTCTTTTTAAAACCAATTTAAGACAAAACCATGCCTTCTTTTTAAACCATTTTAAGACAAAACCATGCCTTTCTTTTTAAACCAAAAACTCTTCAATTCCTCAAGTCCCTTTTCTTTTAGAAATCAAGTTCCTTACTTTGGAATTTAAGAAAAACCAATACTTGTTATTAATGATCTTATTAAAGCAACCATGATCTAGGAAATGTAATACAATTTTGTCTTATCTTAGCTTACATGCGGATGGAGGTTTCTACTTGTTTTAATATAATTAAATGTCATTACTTTTTCCTTTATTAACTGCAGTGGTTTGTTCGATACTCATTCCCATTTCTGAAATCAATATAACATTACTCTTTAAAAACCAAGTACTCATTACTCACGAATGAGGTTTCACAACTTTTTAACACAATTCAAGTCCTTACTTGAATCCTATCAAGTCAAGTCTCTTATCTTTTAAAACAATCAACCATTCTTTTACTTACATAAAGTCGTTATAACTAACTTCCCATAAAGCCATTATAACACTTTATGTTTTAAACCAACCAAAATTCGTTTAGCACACGTACGTCTACCGTACTACATAGTTCACAACATCATGCTAGAAAAGATAGGAAGAGGTTCACATACCTTGCGACGATTATCGACAATTAGAAAAACGCTCCAAAGTACTATAACCCTGCTAGCCTTCTCCACCATTCAAGTAGAATACGCTACTCGTAGTACTTCAACCTATAAAGGCCACAAAACGTCTATTAACCTCTAGCTCTCTTCGTAGAATATTCTAAGTACAAGGTCACTAAATTCTACGGAAAATTGGGCAGCACCTCCTTTGTTTCTACATACTTTGCCACCTTTTTCAAGGTCGAATTCAATAACCAAACATGCCACATTTAAGGCTCAACATACCAACCAATCAAAAGGGGATTACACGCCTACAAGACGTGTAAAATTCTTCCCCACAAATGATACAAAACAATCCAATTATACAAGTGTACATTCGTGATTAGAGATACAACAACACCATTCTTATCCAATTCCTTTTCAATCCAAATTGTTTAGTATAACATGCTATCAAGTCGCAATCGTTTACAACTTCTACAATCTTCAAGTACGTAACATGCGACGATTCTAATTAACGACCAAATTGTAATCCAACTTCAAATGGCTTAAACGTCATTTCGGATTTTAGGCTACACAATTCATATCACTTATCAATCTTGATACATATACTTCAAGCTAGTAAAATGTAAGGCTAACAACAATATATAATCTTGCAACACTTTAAGAGAACAAGATTTTTACCTCAACGAGCCTTAGTCGACTTTAAATCCAAGTCGCTCCTAGCAACTTAGAGCCTTATTTTGATACTTGATCCGCCACTTGAGACCCTTAGAATATCACAAGCAACTTTCCTTCAATCATCCAACCAAAACCTAGGAAAGCAACTAGGTTTTCACCTTTGCGACTATCTGAAAACTATCTTTTTCGGGATTTTCTATTGAGATAACCTTACAACACTCTTAGAAACCTAGGGTTTAAGTCTTGTGAACAATGGAACAAAACTACAAATTTTTTGTGTTGAGAAATAGTCAAAGCCGAGAGCCTCTAGTGGTGTTCATCCAATTTCTTGAAATTTAGCTAAGTGTAGAAAGCTTGTCTCACTACTAGTACTACTATATAGTAACATGGAGGGCTAAGATTAAAACAAATGGGTGGCTAGGATGCATTTACTTAAATATCTAGCTATGTGGTCCCATTGACTAAGTCAATATACTCAAGCTCTTGACTTGCAATCCACATGGTCAAATGACCATCAACCCTTGTAAATTTCTTCCAACACCAAGTGGGGGAGGCGCCACGTGTCGCCCTCCCATTTGTCCATAAAATTCCGTAACCCTCGTGGGTCCCACAAAATGTAAAATTCCTCGGGTGGGCCCCACATGACCAAATCCGTAAAATATAAATTCCATAATTCTTATAAGTTCTTAAATACCAAAGTTGAGAATCCAATTCTCAATAATAAACCTCTTTCCTTCACGAAGTTCGGAAACTTTTAGTCGAAAAATCACATCTTTCTATTCCAATTTTAATGTCGTATTCTCGTACGTATGTCCTCACATACATACCCTAGAACTACGGGGTGTAACATATCACAACAAGCATAGGCAAGTTCAACGTACTTTCATTTTATGTCAATAATCCGGGTTTCAACCCCAAAATACTACTTACTTTCATTCTTTCAAAAAGACCTCTTTTTACGTAAAAGCCACACGATACTATCACTCGTAGTATCAAAACACGTTTTCTTTTCAAACCAAATTACTACACCTTCAGAAAATCTTTACAAGGCTTTTAAAATCAAGTACTCTATACTTTTTAAACCAAGTGCTTTACAGTTTTAAGATAACATCAAGTATACTTTTAAAACCCCGTAACTTACTCTTTTCAAAACAAGTAACCCATACTTAAATCAAGTTACTTCTCCTTTTCCGAAATCAAGCCGTTTATAAGTAAAGTCTCTTATCTTTCAAAATCAAGTCTCTATTTTATCTTCATAAAGTCGTTATAACTAACTTCCCATAAAGCTATTATAACACTTTATGTTTTAAATAAACCAAATTTATTTCACACACGTACGTCTACCGTACTATATAGTTCACAACAATCATGCTCAAGAGTATAGGAAGAATCACATACCTCTTCGGCTTAATCCACAAGCCAAGTCGAGTATGCCGCGCGTAGACAATCCACCTATAATAACCACAACATAACTATCAACTTCTAGTTCTCTTCGTAACATATTCTAAGTATACAGTTCCTTATTCTACGGAAAATTGGGCAGCACCTCCCCCCCGTAACCATGTCAATATCCTCCTATATCAAGGCCCGCTACCAAGCCAACATGTCACGACCCGACCACGGGCCCGCGACTGGTGCCTTACCCCGGGCACCCTAGTGATACAACATCAGAGAAAATCAGCGGAAATGAAAACTTACACATGAAACAAGATATACAATAATGAAATAAAGCAGGCTAACCAAAGCGGTTACCTTTACGAATATATAAATAAAACTTGAACGACGATTACATCCCTTTTACAAACTACGCGCAACAATACTACGGACCTCAAGAATGTTATAACAACAACGACGGGGCGGGCCCGCCATACCACGAATGTAAGTACTGGCGACAGGGACTATACGAAAGATAAGCCTCGGAGAAAGCGAGCTTCCCAAAGCTGACGTGATCCTATGGCGAGATCAACAAGCGGTGTACCTCTACTGCGGCATGAGCGGCCCGAAGAAGTCGATCTGCAGTACCAAGTATGTGGCGAAAATCACGTAAATGAAATCATAGTAGTCTATATAAAATAGGAGACATATATGATAACCAAACTACGATACATAATATGTGATCCACGTCAAGTCGGGGACTCACGCCTCAAAGTCATCACTCAAATATAAGCGTGGGTCTCATGCGCAACATCAATCATGCGTGGAACACCTTCTCACGCCTTGGCGATCTACGATAACCACACTGAGTACCACATGAACACGAGTCCCGCTGTGTCATAAAAACCGTCTGGGGCAAATCTGAAGGCTAACTACGGATACCAAAGCCGCATCATCAAGCGGCCAGGGGCAAGTCAAAGCCAACTACGGATACCAAAGCGTACCAACAAATCTATATAACCATACCACGAAGTGACCCGGGCAATCACGAAGCCAACTACGGATACCACCGCTCACGTGGTGGCGGGCAATCACGAAGACTAACTACCGATACCAAGCGGAATCACGAGACTTCATCACAAACTGAGCGGGGCAAGTACGAAGGCTAACTACGGATACTGCCGAATCGGCCACGACCTCGGGGCAAGTCGAGCGACTACGGATACCAAGCGAATCGGTAAAACCTCATGGAGAGCTAGTCCATGGAATAATAATCACGGCGTGCGTGGAATGCTCAATCGCTGCAGATGCGTCAGTAAGATCATAACAAATCAATGCCCTCCATCGAGACGCGGTGGTATAGAAATACAATACTAGCACGACAAGGCTATCACACGCAAACATAGACAAGTTACACACAACTCGAGGTACTTTCATTTTATGCCAAAGTCGAGTTTTAACCCCAAAGTACTACGTGCGTTAAATTCTTTTAAAAGATCCATTTCTTTTACAAAGGTCACCGATGCCCGTATTATCAAAATAGAGTGACTAACATTTTAAGTAAACCAAAACAACTTCCATACTTTCCTTTTAAACCAAATTAAGACAATACTATGCCTTCTTTTTAGACCAAAACACTTCTCCTTTTAAAGTCAAGTTACCATTTTAAAACTAATGATAAAACCATTCTTTTGTTTTCATAAAGTCGTTATAACTAACTTCTCATAAAGCTGTTATAACAATTTATGTTTTAAACAATTTAAGACAAAGCATGTCTTTCTTTTAAACTAAAACTCTTGATTCCTCAAGTCTCTTTTCTTTTAGAAATCAAGTTCCTTAATATTTCACATCAAGTCATTTATAAGTCAAGTCTCTTATCTTTTAAAAACCACAAACCATTTCTTTACCTACATAAAGTTGTTATAGCAAACTTCCCATAAAACCGTTATAACACTTTATGTTTTAAACCAACCAAATTCATTTAGCACGTATGCGTCACCGTACTACATAGTTCACAACAATCATGCTAGAAAAGATAGGAAGAGGTTCACATACCTCGCGACGATTATCGACAATTAGCAAAGCGCTTCACGTACTCTAACGCGCTCGCCTTTTCCACCGCTTGAGTAGAATCGCTACTCGTAGTACTTCAACCTATAAAGGCCACAAGCGTCTATCAACCTCTAGATCTCTTCGTAGAATAATTCTAGATACAAGATTCTTTATTCTACGGAAAATTCGACACCTTCCCATGACCACAAAATCTCCTCCTCTAGCAGTGCATTACCAAACCAACAATCCGGGGGTTACGTCTAAGCGGGCGTGTACAATTCTACTCCAATAATACTACAAGTCTCATGTAAATACAGTCTATGTAAATCTGATTCAATTCTTTATAATCATCCTTCCAATATATCTTATACTCGATTCTAAACTACTCTGACATGTAATCTCCAATTCTGATAGGGGACATAGGTAATTACCTCGATAAGCCCAAAATTATCCAAGATATAAGTCGATCACGAGCAACGTTTAGCTCGATTCCTTACGCTCAACCCGCTCCAAGCAACCCTTAGAAGTTTCTAAACAACTTCTCTTAACACTTCATCTAAGCTATGAAGATTTTTCTAGGAGCTTCGTTTTGCGACTATGGAATAAAGTAGTATTTCCGGGCTCTTATGTTGGGATTTTTTTTGGCATACCACAAGGGATTTAGGCTAAAGTATTTGGAATAACAACAATACTTGAAGAATTCTACTCAAGGTGGGGGTTTGGGCGAGAACTCACTAAGGGAGGAGGAGGAAATTTTTTGCCTTGAAACTTTCTAATGAGGATGAAATAAAGTCTTGCACCTGAGGGTATTTATAGGAAATCAATGGCCAAGATCTAGGCAAGTGGATGGTGAGGATGGGGTACATATGTGTGGGTAGTTGGCCAACCATTTGGCTACCACAAAAATGGGACAAGTGGCCACAAAAATGGGCCACTTGTCGACCAAAAGCGTGCCACTTGTCCTTCTCGATCGCCAACATGGCCTGCGGGGTGACACGTGTCGCCCCTACTCGTCAAAATATTTCATCTTCCGAAAATATCCGTAATGCCAAAAATCCGAAAATAAAGTGGGCCACAAAAGCAGTAAATTTTCGTGGGCCCACGTGACCAATTCGGAAATAAAATTTCATAATTCTCAAATATTCCAAAAAGTCCAAATACCAAATCTGGGAATCCAATTCCCTTTAACGAACATTTTTCCTTCACAAAATCCGGAAACTTTTCCGTCGAAAAATCACATCTTTCTTCCTTTCCAATTTTACTGTCGTATTCTCGTACGTACGTCCTCGTATACATACCCTGGAACTACGGGGTGTAACACAACAACTCCAAGGGGATTATACGTCTAACCGGACGTGTACAATTCTGCCCCACAATAATACTACAAGTCTACGTAAATCTGATCTAATGTAAATCTGATTCAATTCTTCTTAATCATCCTTCCATATATCATATACTCAATTATACATTACTACAACATGTAATCTCCAATTACAATAGAAGGACATAGATCATTACCTCGATAAGCCCAAAATTATCCAAGATTTTGTTATACCCCGTATTTCCAGAGTATGTACGTGAGGACGTACGTAGAAAAGTTTGAACTTTAAGTAGACTTGGCCGAAAATATTTTTGTGCACAACACCCGAGTAGAATCATTTTTAATGAAACTTTTACAAAACTTGCGAAGGAAAATTCCGGCTATGTCATTTTTAATTTTGCGGATTTTTAGAGAGACGAAATATTTTGGACCAACGAGAGGGCGACATTTGTCACCCTCAAGTTGGTGGAGTGTGGACGGCAACCTTGCACGATTTTAGGGGTCAAGTTGGTAAGATATTTTGTGAGGAATTTGTGGAGTAGGGACTAGGGGGCACTTGGGCAAATCTTGGCCCTCCACTTGCCCCCCACTTGGCTAGATCATGGCCATTGGTTTCCCTATAAATACCCCTCCCATTATGAAGAGTTCTTCATCCACTCCTCACTTCCTTAGTCTTGATAACCTCCCGCACCGTGAGGCCTCCTTGGCGAGAGATATCACCACTCCTTGTGGTGTGTGAGACACACCCCCTTCCTTGTAGGGCTAAGCGTGGTACCCACTTGCCTAGTTGTTCTCATAAAATACACCCCCCCTCTTGGTAGAAATACTCTCCAAGTATTGTTACTATACCCAAAATACCTACCTTATACCTTGTAGTATTCCAAAAGTTACCTCTATACGTAGAGTCCGGAAATACTACCTTATGTCCTTTTTGTCTCAAACCGAAACCCTAAGGAAAACCTTCATAGTTGGTTGAAGTGTTAAGTAGAAGTTGCGTAGAACTTCTAAGGGTTGTTTGGAGCGGGTTGGAGCGCCCAGAGTAGGAGCTAAACGTCGCTCAGGATCGACATTTAACTTGGATAATTATGGGCTTATCGAGGTAATTATCTTGTCTCTCTATTGTAATTGAGTTTACATACTATTGAAGTATAAGAATTAAGCATAAGATATATACAAGGAAGGTATATAAGAAGGGAATTGAACTGTATTTACATAGGGCGTATTCTGATGAGACTTGTGAAGTTTGTGGGTAGGGAAGGGCTGCCAATTTTCCTTAGAAACTTGTATCTAGATTTATTCTCTGAGTAGTCTAGACATTGATAGACTATATAACCTTTATAGGTTGAATGTTACTGCGAGTAGCATGTTCTACTTGAAGGTGGACAAGGCTAGCGGGTTTTAGCGTGGGCGTTTTGCTAATAGTCGATAATCGTCGCGAGGTATGTGATTCTTCCTATACTCTTGAGCATGATATTTTAAAGAATATATATAGTACGGTAGACGTACGTGTGTTAACTGAACGTAGTTTTATGGCAATGTCTTTTGACTTAAGCCTGAATAAAAAGAATCTGAAGTATTTCAGAAGAATTAAGTAACCTTTTTGAAAGAAGAGTAACACTGAGTTTTAAAAGCTTAAGAGTTATACTAGCTTTATGGGAAGTTAGGTATAACGACTTAAGAGTAGTAAAAGGAATGGTTTACTGATTTTAGAAGTTAAGAGACTTGTTCTTAAAAGATAAGAGACTTGACTTAATTAAATTAATATGAACTTGTGTGAAACCTCATTCGTGAGTAATGAGTAGTTGGTTTTAAAAGCAATAATGTTTCTTGATTTCGGGAATCAGAATAAGTATCGAACAAACCACAGCAGCGCTAATAAAGGGAAATGTTTTGACTAATAAAGTATTATTAAAACCAGTAGAAACTTCCATCTGCATAGAAGCTAAGATGAGACAAAATGATATTACATTTCCTAGATCATGGCTGTTGTAATAAGATTGTTATGAACAAGAATAACCTACTCACACATAAGGCATATGTTTCTCAAATTGTTTTAAAGGATTAAAACTATGAACTACGAAACCTTTCGAAAAATGAGAAACTTGAGCATTTGAAATTAGGCAAACTTGAACGTTTGGAAAATAATGTTGTTACTTGATTTTACAAAGGGAAGTGGTGTGGTACTTAAAAAGTTAGTCCCTCTATTTTTATCTACTTGGGGTCTTGTGTGACTTTTGTGAAAAGCGGATCTTTTAAAGAGTTAATACATGAAGTACTTTGGGGCTAAAAACCCGAACGTGTTAAATATAAAGTAGAAAGTACCTTGTGTGGATAACTTGAGTGTGTTGATTTGTGATAGCCTTGTAATACTTCCTTGTTTGATTTGATAATTAAACATGTTAGGATGCTACATGTGTTAGTGTCTTGTGATGTTTGTGTAAAGGGGTTTCCCTTGTTGTGCTTATGTTGTCTAACGTGGCCGTTATGCTAGTATTATATCACTCGCCTCTTGACATATCGGGGGTTAAGCTGCCCTCCGATGCGGGGTATAGCTCAGGCGGTCTGGGACCATGATTCGAGACTACCTCATGCGGGTCCAGGGGATCCATGCGGAGCTACGGGAGTTCCAGGTTAGTGTGCGACCCTTGTGGTCATGCGGTCTTTGTGGCCATGCCGGGGAGTAGCTACCCTCGATGCGGGGAATACCTCATGCGGGCCTATGAGGTTGGCCTATACGGAGCTGCGGGAAGTTCCAGGACTAGACGCGCACATTAGATACTGCGGGCGAGTGGCGGCCGATCATGTGGCGGTCAGACAGATCTCGTAATCTGATTTATGACCTTGTTGATGCGTGGGTGTTAGTAGTCGGCTATGCCTTCGTACTTACCCCGTACGGTTTTATTATGACACAGGTGGGACCTGGTGTTCATGTGTATTTCTTGGTGTTTTTATATCATAGACTGCCGGCAGTGAGGAAGGTATTCCACGGGCATGATTGATGTTGTGGGCGTGAGACCCATAGTTATATTTGAGTGATGACTTTGAGGGCGTGAGTCACGACTTGACATATTGCTTATTTATTTTGAGCGTAGTTTGGTTATCATACATGTCTCTGCTTTATATAGACTACTATGATTTCATTTCTGATATTTCGATTTCACATACTTGGTACTGTTGTCGACATCTTTCGAAGTGCGTTCAATGCCGCGGTAGAAGTACACGGTGTTGATCCTCGCTCATAGGGTCACGCGATTCAGCGTTTGGGAAGCTCCGTTTCTCGGAGGCTTATCTTGGTATAGTCCTGTTGTTGTAGGTGCTTACATTCGAGGGTATGGCGGGGCCTGTCGTCGTTGTTGTCATATCATTCGTAAGTGCATGTAATCTTGTTGTAGGCGGGGTTGTAATGGGATGTGCTGTTGGATCTAAGTTTTATATATATATGCCGAAAGGCAACTTTTCTTCAGATAAACATGTGTTTCCTTTGCATTATTTCATGTTGTGTTTTATGTTCCGCTGATTTTCTCTGATGTATGACTACTTGGGTGCCCGGGTAAGGCACGATCCACGAACCGGGCAGTCGTGGCAGATTTATAAGTCGATCTGAGCAACGTTTAGCTCATTCCTTACGCTCAATCCGCTCCAGCAACCGCCAGAAGTTTCTAAACAACTTCTCTTCAAGATCTAACTCCAAAAAGTGAAGAACACCTTAGGCTCAAACTAGGCAAGTTTCGGCCAAGGTGAGGTTTAAAGGCTAGGGGTGTGAAATCTTTTCCAACTCTTGGTACACAATCTTCCTAACACCTTAAGGAAGAACACTTAAAAGTTTAAGGATTTTTGGACAACTTTTGGTTAAGGGGGAGGGCTTAAAGCCGAGAATAACAACAAAGGGGAGGGAGTATTTCAAGACTTGGAAACCTTTAAGTGTGGGATGAATAAAGTCTTGCATTAAGGGGGTATTTATAGAGAAATCAAAAGCTAGGATGATAGAAAGTGTGTGGTGAGATTGGGGGACAAGTGTGTGTGGGTCCCACCCACCACATGTCTACACAAAGAAGAAGACAAGTGGCTTGCCACTTGTAAGGCCATTTCGGCCAAGGGACAAGTGTCTAGCCACTTGTCCCACACATTTCGGCCAAGGTGGCAACATGGGGGTGACACGTTTCGCCCCCCCCTACTCGTCCAAAATATTTCATCTTCCGAAAATATCCGTAATGCCAAAAATCTCGAAAACAAAGTGGGCCCCACAAAACCGTAAATTTCTCCCGTGGGCCCCACGTGACCAAATCCGGAAATAAAATTCCATAATTCTAATATAATCCAGGAAGTCCAAATACCAAATCACGGGAATCAATTCCCATTAACGAACCTTTTTCCTTCACAAAATACGGAAACTTTTCCGTCGAAAAATCACATCTTTCTTCCTTTCCAATATTATTGTCGTGTTCTCGTACGTACGTCCTCACATACATACCCTGGAACTACGGGGTGTAACATTCTTCCCCCCTTAGAAACATTCGTCCTGAATGTTCCTTCTAAGTCTCCAAACACGCTTGCGTCGGTATAGTCTTCACTACCACACTTACAAAACCGATCATGCCACCAATGGCCAGAATATAACATGCGCGCAAAACTCAAATCCAAGCCAACGAGGAATCACCTCTAACATCACAAAAAGCTCCCACCCATGGTCTAAAGGATACTCCCTTCGCATCTTCACTTCACAAAAGAAATGATCGCCACATTTCTCATAACACATGTTCGCTTCTTTTCTTACTCGTCGTACCTTCTCGTACACGAACTCTACATAGTACACGTTCCACTTGATTCGCTTCAATCTCCACAACCTTGGAGTTACTACCTCCAAACTTGGTCATTACTAGTTTCAACTTCCGCTAAGGCCATTCCGCCTTCACGACCGCTCAGTCGACGCGTCTCTGAACTCATACGATGGCTACCTCGACTTTGGGCCTAGCAACCTCGGGACCCTATCACATAGCGGGACCACCACAATTGTACCTTACTTCATTTCGGGCTGCGGGTTGACCAATCTGAATCTCAACCGACCCATTTATCGCGTAAACTCTCGTTCCCGATCGGAACAATCTTACTAATTTACATCATGAAAGCTACCACCTCTATCTCACTACTCATGGAATTATCACACTAATACTCACGTATACTACGACTCAGACAAAGATTAGTAGTAAATCTTTCACTTAAGATGGCCTCGCATCTAAGATCTCAACTGTTATCAAAATTCTAAGGCTCACAATCTCTATGTACCCAACTTCCCCTTTACTAACCAGGCCTCTAAATCACAATTTAACACAATGCTATCTGAACATAACACTTAACACATCATCATATCATCAATGCATATGTCACGACCCGAACCCGGGCCCGTGACTGGTGCCTTACCCCGGGAACCCTAGTGATACAACATCAGAGAAAACCAGCGGAAATAAAAACTTAAACATGCAAAATAGACATGGATCATGATGGAATGAAAATAGGCCAACCAAAACGGTTGCCTTTCAACATATATATATATAAAAACATTTGAACAGTTACAATCCTTACAACCCTGCCCACAACAGTGCTACAGACCTCTAAGATTTATACAACAACTATGACGGACGGGGCCGCCATACCTGAGCGTACAGAACTTACGGACTCGGGGTAACATGCAAAGATAAGCCTCGAAGGCGGAGCTTCCCAATCTGCTGAAAAGGTGATCTAGCGGGGATCGGCGGTAGATGTTACTGCGGCATGAGCGGCCCCGAGAGTCGATCTGGTACCAAGTATGTGAAACTGTAAAGTACTATAAATGAAATCATAGCAGTCTATAAAAAGCAGGAGACATGCATGATAACCAACTACAGTACACAACGTAAAAGCAGTCAAGTCAGGGACTCACGCCAAAGTCATCACTAAATACAACTATGGGTCTCACGCCCCAACATCAATCTTGTTCGCATCATGGCCACATGCCGGAGTCTGCATCGGTGTAGACATGTCCATGATGCAACAATACCAATGCCCATGCCCCGGAATCTGCGCCGGTGTAGAACCGTCCGTATAACATCAACAACGATATCTTTGGGGATCATCACGCGTAGCCACATGCCCGAGTGCATCGGTGTAGACATGTCCACGTAGCCACAATAACAATATATCGGGTAATCAACCTGCGCGTAGCGCGCCCCGGAGTGCGCCGGTGTAGACATGTCATGTAACATCAACAACAAGGCCGATCAAAAATGGAAACATACGTGGAATTCTCGTCACCTGCCCGACGTCCAGTAAGTTCTCAACAAGTCAACCGCCTCTATCGAGAGGCGGTAACACGAAACACCACACTTGCATAACAAAGGCTATCATCACAAGCATAGGCAAGTTTCACAACAACAAGCATAGCGAGTTTCACACAACTCAAAGTACTTTCATTTTATGCCAAAGTTGGTGTTAACCTAAAGTACTACTTACGTTAAACCCTTTAAAAGATCCGTTTCTTTCACATAAGTCACCTGATACGTAGTATTAAAATAGTGACTATCTTATTAAGTAAACAAAATACTTCCCTTTTGTAAAATCAAGTAACAACATTATTTTCCAAGCGTTCAAGTTTGCTAATTTCAAATGCTTAAGTCACTTATTTTAGAAAGGCTTCATAACTCATAGTCTTAATCTCTTTTAAAATATTTGAGTAACATATACCATATATGTGAGTAGGTTATTCTTGTTTATCACAATCTTACTACAGCAGCCATGATCTAGAAAATGTAATATCATTTTGTCTCGTCTTAGCTTACATGCGGATGGAGGTTTCTCTGGTTTTAATACAATACATCATTATTCAATACATTTTCCTTTATTAACGCTGCGGTGGTGCAGCCGATGCACATTACGATTTCCGAAATCGGTAAAACATTATCCCTTTAAATAAAACCAAGTACTCATTACTCACGAATGAGGTTTCACACAACATTCACATTAAAACAAATAAGTTAAGTCTCTTATCTTATAAGATCAAGTCTCTTAACTTCTAACATCAGTAAACCATTTTCTTTACCTCTCTGAAGACATTATACCTAACTCCCCATAAAGCTAGTATAACTCTTTTTAAAACCTTTAAAACCAAGTGTTACTCTTCTTTTTTAAAAAATGGTTTCTTAGCATTTGAAATACATTGAGTTCTTATTATTCGAGCTTAAGTCAAAGACATTGCGTACAACTACGTTCAATTAGCACTGCGACGTCTCGAACTATATATTAGTGGGGCTTAAGTCAAAAGACATTGCGTACTATACATATCTTCCTTTAAAATATCATGCTCGAGTATAGGAAGAATCACATACGCTGCGGCGATTATCGACTATAAGCAAAACGCTCCACGGCTTATAACGCTATTGTTATACCCGTAGTTGCGGGGTATGTATGTGAGGACGTGCGTCTGAGTCTGTGAAATTTTAAAAAGAAAGAAAGATGTGAGTTTTAAACGGAAAAGTTTCCGGTTATTTGTGAAGAAAAAGGTTCGTTAATGGGAATTGGATTCCCAGTTTGGTATTTGGACTTCATAGATTATATTAAATTTTGAGATTTTATTTTGGAAATGGTCACGTGGGGCCACGGGAGAAATTCTGGTTTTGTGGGGCCGCTTTGTTTTTGAGATTTCGGTAATTTGGATATTTTCGGAAGACGAAATATGCAGGCGAATCGGGGCGACACGTGTCACCCCGTGTGGCACCATGGCGATTTTACATTTGTGCGCAACACGGTTAGAGTCGTTTCGGCGAAGCGTTTTTGCGTAACATGCGAAGGGAAAAATCCGGCTATGTCGTTTTATATTTTTGCGGATTTTTATGAGAGACGAAACAATTTTTACCAACGGGAGGGTGACAAGTGTCACCTCACAATGGAAGCGTGTGGGGCGACTTGGCGATTTGAGGGGCAAGTTGTGGTAGATATTTGTGTAGATATTTGTGAGGGTTTTAAGGAGTAGGGTCTAGGGTGCACTTGGCTTGATCTTGGCCTTACACTTGCCTTGCACATGGCTTGATCTTGGCCGTTGGTTGGCTTTGGTTTTGCTATAAATACCACGGCTTGAAGACTTCATTCGTCAAAAATGTTCCAAGTCTTGCTATCCTTCCCTCTCCTCTTGTTTGACTCTCGTCCAGAGCCCCCTCCTAGTAAAGGCCTTTGGCAGAGTCCCTCCCCCTTTGTGGTGCTAGTAGTAGGGTACCACTGCCTAGTTGTTTCGTATAATACCACTCCTTGTGGTATTGAAATACTTCTCCTAGTATTGTTATAATGCCCAAAATACCTTAGCCTTGTACCTTGTAGTATTCCAAAGATACCTCTTTACGTAGAGTCGGAAATACTACCTTTTGTCCTTTTAGTCTCAAGCCAGAAACCAAGGAAATCTTCATAGTTGGTTGAAGTATTTGAGTAGAAGTTAGTTAGAACTTCTAAGGGTTGTTGGAGTGGTTTGGGCGCCTGAATTGGAGCTAAACCTTGCTCAGGATCGACATTATAACTTGGATAATTTTGGGCTTGTCGAGGTAATTATCTTGTCCTCTATTGTAATTGGAAATTACATGTTTGTTGAATATATAGTTGAAGTATACTATATATGGAACTATACTTAGTATTCGGCAATGTCTTTTGACTTAAGCTGAAGAATAAAGCTAAGCTGTATTTACATAGGGTGTGTGCGATAGACTTGTGTAGAATTGTACGTCAGGTTAGGCGTGTAAACCCACGGTTGGCTTGGTAGCCGGCCTCGATAGAGGAGGAGATTTCTGTTGTTGCGGGAGAGTCTTTGAATTTTCTGTAGATAGATAGTAACATGTGTTTTGGGGTTAATAGCCGTTTGTGACCTTTATAGGTGAAAGTACTAAGAGTAGTGTATTCTACTAGAGGAGTGGTAAGGGCTAGCAAGGTTGTAGTACTTGGAGCATTTTGCTTATTGTCGATAAATCGTCGCGAGGTATGTGAACCTCTTCCTATCTTTTCTAGCATGATTGTTGTGAACTATGTAGTGCGGTGAGCGTACATGTGCTAAGTGATTTGGTTGGTTTAAAACATAGGGTGTTATAATAGCTTTATGGGAAGTTAGTTATAACGACCTTATGTAAGTGAAAATGGTTTCTTGATGTTAGAAGTTAAGAGACTTGATCTTATAAGATAAGAGACTTAACTTATTTGTTTTAATGTGGATGTTTGTGTGAAACCTCATTCGTGAGTAATGAGTACTTGGTTTTTAAAGGGATAATGTTTCTTGATTTGGGAATCGAGAATGTGTATCGACAGGACCGCTGCGAGCGTTAATAAAGGAAAATGTATTGAATAATGATGTGTTGTATTAAAACCCGTAGAAACCTCCATCTGCATAGAAGCTAAGATAAGACAAAATGATATTACATTTTCTAGATCATGCATTCTGTAATAAGATCGTTATAAACAGAATAAACTACTCACATATATGACATATGTTACTCAATTGTTCTAAAGGAATCAAGTGATTAAGTTTGGGAACTATGAAACCATTTGAAAATGAGAAGCTTGAGTAATTGAAACTAGGCAAGCGGAACTTAGGAAAAGAATGTTGTTACTTGGTTTTGAAAAGGAAGGTGGGTTGGTCATTCTAATACTACGGGTATCGGGTGACTTTTATAAAAGAAATGGAGCTCTTTTAAAAGAACTT
Source organism: Przewalskia tangutica (assembly GCA_029844215.1). Taxonomy (NCBI): domain Eukaryota; kingdom Viridiplantae; phylum Streptophyta; class Magnoliopsida; order Solanales; family Solanaceae; genus Przewalskia; species Przewalskia tangutica. The sequence goes on along the minus strand of CM056728.1, from coordinate 82,654,704 downwards.
AACGTATGTAGTACTTTGGGGTTAAAAACCCGGACTTTGGCATAAAATGAAAGTACTTTGAGTTGTGTGAAACTTGCCTATGCTTGTTGTTGTGAAACTTGCCTATGCTTGTTGTTGTGAAACTTGCCTATGCTTGTGATGATAGCCTTTGTTGTGCAAGTGTGGTATTTACGTATTCTGCGTCTCTCGATAGAGGCGGTCGACTTATTGAGAGCTTACTTGGGCGTCTTTGGCGGTGATGGAGAATTCCACGGGTATGTTTCCATTTTGATTCTTGTCTTGTTGTTGATGTCACATGGACATGTCTGCCGTCACGAGAATTAGGGGCATGCGGCCATGCGGTCGGGTTGATTACGCGATATATTGTTATTGTGGTTACATGGACATGTCTACACCGATGCAGAATTCCGGGGGCATGCGGCCATGCGGTCGGGTTGATTACCCGATATATTGTTATTGTGGTTACAGGGACATGTCTGTAGAGTAGAATTCGGGGCATGTGGCGTGCGGCGGGGTTGATCACCCGATATTATTGTTGATGTCACATGGGCGTGTCTACGAGGTAAATTCGGGGCATGTGGCCATGGGGCATTGGTATTATTGTTGCATCATGGACGTATCTGCCGATCAAATTCGGGGGCATGCGGCCGTGATGCGAACATGATTGATGTTGTGGGCGTGAGACCCGTAGTTATATTTGAGTGATGACTTGAGGCGTGAGTCACAGTGGATATATTTGCTTTTATGTTGTGAGCGTAGTTTGGTTATCATACATGTCTCTGCTTTATATAGACTAGTATGATTTCATTCTGATATTTTCTGATTTCACATACTTGGTACTGTTATTGACCTCCTTGAGGCTGCGTTCATCTGCGGTAGAGGTACATCGGTCGTGGATCCCGCTCTTAGGATCACGATTCGGCGTATTGGGAAGCTCCGTTTCTTGGAGGCTTATCTTTTGGTATGTGTTCCTGAGTTGTAGGTTCTTGTACATTCGGGGGTATGGCGGGGCCTGTCCGTCATAGTCGTGTAAATCTTAAGTGCATGAATCTTGTTGTGGCGGGGTTGTAAAGATTAAAGCTATTCGAGTTTTATATATATCTTGAAAGGCCGTTTTGGTTGGCTTTATTATTATTATATCTCTTGTTTCATGACTCATGTTTTATTTTCCATTTGGTTTTCTCGATGTTGTATCACTAGGGTGCGGGGTAAGGCACGATGCAGGGGCGAGGCAGTCGTTACAAAAGTGGTATCGAGCGATTAATCCTCGGAAAGTGTCTGACCGTGTCTAGTAGAGTCTTGATTATCGGTGTGTTGTGCACCACATCTATAATGTCGAGGAGGCTATAGGACATTTAGGATTAGTTTCCATTCTTCTCATTACGAGATCGTGCCTTAGAGGCTGTGTTGTAAGTTGGACCCCTCGGCGTATCTCGTTTGTACGATTATGCCTCCGCCTTGAGGCACGAGCCGAGAAGGGCAAGCGGCCAGAGTCTTGCTAGTGAGATCTGAGAGAGAATGCGAGCGCGAGACGATGCAGGTTGTGCTTGAGCGGCGGGTTTTGTGGCGCCACGGCCCAGCGATTTAGAGCGCGGCCGTGGCGTGAGACTCTGATACACGAGCCTCAGGTCCGCGATGCAGGCGAGAGAGATGGGTTACAAGGAGATGGCCCGATTCTTTGGCGAGTCGTGGCAGATATGAGATAAGTGGATCACGGCGATTCGATTCGATAGCACGATGGTTCACCCAGGCGAGATAGTTTGAGGCTCACGGGACTTTACGAGTTGTAGCGCGAGTTTTATGGGTGAGGCACGAGGATGACCGCGAGGAGTTCATCCGGCGATTCTGACGGATCGTGCGGGTGATCGAGCTTGAGACCGAGTGCGTGACCTTTGGTTCGCATCGGCTGCGTGATACCGCGATCGATTGGTTTGATTCATAGGAGCTTTCGGGAGAGCATGCACCTCCAGCGGTATGGGATGAGTTTTGGGGCTTTCCTCGCGCACTTCTTGCCTCGCGGATGAGGAGAACGCGGTAAACAGATTTTTGATGCTTAAACAGGCGGGCGTGCGGTTCGGGAGTACAATGTGAGTTCGACTCATTGGCGATGCGTCAGCGTTGGTAGCTAGTATGGAGGATCGAGTGCAGATATATTCTGAGGCTCGATGATTACATGTCGAGGCATGTTCGGGAGTAGCCGCCGGTAGGCATGGACATTGCCGCATGCGAGCTCATCGGCTGGGATGTGAGGCGGAGAGGTCGACGGAATGACGAATCAGCGAAGAGGCGAACAACGAGGTCGCTTTGGTGACTTTGGCGGACGCCTCGTGACATACTAGTTTTGTACCTCGCCCGGTCGCGAGTGGTCCTCGCGACCTTGAGTATTCGGGAAGCGGTCGGGGCTCGAGGTTGAGTTTCGAGGAAGTAAGGGTGTTGGCGGATCGGTCACCCTACCTCGGTGTGGTCGATGTGGTAGAGCGCATTTGAAGTGTCGTGGTGCGGGGAGCTTGTTATTTTGCGGCGGCGGGGCCATTTGCGAGCTGTCCGACCAGGGTATACGGATGTTACGACTCGGCCTACGGATCGATGGTGGTTCGCCGCACTACTGATTATGCGCCTGCAGTGAGGCCTATGATTAGAGTGGAAGCGGTAACCGAGTTTATCCTTAACCCTCAGAGTTTTGGTATGCTTGTTATGATGGTCTCATTATTGTGTGCTATGCGAATAAGCGTTGTGTTAATTGTGAGTTTGAAAACATGTTTAGTTGGGAGGTTACGTATGGGGGCATGGTAAGTGTGAACCTTAGACTATGTCACGTGAGACCTTAGGGGTAAGGTCGTCTTGAGATTAAAGATTTATTTTATGTTTGACCACTTATCGAGTAGTGGTATCGTGGGATTTATTTGTGTGATAAGTCAGTGGGTAGTGTGAGATGGAAGTGGTAGCTTTCATGATGTGAATTAGTAAGATTGTTCGGATCGGGAACAAGAGTTAGCAGCAGTTGGGAGTCGGGTTGAGGACCATTTGCGGGTCAACAGTAACCGGTTTGGGAGTGAGTCAGTTTGGGTGGTCACTTGGTGGTAAGTCACGCGGGGATGCTAGGCCCAGTTTGTATGATCATCGTATGAGTTCGTGGGCGCGTTCGACGAGCGGTTCGTAAAGGCGGGAATGGCCTTAAGGAAGTTGAGGTTAGTAAGATGACCAAGTTTGGAGGTAGTGACTCCGGAGATTTTCGGCAGCGGGTAATGGTGAAGTATGGTGCGTCTTTGGGAGAGTTCGAGTGTTCGAGAAAGTCTGACGAGTAAGGAGGAAGATAGCGTGTGTTATCTGGTGGCGGCGTGGCGTTGGCAACTTGTTAGAAGGAGCTTCATCGATATCCGTCTTGAGAAGGAACATTCGGGACGAATGTTTCTAAGGAGGAGAATGTTATACCCGTAGTTGCGGGTATGTATGTGAGGGCGTGCGTGCGAGAAGTCTGTGAGAAATTTTGAAAAGAAAGAAAGATGTGAGTTTCGGCGGAAAAGTTTCGGTTATTTGTGAAGAAAAGGTTCGTTAATGGGAATTGGATTCCCAGTTTGGTATTTGGACTTCATAGATTATATTAGAATTTTGAGATTTTATTTTGGAAATGGTCACGTGGGGCCACGGGAGAAATTCTGGTTTTGTGAGCAGCTTTGTTTTGAGATTTAGGTAATTTGGATATTTTGGAAGGCGAAATACAGAAGCGAATCGAGGCGACACGTGTCACCCCGTGTGGCACCATTGGCGATTTACATTTGTGCCTGACACGGTTAAGTCGTTTTTCGGCGAAGCGTTTGCGTAACTTGCGAAGGAAAATTCCGGCTATGTCGTTTTGTATTTTTGCGGATTTTTAGAGGCGAAACATTTTGGACCAGCGGGAGGGTGGCGTGTGTCACCTGCGATGAAACATGTGGGCGGCGATTTGAGGGGAAGTTGTGGTAGATATTTGTGTAGATATTTGTGAGGTTTTAAGGAGTAGGGTCTAGGGTGCACTTGGCTTGATCTTGGCCTTACACTTGCCTTGCACATGGCTTGATCTTGGCCGTTGGTTGGCTTTTGGTTTCTATAAATACCCGGCTTGAAGACCCATTCGTCCAAAAATGTTCCAAGTCTTGCTATCCTTCCCTCTCCTCTTGTTTGACTCGTCAGGCCCCATCCTAGTAAAGGCCTTTGGTAGAGAGTCCCCCTCCCCTGTGGTGCTAGCCGGTAGGGTACCACTGCTAGTTGTTTTCGTATAATACCACTTGTGGTATTGAAATACTTCTCTAGTATTGTTATAATGCCCAAAATACCTTAGCCTTGTACCTTGTAGTATTCCAAGATACCTCTTTACGTAGAGTCAGAAATACTACCTTTTGTCCTTTTAGTCTCAAGCCAGAAACCACAAGGAAATCTTCATAGTTGGTTGAAGTATTTGAGTAGAAGTTAGTTAGAACTTCTAGCGTTGTTTGGAGTGGTTTGGGCGCGCGGAGTGGAGCTAAACCTTGCTCGGGATCGACATTATAACTTGGATAATTTTGGGCTTGTCGAGGTAATTATCTTGTCCTCTATTGTAATTGGAAATTACATGTTTGTTGAATATATAGTTGAAGTATACTATATATGGAACTATACTTAGTATTCGGCAATGTCTTTTGACTTAAGCTGAAGAATAAAGCTGAACTAAGGTATTTACATGGAATTTGTATGCGGTAGACTTGTGTAGAATTGTACCGTCAGGTTAGGCGTGTAAACCCACACTGGTTGGCTTGGTAGCGGCCTCGATAGAGGAGGAGATTCTGCATTTGTTGCGGGGAAGTCTTCCGAATTTTCTATAGAAAGATAGAAACTTGTGTTTTGGGGTTAATAGGCGTTTGTGACCTTTATAGGTGAAAGTACTAAGAGTAGCGTATTACTCGAGGAGTGGAAAGGGCTAGCAAGGTTGTAGTACTTGGAGCATTTTGCTTATTGTCGATAAATCGTCGCGAGGTATGTGAACCTCTTCTATCTTTTCTAGCATGATTGTTGTGAACTATGTAATGCGGTGAGCGTACATGTGCTAAGTGATTTGGTTGGTTTAAAACATAGGGTGTTATAATAGCTTTATGGGAAGTTAGTTATAACGACCTTATGTAAGTGAAAATGGTTTCTTGATGTTAGAAGTTAGAGACTTGATCTTATAAGATAAGAGACTTAACTTATTTGTTTTAATGTGGATGTTTGTGTGAAACCTCATTCGTGAGTAATGAGTACTTGGTTTTAAAGGGATAATGTTTCACGATTTGGGAATCGGAATGTGTATCGACAGAGACCAACTGCGGCGTTAATAAAGGAAAATGTATTGAATAATGATGTGTTGTATTAAAACCGGTAGAAACCTCATCTGCATAGAAGCTAAGATAAGACAAAATGATATTACATTTTCTAGATCATGATTTCTTTGTAATAAGATCGTTATAAACAAGAATAAACTACTCGCATATATGACATATATTACTCGATTGTTCTAAAAGGAATCAGTGATTAAGTTTGGGAACTATGAAACCATTTGAAAATGAGAAGCTTGAGTAATTGAAACTAGGCAAGTGGAACTTAGGAAAAGAATGTTGTTACTTGGTTTTGAAAAGGAAGGTGGGTTGGTCGTTCTAATACTACGGGTATCGGGTGACTTTTATAAAAGAAATGGATCTCTTTTAAAAGAACTTAGCATTATGTAGTACTTTGGGGTTAAAAACCGGACTTTGGCATAAAATGAAAGTACTTTGAGTTGTGTGAAACTTGCCTAAGCTTGTTGTTGTGAAACTTGCCTATCTTGTTGTTGTGAAACTTGCTATGCTTGTGATGATAGCCTTTGTTGTGCAAGTGTGGTATTTACGTATTCTGCGCGTCTCGATAGAGGCGATCGACTTGTTGAGAACTTACTTGGGCGTCTTTGGCGGTGATGGAAATTCCACGGGTATGTTTCCATTTTGATTCTTGTCTTGTTGTTGATGTCACGTGGGCGTATCTACCGTGCACGAATTAGGGGCATGCGGCCGTGCGGTCGGGTTGATTACGATATATTGTTATTGTGGTTACATGGACATGTCTGCCGATCACGAATTAGGGGGCATGCGGCCGTGCGGTCGGGTTGATTACGATATATTGTTATTGTGGTTACATGGACATGTCTACGAGGTAGAATTAGGGGCATGTGGCCGTGCGGCGGGGTTGATCACCAGTATATTATTGTTGATGTCACATGGGCGTGTCTACGAGTAGAATTTGGGGCATGTGGCCATGGGGCATTGGTATTATTGTTGCATCATGGACATGTCTACCGATCACGAGTCAGGGGCATGCGGCCGTGATGCGAACATGATTGATGTTGTGGGCGTGAGACCCGTAGTTATATTTGAGTGATGACTTGAGGCGTGAGTCACAGTGGATATATTGCTTTTATGTTGTGAGCGTAGTTTGGTTATCATACATGTCTCTGCTTTATATAGACTAGTATGATTTCATTCTGATATTTTCTGATTTCACATACTTGGTACTGTTATCTTGACCTCCTTGAGCTGCGTTCATCTGCAGTAGAAATGCATCGATCGTGGATCCGCTCTTAGGATCATGATTCAGCGTATTAGGAAGCTCCGTTTCTTGGAGGCTTATCTTTTAGTATGTGTTCCACGAGTTGTAGGTTCTTGTACATTCGGGGTATGGCGGGGCCACATCCGTCATAGTCGTTGTAAATCTTAAGTGCAGTAATCTTGTTGTGGCGGGGTTGTAAAGGATTAAAGCTATTCGAGTTTTATGTATATCTTTGAAGGCAACCTTAGTTTTGGTTGCTTTGTTTATTATTATATCTCTTGTTTCATGACTCATGTTTTATTTTCATTGGTTTTCTCGATGTTGTATCACTAGGGTGCGGGGTAAGGCACGATGCGGGGCAGGCGAGTCGTTACACTAGCATCCACATAAGTAGCCGTACTGCTTGCGAACATCGACGATATAGGTTATCGATCTCTGCGTAAATACGGTCTATGTAAATGCGATTTAATCTTCTACTTATAAGTTCGGGCTTAAGTCGAAAGACATTGCCACAAGACTATGTTGATTCTATATATAGTATACTTTAACTATATATTCCAACAACATGTAATTTCAATTACCATAGAAGACGATAGTATTTACCTCGGTAAGCCCAAAATTATCCAGTTTAATGTCGCTGAGCAACGTTTAGCTCTACTCAGTGCTCGATCCGCTCCAAACAGCCCTTAGAAGTTCTCATAACTTCTACTTAACACTTCAACCGACTATGAAGGTTTTCCTTGGGGTTTCATTTAGTGGCTAAAGGAAGTATAATCGTATTTTAGGGTTTTTCATATAAAGAATACTTGGAAAGTACTTACAAGGTATTTGGCTAAAGTATTTTGGGCATTATAACAATACTTGTAGAATACATTTCTACCAAGGGGGTAGTATTTAGACTAGCACAGCTAGGCTGGGGAGGGTTCTCGGCTAGAACCAGCTCAGGCAAGGGGTTGCTCGTGAGGGCCTTGAGAGGGAGAGGGGTGGTGTTTGGGCGAGAACAAGGTTGAGGAGAGGAGGGATTTTTAACACTTAGAAATTTTGGATGAAGAAGTTCATCAACTTAGAGGGTATTTATAGGTCAAGCAAAGGCGAACCGATGGCGAGATTCATCAAGTGTTAGGCAAGTGTAGGGCTAGGATTAAGACATGTGCACCTTATCCATCTACCACACGACTTGCACAAAATATCCTACCAACTACAATGCCACCATTTCGTCCATGATGTCGTCCAAGCCTTCGATGTGAGGGTGACACATGTCGCCCTCCCGTTGGTCCAAAATGTTTCATCTCCGGAAAAATCGCAAAAAATATAAATGACATGGCGGAATTTTCCCTACGGCGTAGAAAGCGTTTGGGAAAGCGACTCTTTTAGCACTTGTGCACAATTCGAATCTTGCCTAACTTTAAGGCTCAAATTTCTCGTCGTCCTCGCGTACATACCACAAATACGGTATAACATTCTCCCCTCGCCCGAAACATTCGTCGAATGTTCCTTCTCGACCTCGCGACGTACGGCGCCGATATGGCGCCGCTCTTTTACGAAACCAAACATGCCACGCTGGCCACAAAATAACATGCGCAAAACCCAAATCCAAGCAGCGAGGAATCGCCTCTGTTATCACAAAGTTCGAACGAGGTCTAAAATATACTCCTGCGCACCCATTCCTCAAAAGAAAGCGATCACACCGCGTTCACTTCTCCTATCTCGTAGTACCCTTCCGAACACTCGAACTCTTCCTAGTACACGTACCACGCCGGTCAGCGTTTACGTTCGAAACTTTGGAGTCACTACCTCCAAACTTGGACACCTTACTAGCCTCGATCTCCCTTAAGGCCACTCCCGGCCTTCACGAACCGATTCTGGTAGAATGTATCCACGAACTCATACGATGGTCATCTAACCTTGGGCCTAGCACCCTCGTGACCCTGCCACCTGGCGGGACCACCCAGAGCTGACTTTTCCTCGAAACAGGACGCGGGTTGGCATGACATGGCAAACCCGACCCATTTGAAGCGCCCGACTCTTGCTCGCCGACATGGAACAATCTTACTAAAACACATCATGAAAGCTCTGCTTCCATCTCATACTAACGAGTTTTAAATCACATTTTAGCACAAAGCTATCCAAACATAACACTAAACACATCAACAACATCGATACATACAAAACTCTAGAGGTTAGGGATATACACGAATCTCGCTCTCTCAATCATAGGCACGCCTGCGGTGCTGTATGAAAGCGATGAACGACCACGATCACGAAGGTGAGTCGTAACATCCGTGCTACCCTTGGTCGGACGGTTCCTCGCAAAATGGCCCCATTGGCCGCAAAATAACAAGCTCCTTGGCGACATTCCCGAAATGCGGTCTACCACATCGACCACAGAGTAGGGGTGTGCACTGGCAGCCCCTACTCCGTGGACACTGAACCCATGGAGCTCGACTGCTCCGAAGGTTGTGGAGGACCACTGCTGCCTTTGGCGGAGGTACAAAACTAGTCTGCTGAGGCGGTCCGCCTTGAAAGTCACAAAGGACCTGCTGTTACGGCCTCTTCTGCTGATCTTGAGTCATTCGTCGATTTCTCGCTCCTCACCTCCAGTGCATAAGCCTACATGCGGGCAATGTCCGTACCGGTGAAAGCTACACGAACAACTCTGCAAGGTGTCGTGAGCCCGTAACATATCGGTGCACTCGATCCTCAGTACTAGCTACTAATGCGGGAACATCCGGGCGATGAGTGAACTCCATTGTACTCGGCTATGCGCGGATTACGCCTCGACATCAAAAATCTGTCGGCGAGCCCTCGCCATAAATGGAGGCAAGAAATGTGCGGAAGGCCCCAGCTTCGTCCCAAGCGGTGGAAGTGCATTCTCTCCCGGGCGGCTCGCGAATCAAACGATCATTGCGGTATCACGCGGCCGATGCGAACCTAGGACGGCTCGATCTCGAAGCCTTGATCACTCTCGCGATCGTATGGCGTCGGATGAACTCTGCGGATCATCCTCGAGGCCTCGACGTAGAACTACGGCGGGCTCGTCTCGAGAAAGTCTGTAGCCTCGAACTATCGATCTAGGGTGAACGGCTGGCGCTCTTTGGGCTGCTGCGTCGGCCTATCCTCATATCGTACGACCACGGCGATGGCGGGCCATCTCGCGTAACCCGTCTCTTACGCGGCCAGGTGGGGCTGGAGGCTCGAATCTGTAGTCTCGGCGACCAGCTGCGGCTCTAAACTCTTTCAGTCTTTGGCGGCGTCGCGAAACCAGCAGTCGAAATCTTGTCTCAGTCTTGGCCAAGACTGCGCTCTCGTACTCCTCTGTATCCACTGCGGCTCCCCGGTGCCTTGCCCGTCTGGGCACAGGTTGCACTGCGGAGGCATAAGCGAAGTAAAGGAAAGGAATCGTCGAGAGGGTCGACTTATCACACCACAAGGCACGATCTCGAATGAGAAGAAATGAAACCAATCTAAATGTCCTATAGCCTCACGATTATAGATGTGGTGCACAACCGATAATCAAGACTACTGAACGCGATGCGTAGACACTTTCAGAAGATTAGCGCTCTGATACCACTTTTGTCACGACCGAACCGGGCGTGTTTGGTGCCTACCGGGCACCTAGTGATCTGGCTTCGAGAAAACCGTGGAAATAAAAACTTAAACATGCAAAATAGACATGGATCATGATGGAATGAAAATAGGCCAGCCAAAGCGGTTTGCCTTTCACATATATATATATAAAAACATTTGACGATTACAATCCTTACAGCCACACTTGCGGTGCTCTGGACCTCAAGATTTATCTGACAACTATGGCGGGACGGGGCCGCCGTACCTGAGCGTCTGAGAACTTACGGACTCGAGGGTAACATACCAAAGATAAGCCTCGAAGAGCGGAGCTTCCAATCTGTTGAAAAGGTGATCCTAGCGCGGGGATCGGCGGTAGATGTATACTGCGGCATGAGCGGCCCCCGAAGGAAGTCGATCTGGCAGTACAGTATGTGAAGCGTAAGTACTATAAATGAAATCATAGCGATCTATAAAGCGGGAGGCATGCGTGATAGCAAACTACGATGCCTGACGTAAGCGGTCAAATCGGGACTCGCGCCAAAGTCATCACTCGGAAATACAACTATGGGTCTCGCGCCGCGCATCAATCTTGTTCGCATCGTAGCCCGTACCCGGAATCTGCATCGGTGTAGACATGTCCATGATGCGGCAATAATACCAATGCCCGGCCGCATGCCGGTCTGCGCCGGTGTAGACCGTCCGTATAACATCAACAACAATATCTTGGGGATCATCACGCGCGTAGCCCACGTACCGGAGTGCATCGGTGTAGACATGTCGCGTAGCCTGATAACAATATATCGGGTAATCAACCTGCCGCGTGGCCGCGCCCCGAGTGCATCGGTGTAGACATGTCCATGTAACATCAGCGACAAGGCAATGATCAAAAATGGAAACATACGGTGGAATTCTCCGTCATTTGCCCGACACGTCGAGTAAGTTCTCAACAAGTCAATAGGCCTCTGTCGAGAGGCGGTAACACGAAACACCATGACTTGCATAACAAGGTTATCATCGCAAGCATAGGCAAGTTTCACAACAACAAGCATGAGCAAGTTTCACCTGACTCAAAGTACTTTCATTTTATGCCAAAGTTAGGTGTTAACCCTAAAGTACTACTTACGTTAAACCACTTTAAAAGATCCGTTTCTTTCATAAGTCACACGATACAGTAGTATTAAAATAGTGACTATCTTATTAAGTAAACAAAATACTTCCTTTTGTAAATCAAGTAACAACATTATTTTCCAAGCGTTCAGTTGCCTAATTTCAAATGCTTAAGTCACTTATTTTAGAAAGGTTTCATAACTCATAGTCTTAATCTCTTTTAAAATATTTGAGTAACATATGCCATATATGTGAGTAGGTTATTCTTGTTTATCACAATCTTACTATAGCAGCCATGATCTAGAAAATGTAATATCATTTTGTCTCGTCTTAGCTACATGCGGATGGAGTTTCTCTTTGGTTTTAATCTGATACATCATTATTCAATACATTTTCCTTTATTACTTTGCGGTGGTGCAGCCGATGCACATTCTGATTTCCTAAATCAGTAAAACATTATCACTTTAAATAAAACCAAGTACTCATTACTCACGAATGAGGTTTCACACAAACATTCACATTAAAACAAATAAGTTAAGTCTCTTATCTTATAAGATCAAGTCTCTTAACTTAACGTGATAAACCATTTTCTTTACCTCTCTTAAGACATTATACCTAACTACCATAAAGCTAGTATAACTCTTTTTAAAACCTTTAAAACCAAGTGTTACTCTTCTTTTAAAAAATGGTTTCTTAGCATTTGAAATACATTCGAGTTCTTATTATTCAGGCTTAAGTCAAAGACATTGCGTACAACTACGTTCGATTGCACCGTCGTCTAAAGTACTATATATTATCGGAGCTTAAGTCAAAAGACATTGGCGTACTATACATATCTTCCTTTAAAATATCGTGCTCGAGTATAGGAAGAATCACATACCTTCGGCGATTATCGACTATAAGCAAAAGCGCTCCACGGCATAACGGCTAGCCTTGTCCACCTTCTAAGTAGCCGTACTCTTGCGAGCATCAACCAATATAGGTTATCGATCTACGTAAATACGGTCTATGTAAATGCAGTTTAATCTTACTTATAAGTTCGGGCTTAAGTCGAAAGACATTGCCACAACTATGTTGATTCTATATATAGTATACTTTAACTATATATTCCAACAACATGTAATTTCCAATTACCATAGAAGAATGATAGTATTTACCTCGGTAAGCAAATTATCCAAGTTTAATGTCGCTCTGAGCAGCGTTTAGCTCTACTCGAGTGCTCGATCGACTCCAAACAACCCTTAGAAGTTCTAAACTTCTTAACATAACAACGACCGTATGAAGGTTTTCCTTAGAGTTTCATTTAGTGGCTAAAGGAAGTATAATCGTATTTCAAGGTTTTCGTATAAAGGTACTTGGAAAGTACCTACAGATGTTGGCTAAAAGTATTTTGGGCATTATAACAATACTTGTAGAATACATTTCTACCAAGGGGGTAGTATTTCGACTAGCACAACTAGGCTAGGGGAGGGTTCTAGGCTAGAACCACTAGGCAAGGGGGTTGCTCGGTTTAGGGCCTTGAGGGGAGAGGGTGGTGTTTGGGCGAGAACAAGGTTGAGAGAGGGAGGGATTTTAACACTTAGAAATTTTGGATGAAGAAGTTAATCAACAGAAGTATTTATAGGTCAAGCAAAGGCGACCAATGGCGAATTCATCAGTGTTAGGCAGAGTGTAGGGCTAGGATTAAGCCATGTGCACCTTATCCATCTACGCGCCCGACTTGCGCAAAATATCACCATTCTGATGCCACCATTTCGTCCATGATGCCGTCAAGCCTTCAATGTGAGGGTGACACATGTCACCCTCCGTTAATCCAAAATGTTTAGTCTCTGGAAAAATCCATAAAATATAAATGACATAGCGGAATTTTCCTACGAAAGTGGAAAGCGTTTACGGAGAGCTTGACTCTTTCGGCACTTGTGCACAATTTGAATCTTGCCTAACTTTAAGGCTCAGAATTTCTCACGTCGTCTCGCGTACATACCACAAATCCCGAGGTATAACGACATACTAGTCTAGAGGGTTAAAGATATACAGAAAT
>CM056728.1:82448196-82641319 GCA_029844215.1 Przewalskia tangutica | reverse complement strand
TTTGTGTGATTTAACTGCTCGATATTGATATGTATATAGCAGAAGGAAACCGTTTGGTTAGCTCTATTGCTTATTTTATGTCTGATTCATGCTTAAGTTTTTATTTCCGCTTGATTTTCTCGATGATTTTATCACTAGTGGTCTGTAGGTACCAAATCAGGTCTTGCCCGAGGCTCCGGTCAGTGACATTCATCCACAATGGTCAAACGACCATCCTATCCTTGCAAAAAATCGCCCAAGACCATGCCGATGTGGGTGCCACGTGGTCAAATTTCTCTCATTCGTCCATAAAATTCAGTAACCTCATGAGCCCCACAAAAACGTAAAATTTCCTCAGCTGGCCCCATCGTGACCAAATTGCAAAATATAAATTCCAGCAATTCTTATAAGTTCTAAAGTCTTAAATACCAAAATTGAGAACCAATTCTCAATAATAAACCTCTTTCCTTCAATGTAGTTCCGAACCTTCCGTCAAAAAATCACATATTTCTTCCTTTCCACATACGTCTGGATTTCCTCGCATCGCACGCCCTCACATACATACTTCGAACTACTGAAGCGTAACATTCTCCTCTTAGAAACATTCTGGGGGTCCCGAATGTTCTTTCTAAGTCTCAAACGCATAACGCTACCAAAGATAAATCTTCACTACTATACTTTACAAAAACCTAATTATGCCACACCCGCCATAATATAACACACGCAAGAAACTCAATCCAAGCCAACGATAATCATCTCTAACGCCACGTAAAGCTTCCACCCATGGTCTAAATGATACTTTCTTCACCTCAAGTTACTTCACAAAATGATCACTTCCTCTTAACACATGTTCACTCCTTCCTACTTCGCACCTTTCTCGAACACCCGAACTCTTTCTAGTACACGTACTCATACCGCCATCGCTTCGCTTCAACACCTCGAGTTACTACCTCCAACTCGTCATCTTACTAGCCTCACATTCCTTTAAGGCCAATCCCGACCTTCATGATCCGACCGTCGAACGCTGTCATGGGCTCGCATAACTCGCATTTACGCGACGGTTACCATAAACTTAGGCCTTGCATCCTCGAATCTTTACCACCTAGCAATGACCACCTCAAACCGATTCCCACTCTCATTCCGCCGCGTGGGTCGATTCCCGCCACCCGCCTCCTCAACCCCACCCATTATCGCTGCAAATCCTCTCTCGCTCCTCGACATCCCCGAACACTCTTACTAATTCACGTCATGAAAGCTACCACTTTATCACAAACTACCATGGAAATTATCACACAAATACCCACGATACTGCATGCACTCATGACAAAGATTAACTATAAAGTCTTTTACTCAAGATTTACTTTACTTTACATCTAAGGTCACCATCACATAATTTCTAAGGTTCACAAATTACCCGACCTCCCAAACTTACCTTTTAATCGCCTATGTTTTCTAATCACAATTATCAAAATGTTATCTCAACATAACACTTAACATAAAAAAATCATCATATCACGCGATACTAAATCATAATCCCGCCTGGCTGGCGCATACCTATGTATACGCATGACCCGCATCGATCCTAAGCGATGAGTTTTAACAGACCGCTTCTACCTCCGCTCTGGACAATCCGCAGAAACGGCCGCCTATCGTCCGCATAAAGGGTATAACAATCTCCCTAAACTAGCACCTATTACACTTCAGTTGTTATGGATTTTTCCACAACGCCCACACTTGAGATGGATGGCTCTTATCCGGGCGAAAGCACCTTACTCCCGAAATTCAAACCTTGAGCTCGACCGTTCCTCGAATACCTCGGACACCCCGGAAGACTCATGAGGACCACTGCATCAAGTGAGGCGTATAACTGAAGCTCATTACCGGCGGCGTCCGCCTCGAAAGTTACCAAAGCCGACCGGCTTTCGCCTCTCTACGCCGATCTGGTCCCCACGCTTCAGTATCTACTTTCTCCATCATGTTATACTCGCATTTTCCTGAGTATGACGCTGAGGGCGACATTTGAAAAATTTCAAGTTTAGGCCTTGTTAGCCAAGTTCAAAATTGTACACAACCGCTAAAAGAATCGCTTTCCACGCAAACGCTTTCACAAATTTTCGTAGTGTGTAAATTCCGCTATGCCATTTCTAATTTTTGGCGGATTTTTCCGCAGCAGACGAACATTTTCGACCAACGGAGGGCTTACACTTTCGCACCTCCAATCAGGTGGCTGACTTGAATCGTCGCCCACGGACGAATTGGAATCGGGATTGGCACGCCAGGCTCGCGCCAAAGTCATGAGTCGCAGATATTTGTGTATAGCTTAATCAGCTCACCCAGTACACTTCGCCTTTGCATTGTCATTTCTTCATCTTCGCCATATCAAGAGCTTGGCCATAGGCTCGAGCTATAAATACCATTTAGACGGAAGAGTTCTTCATCTACAATGTGCTTACTTCCAAGTCTCTGAAAATCCTCTCCTCTCCTTAAAGCCATTTCCCTGTCCAAACACCTTCCCCTTCGAGTAAAGTCTGGGTCGAGGCTTCCTCCCTAGCTCCAGCCAAACCGACCCCCTCCTGGGCTTAGATCCACTTGCCTTCTGAAGTATTGTTATAATGCCCAAAATACCCTAGCCCAAATCCCTTTAGTTGTCTAACCTAGTGTAAGCGTAAGAACTTTAAGGTTTTCTGAGCTACTCTGGAGCGCATAACTTAGAGCTAAACCTTGCTCAAAGCGCCACGACTTTTTATCTCGATATTACTCGCCACTGAGGTAAATAATCCTAACCCTCTTTTTTGTATTAAGTGCATACTGTGAGAAAGTAGTATGCTAAGAATAAATATTAATACTTAGAAGAATATTACGTAATCAGGAATTGAACCGTTATCACAAGCAGGGGCGGTTTAAAAGAAGAATAATTGAACCGGCATTCTCACATAGGATTGCTTTTCACAAGAGACTCATATAAATTTCACCGTTAGTGGTCTACGTTGCCCACTTTCCGTAGAATTGTGAACCCTCCGCTTAGAAATTCGACCTTCCGCAGTAGTCTAGACTTTGATAGATGCTCTGTCGACTATTATAGTCGATTCTCCGCGCTTCGACATATTCAACTTCAAGTGAGGTTTTCAAACGATATGCATGTGCACATTCTTCCTAAAGCATGATATTTTAAATATATATATAGTACCCAACAGACGCATACGTGTTAATCGAATAATAACTACTATAATGCCTTTCGACTTAAGCCTCATTAATACTTACTAAGAATGTCTTCGCTTGATTTAATTTGCCTTCTAATAATAAAGTTATCTTAAAAAGTCTTTCAAAAGAATTATAAATACGCTTTGAAATGTTAAGAATATTGTTTTTAAAACAAGAAGCATATAGGTTATCACTAGCTTTCATTGAAGTTAAGATAACTAGCTTAAGTTTTATAAAAAGGAATGGGGCAAATTTACTTACGTGTTTTATAAAAGACTTGTATTGATTTCTCTAAAGGTATAATAAGATGGTTTCAGTGTAGCAGACATATCATGCGACGCTTACGTGTTAGTATCTTGTAACGCTTGTGTAAAGAGGCTCGGCCTTTACCATGCTTTTTTATGTCGCTTAACTATACAAGGCGCTGCGTTAGTACTCATATCACTCACCTCTTGAGACGATAACCAAAGTTAAGCCGCCTCCGACATGTGGTAGACTAAAAAGGTGTTCTGGGGACCACGACCGAGAATACCTGGGCCGCTGGTCCGGGGGCCGCACGCGAGCTACGAGTTCCAGTGTTAGATGCGGGTTATGCCTCACGCGGTTTACGCGCCACGCTGCTGGACAACGGTAGTCCGTGACGACGCCGAGAGTAAAGCTACCCTCACGCGGGTTATACCACGCTGCCCACGCGGAAGGTGGGGTTTCCATGCGGACCTCCTGAGTCCAGGATTAGGTCTTCTCGCAGAGTGATAATACGGGCAAGTTGGCCCGCTTCGATCATTCATGTTCTGCAGCCTAAAAGACCTATTACGCTTTACCTATCGTTGCGTTTTGTTTGTGATATGCACTATGTAAGGCTTCTGGTTGTTCACACATATTTGTATACCGGTTTTAAAAATGATATGTTTTCATTTAAGTACTTTACTAGCCGCGATACTTAGTACCCGTTGCCATCGACCTCCTTCTGGCCGCTCACGCCGCAGTGGGCAGCAGTGCTGGGATCCGCATCCTAGGATCTCTTTGCATTGGTGTCGAGCCCATCATAATTTTCTCCGAGGCTCTACTTTTTGCATGATCTCCGTATCAGATAGTTTGTATAGTTGTGGTACGGAGGCCCTATCCCGCTAAGGCTTGTATATTTCTGAGGTCCAGAATCATGTTGTACAAGACGGAGCAATCATAAATCATGTTTATATATATATAAAAGGCTTAATGCTTTCACATAAACTGCGGTCTTATTTATAAATCAAGCTCGCCTTGTTTTATATTCCGCCGGTTACTCGATGATGATCGCTCGGTGCCTCTGGCACACCACATGCCCCGAATCCGGTCGTGACAAAAGTGGTATCGTGAGCATCCTCTGAAAGTGCTCTATGCATCGTATCTAGTGGGGAGTTTGATTATCGCGCGTTGCGGCACCACACCAATAATCGCGAGGCTATAGGATATTTAGGATTGGTTTCCGCTTTCCCATTCCGAGATCGTGCTTTTGAGTCGTGTTATAGGTCGGACCCTCTAACGTGATATTCCTTTCCTCAGAGCGCTTACGCCTCCACGCAGGCAACCCGTGCCCGTATGGCAAGGCAACCGGCGGAGTCGCTAGCAGACACCCGTGAGTCACGAGGGCTCAAAATTGCCCGGCCCATACCGTGAGACGGCGAAGTTCTATGACGCCGCCGCCCCAAAGAGAGACCACAAGACTCCACACCTCCGCCCCACACCGGGCTGAGGAGTTAGGGTACATGAGACGGCTTACCTATTGGCTGTAGTCAGGCTGACACGGCAAAGGCCGGATGTCAGAAGCTCCGCCTGCACCCAGCCTCCACGCACTGGCCAGACTGCACCCGAGGCGTATAGTCCGAGGCTACTTAGATTTCGAGTCAGAGCCCGCCGCAGTTTTACTGTCGAGGTCGGAGGATGATCCGCGTGAGTTCATCCACGCCTACAGAGGATCACAAAGTGCGGTGATCAAGGCCTCAGACAGTAGTCTGCGGACCTTTCGTTCGCGACGGCCGCGTGGATACCGCAATGATTGGTTTGAATCACGAGCTTTCCCGGGAGAGAATGCACTCAGCAAGATGACGAGTTCGAGGCCTTTCACTCATTTCTTGCCTCCATGCATGGCGAGGCACGGCCGATAGGGATTCTTGACGCCGAGGCAGAGGACGCGACCGTTAGTGAGTACAACGCCGAGTTTGATTCGCTGGCTCGGACATGTCCCAAAGATTGCAAAGCAGAGTACGCGAGGATAGGTGCACCGCCACGTCACCGCTAGATGATTACATGGCCGAGCCATGTGCGGCAGTTTCACCGTACGGGACATTACCGCGACGCAGCTCACGCCTGACGCGGCGAGCAAGCAGAAAGTCGACGCAGCGACGCATAAGCAGGTTAAGGCCAGACGGAGGGTCTTCGTGGCTATCGTGGGCGGGCGGCTCAAGTTAGCCTAGATTTGCACCACGCCACTCCTCGGGAGCACTCGCACCGCCCTCACGACCGAGTATCCGAGGGCGCACTGGCCCCAGGCTTCCACATCCGTAGTAGCAGAGGTCGTCGACGGACCACCCCAACGCGGTCGATGCGAGATCCCATTACGGAAATGTGGTACTGTTGGAGCTTGTTACGCCAGGGCTGTAGCAGGTCACTTTATGGCGGACCGTCCGACCGGGCGCTGGTAGGCTCAGCCTTCGCGCTCGTTGTCGCCATCATCTCCTACAGCTTACGCCCCGAGGCATGGTACACACGGGTCGCCAGGTCGCGGCGCAGTGTAGAGGTCGTGGGTTTCGGTCCAGTCAGCCGTCCTCGAACCGCATTTATGCTTGTCCACCGGCAGATCGTGAGGCCTCACCGATGTCGCTGGTGTACCTTATCGCTCGGTTTGATGATATGCTTTGATAGATCCGGTTCTACCGCCCCATATATCTCCCTGTTGCTAGTAGGATAGGGATGTAGCCCCAGTCCATGTACCTTTTCGAGGCAGCTACGCCAATGTGGTGATCTTGGTAGCTCAAGGTATATTGAGCTTGTCCCGTGACCATTCATTTACTGCCGACCCTAGCCGACTCTGGATAGAGTCGAGATGATCACTGACGCGATTATGGGACGGATCACAGCTTCACACGCCAATGTAACCGCAGAGAGAGAAGTACGGTTCCAGCTTTCCGGTGAGCCGGCTGTCGAGCGGAGGAGCACCAGATCGCTTTGGTAGGTTTATTTCCTACCAAGGCTGCAAGATGGGCGCAGGGTATATCTACCATCTCGCTCGTGTTTGATACCGAGGCCGCAGCGCCGATTTTCACCATCCCAAGAGTCGGAGAGTTCCCGCACGTATTTCTGACGACCTCCCGTATCCTCCCGACAGTGAGATTGAAGCCAGATAGACATATTGCACACCGGCCTATTTCCATTCCGCCATACGTAACGGCACCGCCGAGTCGAGAGAGTCAAGGACCACCGAGAGATTTGTGAGAAGCGGTTTTATCGACCTAGTGTTTCTCCCGGGAGCCAGATTGTTCGTGGAAGAAGAAGGACTCGACGCCGCGCACGTGTGTTGACATGTGCAAACAAGGTGACCATTAAGAACGATACCCTTCCCGTGATTGATGATTTGTTCACCGCCAGCGTGGCGCGTAGATGTTTCTCCAAGATTGATCTCTGTCGCTATCATCAAAAAGTAGTCGGGAGGCGGACGTCCTCAGATCGCATTCAGACCCCAGACGCATTATGAGTTCAGTGTCATGTCTTTGGTCGACCAATGCCCGGCCAGATTCACGGATTTGATGAACCGAGTGTTCAAACCATTTTGTACATCGCCAGGATAGTGTTCATCGATGATATCTCGTTTATTCTCGCCGAGCAGAGTGACGCTGAGCATTTGGCGACTGTGGCCGACGCTTCCAGACTGCAGCTTGTACGCCAAGTTTTCCAAATGTGGAGTTTTGCTGACTTCAGCGGGCATTTTCGGGCATATTGCCGGGCTGATGGCATTCAGCGATACGCCAAGATCGAGGCACAAGACTGCCTAGACCTACTACTCCGGCTGCAGGTTCGCAGCTCGGGCCTCGCAGATATTATCTACGTTCATGGAGAAGTTTGCTTCATCTTCTCGCACTATCGACCAGGCCGACTCGTAAGGCGCGCCAAGTTTCGCCGATCGACGCGCGAGCAGTGGTTTTCACCAAGCAAAGCGAGACCGACGATCGCTTCGCTTCTTACTTTTCCGCAGGTCCGACGGTTATGTTGCGGTATCAGACGCCAGCATCGGGCCGATGCGTGTTGACGCAAAGATGGTAGAGTTATAGCGCATTTATCCCGGCCTTAAGAAACACGCAGGAAACTACCCCACCCATGATTGGAGTCGCTACCGTGATTCACGCTTTTCAAGATCCGAGGCACTATTTGTAATGGGGTTCACGTGGATATTTTTACGCACCACAAGAGCCTCCAAAGATATCTTCACCGTAGGAGCCGAATCTTACGGCTGCAGACGGCGGTTAGAGTTGCTTAAGGATTACGATGTTGATATCCCGTACCACCTTAAGGCCAACGCCAGGCGTACGCCTAGTGTAGTCACCGGGAGCCTATCGACGCAACAGAGAGAGGGCACGGTTCGTGGATTTGCACCGCTAGCGAGCCTGGTGTCCGCTTGATTGATTCCGATAGCAGCTGGGTTAGAGTTCGCAGGCTGCCGAAGTCTTCCATCGCCGGCGAGCAAGAGGCAACACTCGAGGATCCTGCTTTGGCACGTTATCGCGATACAACCTCTTCGCAGGGCGGTCCTTTGAGGTAGCACCGACGGGGTGTTAAGGTCTGAGGGCAGGTTGTGTGTTCCAGATGTTTCGTGACTGCAGCTGTGTTCTGGGGAAGCACACAACACTGCTATTTCATCCATCCAGTGGTCGATCAAGACGTACTCACGACCTTAGACCGCGGTATTGGTGGGATGGTTTGAAGAGGACGCTGCAGCAGTTCGTAGCTCGCCCGTGGCCACAAGCAGCGAAGGCAGAGCACCGCAGGCCTGTGGTTTGTTATGCACGATAGAGATCCCGACTGAAGCCGAGGTGATCAACACGACTTCATCACGTGATCGCCTCGCACTCGTATGAGACATGATTCTATATGGGTTATCGCCGACAGTCGACGAAATCAGCCCACTTTCTTCCCGTTAGGACGCACTTTCTACCGAGGATTGCGCCGCACTTTACATCCGAGAGATCGCCGATCGCATGGAGTCCCTATTTCGATCATATCGCATGCAGGAGCCTGGGATTTACGCTAACTTCGGAGGTCCTTCCGCATGGCTTTAGGACGCAGTGAGCTCGAGCATCGCATTTCATCCACGCATGCACGGACAGCAGAGCGCCATCCGCATTTCGAGGATATGCCGCGAGCCCGTGTTATTGACTTCAGTGGTAGTCGGGAGGATCATTTGCCTCTAGTTGAGTTCGCAGATAATAATAGCTACCACCCAAGATTCAGATGGCGCCTGCATGAGGCCTTGTATGCGAGCAAGTGCGACGCCTATAGGCTGGTTCGATGTGGGCGCGAAGTGGGACCAGATTTGGCGCAGCAGTGGATAAGGTGAAGCTTATCCGAGCCGCTATCGACACCGTAGTCGCATGGTAAGTCGATGCAGATCATCGCCGTCAGATCCGAGTTCGAGGTTCACGATCGCTTTTCCTAGCGCGCCACCCACGGCGGTGTGATGAGATTCGGGAGGGAAACTCACCGGCGTACATGGGCCGTATCGATTGTCCGCAGGTAGGCGTTGCCCACGAGTTGATCTCGCCGTCCGATCCGAGGCAGCGCATCCTGTTTCATGTTTATGCCGGCGAGACGTCGGGATCCATCTAGAGTGCATCCGATTGACGATGTCCAGGTGACCGGTTGTCGGGATGAGAGATTCCCATAGCGATAATCGATCGCCGTTAGGCGATGCGACTAAGGACGCGGCTTCACAAAGTCTTGTGGCGAACGAGCTCGTGAGGAGATGACGTGAAGCCGAGTGAGGACATGAGGCAGAAGTATCCTCACCTATTTCCACACCTGTAATTCACTTTCCTACTTGTAAATTTTCATTATCGCTATGCCTAAGTGTTGTTCCCAGCGGCGTCAGGCACTTGCAAATTGTTTAAGCTTTACCAATAATCGTTTGAGAAGGAACATTCGACGTAATGTTTCTAAGCGAGGAGAATGTTATACCCCGATTTTCCGAGTATGTACGTGAGGGCATACGCATTTAAAAGTTTAGCCTTAAAGTTAGGCTAAGTTCAAAATTGTACACAACTCGCTAAAAGAATCGCTTTTCCGACTAAACGCTTTCACGCCTCGTAGTGGTAAATTCCGCTATGCCATTTCTAATTTTATGATTTTTCGGAGACGAAACATTTTGGACCAACGGAAGGCGACACTCGCACCCTCCAATCGGTGGATCTTGAATCGTCCATGGGACGAATTGGAACGGGATTGGCACGCTTTTTGTGCCTCGCCAAAGTCGGGCGAGTTGGTAGGATATTTGTGTATAGTTAATCCTCACCCTACACTTGCCTTGCACTTGTCTTCATCTTCGCCACTCGTTGGCCAAGGCCGAGCTATAAATACCCCCTTAGATGAAGAGTTCTTCATCCACAAAATTACTTCCAAGTCTTGAAAAATCCTCCTCTCCCTTAAAGCCATTTCATCCAAACACCTTCCCTTTTGAGTAAAGTCGGCCGAGGCTTCCTCCCCAGCCTAGCCAAACCGACCCTCCTGGTAGAAAAGTTCTCTAGTATTGTTATAATGCCCAAAATACCCTAGCCCAAATCCCTTAGTCCTTAGTAGAAGTTGTGAAGAACTTCTAAGGTTTTCGAGCTACCTGAGCGCATAAACCCAGAGCTAAACCTTGCTCAGCGCGACTTTTATCTTCGATATTATCGGGCTTACCGAGGTAAATAATCCTAACCTCTTTTGTATTAGAGAGTGCATCTGTAGAAGTATAAGAATAAGTATTAATACTTAGAAGAATATTACAGTATTAATTGAATCGTTATCACAAGCAGGCGGTTTAAAAGAAGAACAATTGAATCAGATTTCACATAGACTGTTCACAGAGACTCATATAGCTCACCGCAGGGTCAGGCTGCCCGACTTTCCGTAGAATTGTGAACCCTCTGCTTAGAATGACCTTCAGAGTAGTCTAGACTTTGATAGATGTCTGTGACTATTATAATCGATTCTGTACGACATATTCAACTTGGCAAGTGAGGTTTTCGCGGTATGTATGTGATTCTTCCTAAAGCATGATATTTTAAATATATATATAGTACGGTGACGATACGTGTTAATCGAATAATAACTACGGCAATGTCTTCGACTTAAGCTCGAATAATACTTACATTGGCAATGTCTTGCGACTTAAGCCCTAATAATAAAGATCTTAAAAAGTCTTTCAAAAGAATTATAACACGCTTTTGAAAGAAGAAGAATAGTTGTTTTTAAAACAAGAAGCTTATGGTTATACTAGCTTTACGGGAAGTTAAGTATAACGCTTAAGTTTTATAAAAAGGAACATTTACTTATGTGTTTTATAAAAGACTTGTATTGATTTCCGAAAGGTATAATAAGATGGTTTTGGTGAGTAGACATATTGTGACGCTACGTGTTAGTATCTTGTAACGCTTGTGTAAAGAGGTCACTTTACTTATGCTTATGTTGTTTGAACTATAAGTTGTTGTGTTAGTACTATATCACTCACCTCGAGATGATACCGGGGTTAAGTCGCCTCGATGCTGGTAGACTCAAAGGTCCGGGACCATGATTCGAGAATACCTCGCGGGTCCAGGGGCCTATGCGCGAGCTACGAGAGTTCCGTGTTAGTACGCGGGTTATGCCTCACGCGGTCTACGCGCCACGCGACAACGAGTCCAGACGACGCCGAGGAGTAGCACCTCGATGCGGGTTATACCTCACGCGCCCACAGTGGCTTACGCGGACTCCGGAGTCCGTGATTAGGCTTGCAGAGTGATAATACCGGCGTGGCCCGCTTCGATCATTCGCAGCCTAGAAAAGACCTATTACGCTTACCTATTGTTGCTCTTGTTTGTGATGTGGCACTACGTATGCAGTTTCTCGGTTGTTCACACATATTTGTATACCGGTTTTAAAAATGATATGTTTTCATTTAAGTACTTAAGCTGCATACTTAGTACTTGTCAGATCGACCTCCTTCTGGCGCTCACGCCGCAGGTGGCAAGCGAGTGCTAGATCCGCATCCTTAGGATCTCTTTGCATTGGTGTCGGGAGCTCCATCTTCTCCGAGGCTCTACTTTTGGTATGATCTCCCGTATTGTAGATAGTTTGTACAGCCAGGTATGGCGGGCCCGTCCCGCCATAGTTGTATATTTCAGAGGTCTCAGTCATGTTTGCAAGATCGTATGTAATCGCTAAATCATGTTTATATATATATATGCCGAAGGCGACGTTTCTCACATAAATCGTGTCTTATTTTATAAACTGCTTCTGTCTTGTTTTATATTCCGCCGTTACTCGATGTACGATCGCTGGTGCCCTTGAAGGCACCGGGCCACGGGCCGAACGGTCGTGACACATCCTCGCGTATAAGCTCGTATACGGGCAATGTCCATGCCCGGCCAAGAGCTACACCCAGCAAGCTCGCCAAGTAGTCATCGAGCCCCGTGACGTAGCGGTGCACTCGCCCTCCATATTCGCACTAACGCAGGGACATATCGAGCCAACGAGTCGAACTCACGTTGTACTCCCAACCGCACGCCTCTCGCCTCAAAGATCGTAAATCTGCCCGCGTTTCCTCATCCGCGAGGCAAGAAATGGCCGAGAAATGCCTCCGAGAACTCGCCCCAAACACCGGAGGCGCATACTCCCACCAGACAGCTCCCACGAATCAAACCGATCAGCAGATCACGAGCCGACGCGAACCTAAGACCACCGACTCGGTCTCCGCTCGATCACTCTCATGATCCATCAGAATCGCTTGATGAACTCCCGCGGATCATCCTCGTGCCTCGACCGTAGAACTCGGTGGGCTTACCAAAAGTCCCAAGTCTCCAACTATCGGATCTGGGTGAACCACCGGTACCATCGAACCTCCGACTCGCTCGCCCTCGTGTTCAGCCACAATCCTAGCTAGTAATCGGGCCATCTCCTTGTAACCCATATCCTCTGCTCTCGCCGTGGACCGAGACTGTGTATCGTAGCCTCGCAGCTAACGCCGCCGCTCTAAACTCGGGGCTAACGGCCGCAGTAACTCCCATCTCAAGTACCACCCGGTAAAGATTGGGCCTCGCTCGTAACCCTCTCGTGCTCTACTCGCAGCCTCTGCTACCTCGCCCTTCGGGCTCTGGTTGCTTGCGTAGGCATAATCGTACAAAAATACGCGAGGAGTCCAACTTATAACACGCCTTCTAAGGCACGATCTCGAGTGAGAAGAATGAAACCAATCCTAAATATCTCAGAGCCTCCGACATAGATGTGGTGCACAACACACCGATAATCAAGACTCTACTAGACACGCTCAGACACTTTCCGAGGATTAACCGCTCGATACCACTTTGTCACGACCCGACCTGGCTCGCTGATCGTGCCTTACCCCGGCACCCTAGTGATACAACATCGAGAAAATCGCGAAATAAAAACTTAAACATGAAACAAGATAAAATAAGAAACAAAGCAACTAAAAGCGGCATCTTTCTGCATATATATATACCCAACAGCTATATCCTTTTACAACCCCGCCACAACAAGATTACATGCACTCTAAGAATGTAACCACAACTACGACGACGTATTCGCCATACCCGAATGTAAGAACCTACAATCTCAGTGGACTATACCAAAGATAAGCCTCCGAGAAACTGAGCTTCGAAAACGCCGAATCATGATCCTATGGCGAGGATCAACAATCGTGTACTTTCACTGCGGCATGAACGCAGCCACCAAGAAGGTCAATACAACAGTACCAAGTATGTGAAATCGAAAATATCAGAAATGAAATCATAATAGTCTATATAAAGCGAGACATGTATGATAACCAAACTACAAGACACAACATATAAGCATTATGTCGTCGTGACTCACGCCTCAAAGTCATCACTCAAATATAACAACGGGTCTCACGCCCGCAACATCAATCATGCCCGTGGAATTCTTCCTCACCGCCATGCCTATGATATAACAACACCAAGAGTACACATGAACACCGTGTCCCACTGGTCATAAAACCGACGGGCAAGTACGAAGGCATAGCTACCGATCCAACTCGCATCATCAACTTACCGGCAAGTACGAAGCCGCCTACCGTAACCCACCGTACCAACAATACTAAATAACTATATCACGAAGCCGACACGCGGCGCGATAGCCTCTACCAGATCCTCCCGCGCCACGAGTCGACGGGGCAAGTAACTAGGCTAACCACCAGATCACAACCGTAAGTCACGAAACTTCGTCCAAACACTGACTCGCGAAGTTGACACGGGGCAAGTACGAAGGCCGACTACCAGATACCAAAGTCGCGTCACGTCGCTGACGGGGGCAAGTACGAAGACCAACTACCAGATACCAAAGCCGTAATCACGAGACTTCGCCACAAAACTGAACGGCAAGTACGGCTAACTACCGATACCGCCGAATCACCACGATCGGCAAGACGAGAGCCAACTACCGATACCAAAGCCGAATCAAGAAACCTCGCGGAGAGCTAGTCCATGGAATAATAATAATGGTCACATGCCCGAATCCTCATCTGTAGACATAGCCATGTGACAATAACGATGGAAGCATACCGTGGAATCCTCCGTCACCGCCAGACGCCCAAGTAAGTTCACAACAAGTCACCGACTCCATCGAGACGCGGTGGTATAGAAATACAATACGCACAACAAAAGCTATCACAACTAGCATAGGCAAGTTCAACATACTTTTAGACTTTCATTAACATGTAAATTGATTCACCATTTATATAAACTCAAGTACTCCCATTTTGTGCCAACAATCCGGTTTTAACCCTAAAGTACTACGTCTTAAATTCTTTCAAAAGATCCCTTTCTTTTACAAAAGTCATCACGATACCCATAGTATCAAAAATAGAGTAATTATCATTTCAAGTAAACCAAAACCATTTCCACACCTTCTTTGAAATAAACCAAGACAACACCATGCTTTCTTTTAAAACCAATTTAAGACAAAACCATGCCTTCTTTTTAAACCAATTTAAGACAAAACCATGCCTTCTTTTTAAACCATTTTAAGACAAAACCATGCCTTTCTTTTAAACCAAAACTCTTCAATTCCTCAAGTCCCTTTTCTTTTAGAAATCAAGTTCCTTACTTTGGAATTTAAGAAAATTAATTCTTGTATGTAATGATTCTTATTAAAGTAGCCATGATCTATAAAATGTAATAATTTTGTCTTATCTTAGCTTCTATGCAAATGGAGGTTTCTACTTGTTTTTATATAATTAATTGTCATTACATTTTCCTTTATTAACGCTGCAATGGCTTGTTCGATACTCATTCCCATTTCCGAAATCAATATAACATTATTCTTTTAAAAAAAACCAAGTACTCATTACTCACGAATGAGGTTTCACAACTTTTAACATAATTCAAGTCAAATACAAGTCAAGTCTCTTATCTTTTAAAAACAATCAACCATTCTTTTACCTACAAAAAGTCGTTATAATTAACTTCCCATAAAGCCATTATAACACTTTATGTTCTAAACCAACCAATTTCATTTAGCACACGTCGTCATCGCACTACATAGTTTACAACAATCATGCTAGAAAAGATAGGAAGAGGTTCACATACCTCGCGACGATTATCGACAATTAGCAAAACGCTCCAAGTACTATACCCGCTAGCCTTTTCCACCCTTCAAGTAGAATACGCCACTCGTAGTACTTCAACCTATAATGGTCATAAAATGTCTATTAACTTCTAGCTCTCTTCGTAGAATATTCTAAGTACAAGGTCACTATATTCTACTGAAAATCGCAAAGACTTCCTTTGTTTCGTGATACTTTGCCACCTTTTCAAGGCCGAATTCAATAACCAAACGCCACATTTAAGGCTCAAATCAATTCAGCAAATACAAAGGGGATTACACGCCAACAATACGTGTAAAATTCGCCGCACAATTACTACCAACTAGTCCACAATACAATCCAATTATACAATGTTATTCTCTAACAACAACACTACTTCTCTTTCAATTTCTATTTCAATACAAGTTGTTGTTCCAACATGCTACATAGTCATAAACAATTTCAACAACTATAATTCCCTTTTTATATAACATGTGACAACTAAACTAGTAACCAAATTGAATTACAATCTTAAGGGCTAACATACTAGTTTTGGGTTAGGCTTCCAATATCCATAACACTAATCAACTTCATAATATAAACACCTCATGCTTGCTAATATCCAAAGCTACAACAAGTAGTAATCTTAATTACTAAAACGAAAAGAATTATACCTTTACAAGCCCTTAAAATTTCCAAGATTCAAAGTCGCTCCTTAGCAATTCTTAGCTCCTTTCCTTAAGTTCCAATCCGCTCCAAGCACTCCTTAGAAGCCTATGAAGAACCCATCTTCAAGTTCCAACTTCAAAGTTGAAGAACTCCTTAAGTTTCTCATGCGACTAATACGAAAATGCCACTTTTCCGAATCTTTCTATTGAGATAACCTTACAACCCTCTTAGGAACCTAGGGTTTAAGTCTTGTGAACAATGGAACAAAACTACAATTTTTTTGTGTGGCAAACCCTCAAACCCGTGAGCTACAAAGAAGAGCAAGAAAGTGTGAAATAATTCTAAGTGTTGGAAGACAAGTCTTGCACTAGTTGGGTATATATAAAACAATGGAGGGTCAAGATCTCAACAGATGCGCTGCTGGATGCATTTCCATAAAGTAAAGCCAAGTGGACAAGTTGACTTGGTCAATACACTCAAGCTTGAAGACTTTCATTGTTACACCCCGTAGTTCCAGGGTATGTATATGAGGACGTACGTATGAGAATACGACATTAAAATTGGAAAGGAAGAAAGATGTGATTTTTTCGACGGAAAAGTTCCGAACTTCGTGAAGGAAAAAGGTTTATTATTGAGAATTGATTCTCAACTTTGGTATTTAAGACTTTAAGAACTTATAAGAATTATGGAATTTATATTTTATGGATTTGGTCATGTGGGCCCACCCGAGGAATTTTACGTTTGTGGGGCGCGAGGGTTACGAAATTTTATGGACGAATGGGAGGGCGACACGTGGAACCTCCCCCTCTTGGTGTTGGACGAAATATTGCAAGGGTTGGATGGTCATTTGACCATTGTGGATGATAAGTCTTCAAGCTTGATATTTTTGACCAAGTCAACTTGTCCACTTGGCTTTACTTTATGAAAATGCATCCTAGCCACACATTTGTGATTATCTTGACCCTCCATTGTATTATATATACACACTAGTGCAAGACTTGTCTTCCAACACTTAGAATTATTTCACATTTCTTGTTCTTCATTTAGAAGCTCACGGGTTCACCCTCTTCCCACACAAAAAAATTGTAGTTTTGATCCATTATTCACAAGACTTAAACCCAAGGTCCCTAAGGGTATTGTAAGGATATCACAATAGAAAGATTTGGAAAGCGGCGTTGCGTACTAGTCGCAATGGAAACTTAAGGAGTTCTTCAACTTTGAAGTTGGAACTTGAAGATGAGTTCTTCATAGGCTTCTAAGAGTGCTTGGAGCGGATTGGAACATAAGGAAAGGAGCTAAGAATTGCTAAGGAGCGACTTTGAATCTTGGATATTTTAAGGGCTTGTAAAGGTATAATTCTTGTCGTTTTAGTAATTAGGGTTACTTATTGTTGTAGCTATGGATATTAGCAAGCATGAGGTGTTTATATTGTGAAGTTGATAAGTATTTTGACTATTGGAACCCTAATCCGAAAACTAGTATGTTAGCCCTTAAGATTGTAATTTGAGTTGGTTACTAGTTATGTTGTCATATGTTATAAAAGAAGGAAATTATAGTTGTTGAAGTTGTTTATGACTATGTAGCATGTTGGAATAACAACTTGTATTGAAAAAGGAATTGAAAGAGAAGTAGTGTGAGAATTGCATTGTATTGTGGACTAGTTGGTAGTAATTGTGGGGCGAATTTTACACGTCTTGTAGGGCGTGTAATTCCCTTTGTATTTGCTGAATTGATTGAGCCTTAAATGTGGCGTTTGGTTATTGAATTCGGCCTTGAAAAAGGTGGCAAAGTATGTAGAAACAAAGGAAGTGCTGCCCGATTTTCCGTAGAATTTAGTGACCTTGTACTTAGAATATTCTCTGAAGAGAGCTAGAGGTTAATAGATATTTTATGACCATTATAGGTTGAAGTACTAGTAGCGTATTCTACTTGAAGGGTGGAAAAGGCTAGCAAGGGTATAGTACTTGGAGCATTTTGCTAATTGTCGATAATCGTCGCGAGGTATGTGAACCTCTTCCTATCTTTTCTAGCATGATGTTGTGAACTATGTACCAGGCGCACGTGTGCTAAGCAATTTTGGTTGATTTTAAAAGATAAGAGACTGGACTTATATTTTGACTTGATATGAAATGTGAAGAACTTGAATTGTGTTAAAATGGTGAAACCTCATTCGTGAGTAATGAGTACTTGGTCTAGAAAAAGGAATAAGTTATATTAATTTCGGAAATGGGAATAAGTATCGAACAAACCACTGCAGCGTTAATAAAGGAAAATGTATTGACTAATTAATTATTATTAAAACAAGTAGAAACCTCCATCTGCATAGAAGCTAAGATAAGACAAAATTGTATTACATTTCCTAGATCATGGTTGCTTTAATAAGATCATTAATAACAAGTATTGATTTTTCATAAATTCCACAGTAAGGAACTTGATTTCTAAAAGAAAAGAGACTTGAGAATTTGAAGTGTTTTGGTTTAAAAGAAAGGCATGGTTTTGTCTTAAATTGGTTTAAAACATAAAGTGTTATAATAGCTTTATGGGAAGTTAGTTATAACGACTTTATGAAAACAAAAGGATGGTTTTATTATTGGATTTAGAATGGTAACTTGACTTTAAAGTGAGAAGTGTTTTGGTTTAAAAAGAAAGTATGGAAATTGTTTTGGTTTACTTAAAAAGATAGTTACTCTATTTTGATACTACGGGTATCGTGTGACCTTTGTAAAAGAAATGGATCTTTTTGAAAGAATTTATGACGTAGTACTTTAGGGTTAAAACCCGGATTGTTGGCATAAAATGGGAGTACTTGAGTTTTTATAAATGGTGAATCAATTTACATGTTAATGAAAGTATAAAAGTATGTTGAGCTTGCCTATGCTAGTTGTGATAGCTTTTGTTGTGCAAGTATTGTATTTCTATACCACCGCGTCTCTCGATGGAGGGCCGACTGACTTGTTGTGAACTTACTTGACGCGTCTGGAAGTGACGGAGGATTCCGGGTATGCTTCCATTATTATTGTCACGGGTATACTTGATTTTTCTAGACCCAGTACTCATTACTCACGAATGAGGTTTCACCATTTTAACACAATTCAAGTTCTTCACATTTCATATCAAGTCAAAATATAAGTCCAGTCTCTTATCTTTTAAAATCAACCAAAATTCGTTTAGCACACGTACGTCTACCATACTACATAGTTCACAACATCATGCTAGAAAAGATAGGAAGAGGTTCACATACCTCGCGACGATTATCGACAATTAGCAAAACGCTCCAAGTACTATACCCTTGCTAGCCTTTTCCACCCTTCAAGTAGAATACGCTACTCGTAGTACTTCAACCTATAATGGTCATAAAATGTCTATTAACCTCTAGCTCTCTTCGTAGAATATTCTAAGTACAAGGTCACTAAATTCTATGGAAAATCGGGCAGCACTTCCTTTGTTTCTGCATACTTTGCCACCTTTTTCAAGGCCGAATTCAATAACCAAACGCCACATTTAAGGCTCAAATCAATTCAGCAAATACAAAGGGGATTACCCGCCTGACAATACGTGTAAAATTCCGCCCACAATTACTACCAACTAGTCCACAATACAATCCAATTATACAATGTTATTCTCGCTAACAACAACACTACTTCTTTTTCAATTTCTATTTCAATACAAGTTGTTGTTCAACATGCTACATAGTCATAAACAATTTCAACAACTATAATTCCCTTTTATATAACATGTGACAACTAAACTAGTAACCAAATTGAATTACAATCTTAAGGCTAACATACTAGTTTTCGGGTTAGGGTTCCAATATCCATAACACTAATCAACTTCATAATATAAACACCTCATGCTTGCTAATATCCAAAGCTACAACAAGTAGTAATCTTAATTACTAAAACGACAAGAATTATACCTCTACAAGCCCTTAAAATTTCCAAGATTCAAAGGCTCCTTATTCTTAGCTCCTTTCCTTAAGTTCCAATCCGCTCAAGCACTCCTTATAAGCCTATGAAGAACCCATCTTCAAGTTCCAACTTCAAAGTTGAAGAACTCCTTAAGTTTCCGCCTTGCGACTAATACAGCCACTTTTAGGAATCTTTCTATTGAGATAACCTTACAACCCTCTTAGGAACCTAGGGTTTAAGTCTTGTGAACAATGGAACAAAACTACATTTTTTTTGTGTGGCAAACCCTCAAACCCGTGAGCTACAAAGAAGAGCAAGAAAGTGTGAAATAATTCTAAGTGTTGGAAGATAAGTCTTGCACTAGTTGGGTATATATAAAACAATGGAGGGTCAAGATCTCAACATATGTGTGGCTAGGATGCATTTCCATAAAGTAAAGCCAAGTGGACAAGTTGACTTGGTCAATACACTCAAGCTTGAAGACTTTCATCCACAATGGTCAAATGACCATCCTATCCTTGCAAAAATCGTCCAAGACCATGTGAGGGGGTGCCACGTGTCTCCCTCTCATTCGTCCATAAAATTCCGTAACCCTCGTGGTCCCCACAAAACGTAAAATTTCCTCGGGTGGGCCCCACGTGACCAAATCCGTAAAATATAAATTCCATAATTCTTATAAGTTCTTAAAGTCTTAAATACCAAAATTGAGAATCCAATTCACAATAATAAACCTCTTTCCTTCACGTAGTTCGGAAACTTTTCCGTCGAAAAAAATCACATCTTTCTTCCTTTCCAATATTACTGTCGTATTCTCGTATGTACGTCCTCACATACATACCCTGGAACTACGGGGTGTAACAACCTTAATCTTAAAAGAGTTAGTTACTTGGGTTTTTGTTATACCCCGTAGTTCCAGAGTATGTATGTGAGGACGTACGTATGAATGTATAGCCCTAATTAGGTTAAGGATGAAAGATTTGTTTTCCGACGGAAAATATTCCGAACCTTGTGAAGGAAATTTTACGTTTTCAATATTTTAACCAATTACGAATTTTTCCGAGAGATGAAATATTTTGGACCAATAGGAGGGCGACATGTCACCACAGGTGTACGTGTTAGACGCTTTTTCAAGTCAAGTGGCCAAGGCAAGTGGTCAAAGTCTTGCAAGATATTTGTGGGGCAAGTGGGAAGAGGGACCCACACAAACACATGTCCCCAATCTACACCATACACATGCTTCAATCCTAGCCCTTGGTTGTCCTATATAAACCCCTCTAGTTGATGAAATCTTCCACACTTAGTATATTTCAAGACTTGAAAATATTTCCTCTCATTCTAGCTAGTTCTCGTCCAAGCCTCACTCTCTTAACCAAACATTGTCCAATAATTCTTAAGCTTCTAAGTGTTCTTCCTTAGTGTATTAGGAAGATTAGTAACCAAGAGTTAGACAAGATTTCACACCCTAGCCTCTAAAAACTCCCCTTGGCCGAGAGCTTTGTGAGCTTAAACCTAAGTGTTCTTCACTTTTTTGAGTTGGTTCTTGAATAGAAGTTGGTTAGGAGCTTCTAAGGGTGACTTGTGGTGGTTTGGAACATAAAGATTTGGAGCTAAAACTTGCTTAGGAGCGACTTTAAGTTCTTGGATATTTTTGGGCTATTTGAGGTAATGAACCTTAACCTCCTTGTGAAGTTGAATATTTATGTATATTGGAAGTATATATTGGAGTAAGGTTTGGAAAGATTTGGATCTTGTTAAAAGAAGAATTGACATGTTAGCCATTAAAATGGTAAAAATGTATCCATTACTTGCTAAGAAGCTAATAACAAAGTAACTATAACTTATATTAAGATTGGAATATAAGTTGGAAGACTAATGAAGTAATTGGATAAGTAAACTTGTAAAAGTTGGCCAAGGACCCCAACTTAAGGACTGTATTTACTTTGGACTGTATTTACTTTGGACTGTATTTACATTGTTGTTAAGGGGAAGATTGTTAATCGCGTTCCGTTTGGGCGTGTGATCCCCTTCTTTAATTATTGTTGTTGTTAAGGGGAAGATTGTTGTCGCGTTCGTTTGGGCGTGTGATCCCTTCTTTAATTATTGTTGTTGTTAAGGAAGATTGTTAATCGCGTTCGTTTGGGCGTGTGATCTCCTTCTTTAAATTTGAATTATTGCACCTTAAATATAGTATGTTAATTACGGTTATCGGGCCTTGAAAAGATGGAAAAGTGAGTAGAAGCGGAAGTCTTGCGCGATTTTCCGTAGAAAAGAGATCTTACTTAGAAGAATCCTCGTAGAACTAGAAGTTGATAAAGCGTGTTTTGGCTATTATACGTTGACACTCTGCGTGACATATTCGACTCGGCAAGTGGATTTAGCGAGGAGGTATGTGGTTCTTCCTATCCACTTTGAGCATGATATTTGTGAAATATATATAGTATGAGGCGTCGTGTGTTAAATTAAATTTGGTTTCACTTTGATGTCTTTGGACTTGAGTTCTAAATAATAAGAATCTTGAATATTTCAAAAAGAGTTATGAATCATTTTTGGAAGAAAAGAAATACTTAGTTTTAAAAAGCTTAAGTGTTATACTAGCTTTATGGGAAGTTAGGTATAACAACTTAAGAAAGATAAAAGGCAGTTTACTTATTTGTTTATAAAAGCCTTGCAATGATTTCTATAGGTGTGGTAAGTTGGTTTGATAAGTAAACATGTTATGATGCTCGTGTGTTAGTGTCTTGTGGCGTTTGTGTAAGGGGTTTCTTGTTGTGCTTATGTTGTTTAACGATAGCGGTTGTCGGTATTATATCACTTACCCGACTTGTTATGCAGAGGGTTAGCCACTCGTCGAGAATACCTCATGCGGGTCCGTGTGACCTATCGCGAGTGCGGGAGTTCGGGATGATCCTCGGTGTGTTACGCCGTCACGAGAATACCTCATGCGGTCCGTGTGGCCATGCGGTGCGGGAGTCGAGTTGATCTGCGGGTTAGCTACCCCGATCACGAGAATACCTCATGCGGGCCTAGGTGGCCTATCTTGTGAGGAGTTCGAGGATTAGGCTCGCGTAATGATACTATGGGCGATTAGCCTTGCCCGATCATTAGCGGCCTAGAAAGACGATTCACGTTACATCTATTTACTCTTGTTTATCTTTGTGGCACTATGCGGTTAACAGGTTGTTTAAATGCGTATTTGTGAATTGGTTTTAAAAATGTTATGATTTTATTTTAGTACTTCTGATTTCACATACTTGGTACATGTTGTCTGACCTCCTTGAGGTGCGTTAATGCCGCGGTAGAAGTACTCGGTTGTTGATCAGATTACGCTTTTGGAAAGCCGTTTCTCGGAGGCTTATCTTTTGGGTATGATTTCCTGTCATTGTAGATTTATGTACATTCGGGGTATGGCGGACCTGTCCGTCATAGTTGTTTACATTCTTAGAAGTGCTGTAGTCTGTTGTAAATTTGGGATATAGCTATTCGGTTTTATATATATATCTGAAAGGCGACCGTTTTGGTTAGCCTGTTTCTTACTCTTTATTGTCTCATGTCTTTGTTATATTTCCGCTGATTTTTCTCTGATGTATGATCACTAGGGTGCCCGGGGTAAGGCACCAGTCACGGGCCCGGGAACGGGTCGTGACAAAAGTGGTATCAGAGCAGTTAATCTCGAAGCTGTCTAGCCGTATCTAGTAGAGTCTTGATTATCGGCGTGTTGGCACTACAGATAATGGGAGGCTGCAGGATATTTAGGATTGGTTTCCATTCTTCTCACTCTGAGATCGTGTCTTTGTGCTATGTTATAAGTTGGACTCTTTCTAACACATTCTTATGTACCAGCTATGCCTCCACGCAAGGCAACCCGCCTGGCAAGTGCAAAGCGGTGAGGCTAGTAGGACACGAGAGGGCCACGAGCCGCAGCCCGATCCTTACCACAGGTTGTGCTACTGGCGGCGAGTTCCACAGCGCCACCAGCCCAGCCGAGTTTAGAGCGCGGCGAGGCTCACGAGACCACGTACCTGCGCCTCGGTCCATGACACGGGAGCGGAGGAGATGGAGTTACGGAGATGGCGATTACTAGCCGAGATCGTGGCCAAACATGAGGATAAGGTGGATGCAGAGTTCGATGCACCGTGGTTCACCTGATCGGATAGTTTGAGACTACGAGATTTTACGAGTTGCAGCCCGCCCGAGTTCTACGGGTCGAGGCACGAGGATGATCGCGGGAGTTCATCAAGCGATTCTGGATCGCGAGAGTGATCGAGGCTTGGAGACCGAGTCGGTGGTCTTAGGTTCGCATCGGCTGCGTGATCTGCGATCGTTCGATCGTGGGAGCTGTCGGGAGAGCATGCCACTCGGTGTATGGGGCGAAGTTCTCGAGCCTTTCCTTGGCCATTTCTTGCCGCCACAGATGGGAAACGGGCGACATATTTTTGATCTTTGAGGCAGAGAGGGTGTACGGTTCGGGAGTACAACGTGGAGTTCGACTCGTTGGCTCAATATGTCCCTGCGTTAGTGGCAGACATGGAGGATAGAGTGCACCGCTACGTCACGGGGCTAGATGACTATTTGGCAGAGGGTTGCTCGGGTGTAACACTTCAGCCGGGCATGGACATTGCCCGCATGCAGGCTTATGCTGCAGGATGTGAGGCGTAGAGGCGGCGGGTTGTCGACATCGCCAGAAGAAGGCCGGGGCGGCGGTCTTTTGGTAGCTCTCGGGTGGATGGCCTCGGCGGACTAGATTCACACCTCGGCCCGGCTCGAGCACTCCTACACCGTCTTCGGGGCCGAGTATTCGGGCGTCGGGGCCCAGGGCTTCGGACTTCCAGGGTAGCAGGGGTACTAACCGATCGAGGTCCTCTCAGTGTGTTCGATGTGGTAGATCCTATTACGGGAGTTGTGGTACTATTTTGGGAGTGTGTTACACTTGCGGCCAGCAGGGTCACTTTGCGGCGTCAGGCAGGCGCGCAGATGGTAGGTTCATCTACAGGTCTTCGCGGTCTTCATCTCCTGATTACTCGCCCGGAGGCGTGGCGCTTATCACGACCCGTTAGGGCCGTGGTGGTGCTCACCGGCACCCCAGTAGTCACACATCAAAGTAACGGAAATATAAAACAAGGCGAAAGCTTGATTTATAAAATAAGACACGATTTATGTGAGAAAACGTCGCCTTTCGGCATATATAAATAAACATGGTTCATGATTACATCCCAACTGCAACATGACTACTGAACCTAAGGAAAAATACAACTATGGCGGGACAGGGCCCGCCATACACACTATCTGAAACTATCTACAGCGGGAGATCATACCCAAAAGTAGAGCCTCGGAGAAGATGGAGCTCGACACCAACGCAAAAGATCTAAGGATGCGGATCTAGCACTGCTTTGCCTTTACTGCGGCATGAACGCGGCCCGAAGGAGGTCGATAACAGTACCAAGTATGTGAAACTATAAAGTACTTTAAAATGAAATCAAAGTATTTAAAACCTTTTCACCAATATAATCGATTCAATTGCACATAGTGCCATATCGCAAACAATACTTGAATAGGAAAAGCCATGAGTCTAGTCTAGGCGCGAATGATCGAAGCAAGGCGAATCGCCATAGTATCATTCTGCGTGCCTAGTCACGGACTTCATGATCGCATAGTCACGCACCCGCGTGAGGTATTCCTCGCATCGGGGCAGCCAACCCCGACATCGCCTAGGCTCCGCGGCCCGCGTAGCCTCAGACCGCGTAGTCTCAGCGGACCGCGTAGGAATCCCCGCATCGGGCTAGGCGCCGAATGATCAATCACGGAGCATACATTGCTCCGCATAGTCTCACATGACGCGTAGCCGTATAGACCGCATCAAGAGGGCAAGCCCGGTATAATAGTCAAGGGGTAGGTGATACAATAACGATTACAGCGGATTTAGGTTAGCAGCGTAACCTGCAAGAATGACCCCTTACACGGATTACAAGACACTAACGGTAGCATCATAATATGTCTACTTATCAAACAATCTTACTACACTTGCAAATCAATACAAGGCTTTTATAAACAACCAAGTAAATTCCTTTTTATCTTTCTTAAGTTGTTATACCTAACTTCCCATAAAGCTAGTATAACTCTTAAGCTTTTGTTTAAAACCAAATATTTATCTTCATTAAAAATGATCGATATTCTTTTGAAATGTTTTGATTCTTTATTATTGAGCTTAAGCGTGAGGCATTCCGTAAGTATTATTCAGCTTAAGTCAAAGACATTGCCGTAGTTATTATTCAGTTCACACATGTACGTCTACCGTACTATATATATATTGTAAAATATCATGCTTAGGAAGAATCACATACCTTCTTGGCGAAAATCCTCCTGCCAAGTCGAGTATGTCGCGCGCAGAGAATCAGCCTATAATAGTCACAGACATCTATCAAAGTCTAGACCACTCGAAGGTCATTCTAAGCAGAGGGTTCACAATTCTACGGAAAGTGGAGCGACAACCCTACGGTGAGCTATATAAGTCTTGTGAAAGCGAGTCTATGTGATCTGATTCAATTATTCTTCTTTTAAACCCTACTTTGTGATAACGATTCAATTCTATACGTAATATCCTTCTAAGTAATTTATACTTATTCTTATACTTCTACGATGCATTCTCTAATACAAAAGAGGTTAGG
This sequence comes from Przewalskia tangutica, assembly GCA_029844215.1. Lineage (NCBI taxonomy): Eukaryota > Viridiplantae > Streptophyta > Magnoliopsida > Solanales > Solanaceae > Przewalskia > Przewalskia tangutica. The sequence goes on along the minus strand of CM056728.1, from coordinate 82,615,079 downwards.
ATTATTACCTCGGTAAGCCCAATAATATCCTAGATAAAGTCGCTGAGCAAGGTTTAGCTCACCAAGTTATGCGCTCCGGTAGCTTCAAGAAACCTTAGAAGTTCTTCACAACTTCTACTAAGGACTAAGGGATATGGGCTAGGGTATTTTGGGCATTATAACGATACAAGAAGGTAACTTTTCTACCAAGGGAGGGGGGTAGATTTCGGCTAGGCTAGGGGGGTAGGCCCTCGGCCAAACTCACTCGAAGGGGGAGGTGTTGGACGAGGCTTAAGGGAGAGGAGAGGATTTTCAAGACTTGGAAGATAACTTTGTGGATGAAGAACTCTTCATCTAAGGGGGTATTTATAGGTCAAGCCATGGCCAACCAAGGGTCAAGATGATGCCAAGTGCAAGGCAAGTGTAGGGTGAGGATTAACTATACACAAATATCCTACCAACTCCTTGACTTGTGCACTGAAGGCACAAAGCGTGCCATGGTTCTCGAATTCGTCCAAATGGACGATTCAAGTCCACCATTGGAGGGTGCCAAGTGTAAGCCTCCCGTTGGTCCAAAATGTTCGTCTCTCGGAAAAATCCGCAAAAATACTAAATGACATAGTCGGAATTTTCCTACGAAAATGTGGAAGCGTTCGTCGGAAAATGATTCTTTTAGTGAGTTGTGCACAAAAAAGCGTCGAGGCTAACTTTAAGGCCAAACTTTTTATGCGTATTCCCTTACGTACATACTCGAAATCTGGGGTATAACATTCTCCTCCTTAGAAACATTCGTCCGAATGTTCCTTCTCGAATAGTTATCGAAGAAGCTTAAGCGGTTTGTAAGTGCCACGTAGCCTGAAAATAACACTTAGGCATATATGATAATGGAAATTTACAAGTAGGAAAGTGAATTACGGAGGTGTGGGAATAGGTGAGGATATACGCCTCATGTCCTCGCCGGCTTCGTCATCTCCTCACGAGCTCGTTCGCCCGCAAGACTTTGTGGAAGCCGCGTCCTTCGTCGCGGCGCCTAACGACGATCGACTATCGCTATGGGAATCTCGCTCATCGATAACCGCCGATCCTGGACGTCGTCAATCGGGTGCACCACAGATGGATCCCGATCATCTCTCGGCGTAGATCGTGAAAACCGGATGCCTTTGCCTCCGGATCGGACGGCGGATCGACTCGTAAACAACCTTGCCTACCTGCGGACAATGCGAAGCGGCCCGATGTACGGGGTGAGTTTCTTCTTCGAATCTCATCCACCGCCATGGGTGGCGCTAGGAAAACCCAATCATGAACCTCGAACTCAAGATCGCAACGGCGATGATCTGCGTCGACTTACATCGACTACGATTTGTCGATAGCGCTCTCGGATAAGCCGCACTTATCCACTGCTGTGCACCAAATCTGGTCCCACTGTGCACCTCGCCCGTCGAACCAACCTATAGGCGATCTGCACTTCCTCTCATACAAGGCCTCGTAAGGCGCCATGAATCTTTGGAGTGGTAGCTATTATTATCGCATGAACTCACTAGAGGCAAATGATCCTCCCAACTACCACTGAAGTCAATAACACGGGCTCGCGGCATATCCTCGAGAGTGCGGATAGTGCGTTCTGCTGTCGTCATGCATGCGTGGATGAAATGCGATTGCTCGAGGCTCACTGCGTCCACTAAACCCCTGCGGAAGGACCTCAGGAAGTTAGCGTGGCGGGCTCCTGCATGCGATATGATCGAAATAGGGACTCCATGCGATCGGCGATCTCTCGGATGTAAAATGCGGCATAATCCTCGGTAGAAAAAGTCGTCGGGACGGGAAGAAAGTGGGCTGATTTAATCGACTTTGTCGATGATAACCCATATAGAATCATGTCTCCTGCGAGTGCGAGGCAATCCTGTGATGAAGTCGTGTTGATCACCTCGCTTCGGTCGGGATCTCTGTCGCGTAACAAACCACGGGCCTGCGGTGCTCTGCCTTCGCTGCTTTGGAAACCACGGTGAGCTCACGAACTGCGCGTCCTCTTCAAACCATCCCACGATACGGATCTAGGTCGTGGTACATCTTGGTCGACCACGGATGGATGAGTAATGCTTGTGTGTGCTTCCCGAGAACACTGCTGCGAAGTCTGAAACATCTGGAACACACAGCGCCCTCAAACCTTAGCACCCCGTGGTGCTACCTCAAAGGACCCGCCTCGCGAAGAGGCTGTATCGCGATATCGAATCAAAATGGATCCTCGAGCTGTTGCCTCTTCGCCTCCTCGGCGATGGAAGACTCGGCAACCTCGCGAACTCTAACGGCTGCTATCGAGAATCAATCAAGCGGACACGAGGCTGTGGCGGTGCAAATCACGAACCATGTCCTCCGGCCATTGTTGCACATCGATAAGCTCCCGTGACCTACGACTAAGGCATACGCCTGCAGCATTGGCCTTCCGGGTGATGCAGGATATCAACATCGTAATCCTTAAGCAACTCTAACCACCGTCTGCATCGTAAGTTCGGCTCCTCTGGTGAAGATATCTGGAGGCTCTTGTGGTGCGTATAAATATCCACGTGAACCCCATACAAATAGTGCCTCGAGATCTTGGCGTGAATCACGGTTGACTCCAAATCATGGGTGGGGTAGTTTCTCTGCGTGTTTCTTGGTGTCGGGATGCGTATGCTATAACACGCCATCTGCGTCAACACGTCCCAATCAGATGCACGGCGCATGATACCTGACATAACCATCTGGACCTACGGAAAGTAGAAGCGAGGCGATCGTCGATCTCTCTTGCCAGCTGGAAACCACGCTCACAACATCGATCGGCTGAAACTTGGGCGCATACGAGTCGGCCTAGTCAATAGTGCGAAGATAAGCAAACTTCTCCACGAACGCCGATAATATCCTGCGAGGCCCGAGCTGCGAACCTGCGCCGGAGTAGTAGGTCAGGCAAGTCACATTGCGCCGATCTTAGCGTATCGGCTCGAATGCCATCAGCCCGACAATATGCCCAGCGCCGAAGTCAGCAAAACTCACATTTGGAAAACTTGGCGTACAAGCTGTCGGAGAAGCGTCGGCCACGATCGCCGAAGTGCTCGCATGCTCTGCTCTGGCGAGAATAAACGAATATCATCGATGAACACTATCACAAATGTGTCCAAAAATGGTTTGAACACTCGGTTCATCAAATCCATGAATCTTGGGAGCATTGGTCAACCCAAAAGACATGACCACGAACTCGTAATGCGTCTGGTCAGGAATGCGATCTAGGGACATCCGCCTCTCGACTTCACTTTGATGATAGCGATCGCGGTCAATCTTGAAAACATCTACGCACCTGCAGTCGAACAAATCATCAATCACAGGAGGAGGTATACGTTCTTAATGGTCACCTTGTTGGTACTGTAATCAACACGTGCGCGGCGTCAGTCTTCTTGCCGCGAACAATCGGCGCTCCCGGGAGAAACACTAGGCCTAATGAAGCCGCTTCTCGGCAAATCCCTCGGTGGTCCTTGACTCTCAACTCGGCGGTGCCGTTACGTATGGCGGAATGGAAATAGGTAGTATGTCGCTGCTGTCTATACAAAACTCGATCTCCTCTCGGGAGGATGCGGAAGTCGTCTGGAAGCACGTGCGGGAACTTCGTGACTCTGGCCGGCGAAAATCTGGTGCGCGACGATTATCAAACACGACGAGATGGTAGATATACCCGCCTGCGCGTCTTCCTAGCCTTGAGGTAGGAAATAAACCTACCGCCGGCGTCTGGTGCTCCTCCGCTCAACAATGCTCGCCGAGCTGGGCCGTACTCTCTCTCTGCGGTCTACATTGGCGTAGCAGAAGCTAGCCAATCCGTCCCAATGATCACGTCGAAGTCAATCATCTCCACTCTGTCAAGTCGGCTGAGGTCAGACGTTGTAAATGGTCGCGGGACAAGCTCATATACCGCCAGAGCTACCACGAATCACCGGCTGGCGTAGCTACCTCGAAAGGTCTATGGACTCGGGCTCTATCCTATCCTACTAGCGGCGAGGGAGATATATGGGGCGAGTAGAACCGGATCTATCAAAGCATACCACATCAAACGGCGATAAGGTACTGTGGCGACATCGGTGAGGCCTCACGATCTGTCGGTGGACAAAGCATAAATGCGATTACGAGGACGCTAGGCTGAGACCAGCGCCCACGACCTCTGCCGCGACCCGGCTGGTCATGAGTACCTTGCCCTCGGGGCGAGTAAGCTGTCGGGGATGAAGAAGCGGCAGACCACATGGGTGAGCCTACTACGGCGCCCCGGTCGGACAAACTCATGAAGTGACCTGCGGCCACAGTATAGCAAGCTCGGTCTGACTCCCGAATGGTATCTACCACAGCGGGCACAGCGGACCTCGAGCGGTTAGCACCCTGCTACACGGAAATCAAGTCACGGGGCCTGGCACGCCCCATTGCTCGGTGTACGAAACGATGTAGGGCGCTCTGCGCGGTGTGGTGCAAATCTGGACCTGGCGATCGCCCACCACGAGAACCACCAAAGAGCCGGCCGTCTTGGCCTTACCTGCTGTTGATATCGCTCTGCCGGTCTCACGCTCCTCGCATCCTAGTGCGTGAGCTGCATCACGGGTTATGTCCATTACTGTGAAGGACACACCGCGCAAGACTTCGGCCGTGTAATCATCTAGCCTGTGACATAGCGATGCACCGGTCCTCATCTGCTGCGGTGCGAGGACATATCGAGCGAAGAATCAAACTCGACATTGTACTCCCTCATGCGTCCTCCTGTCTCGGCGAGAATCTATCAGCTCGTGCCCTCCTCATCTGCGGAGGCGAGAAGTGTGTGAAAAAGCCTCTGAAAACTTCATCCCATCTGCTGGAGTGCGTACTCTCCCGGGAAAGCTCAGTGAATCAAACCAATCGGCTGCGGTATCACGCGGCGATCTGAGCCGAATATCCGCAGACTCGATCTGAAGCCCGATCACCCGCGTAATCCTCTGCGGTGACGGATGAACTCCTGCGGATCATCCTCGACCTCGACAGTAAAACTACGGCGGGCTCTGACTAAGAAATCGTGATCTCGAACTATACGCCTCGGGTGCACTGAGTCACGGCTGGGGCTGGGCTGAGCTGCCGCGTCCGGCCTCTCGCCGTATCGGGCCACAACTCTAGCGATAGTGGGCCGTATCGCGTACCCTAACTCCTCGCGGTGTGGGGCGGGAGGTGTAGATGCTTGCGATCTCTTTGGGTAAGCGGCGTCATAGAACTCGCCGTCTACGGTATAGGCGGGCACGAGCCCTCGTGACTACGGGTGTCTGCTAGCGACTCCCTCATTTGCCTTGCCACGGGCGGGTTGCCTTGCGTGGAGGCATAAGCTACGGGAAAGGAATCGTTAGAGGTCGACCCGTAACACTCTAAAGCACGATCTCGAGAATGAGAAGAATGGAAACGATCCTAAATATCCACATAGCCTCACGATTATTGGTGTGGTGCGACACGCGATAATCAAGACTCTACTAGATACGATGCAGACACTTTCCAGGATTAACAACTCACGATACCACTTTCACGACCCGTTAAGGCGTGGTAGTGCTAGGGGCACCCAGTGATCCTGCGTCAAAGTAACGTGGAAATATAAAACAAGGCGAAGCGATTTATAAAATAAGACCTGATTTATGTGAAGCGTCGCCTTTACGGCATATATAAATAAATATGGTTTGTGATTACATCCCAATTGTCTAGCAACATGACTCTGAACCTCTGGGAAAAATACAACTATGGCGGGGCGGGGCCGCCATACACACCTTTATCTGAAACTATCTACTGGGGAGATCATACCCGAAAGTAGAGCCTCGGAGAAGATGGAGCTCGACGCAGCATAAAAGATCCTGAGGATGCGGATCTAGCACACCTTGCCTTTACTGCGGCGTGAGCGGCCCGAAGGAGTCGATCTGCAAGTACAGTATGTGAAACTATAAAGTACTTTAAAATGAAATCAAAGTATTTAAAACCTTTTCACCAATATAATCGGTTCAATTGCACATAGTGCCATATCCAAACAATATGATAATAGGAAAAGCGTAGCAGGTCAGTCTAGGCGCGAATGATCGAAGCAAGGCGATCGCCCGTAGTATCGTGCGTGCCTAGTCACGGACTTAGCGATCGCGTAGGTCACGCGCGGACGCGTAGGTATTCCTCGCGCCGGGGCAGCCAACCCGGCATCCGCCTGAAGCTCCGCGGCCCGCGCATAGCCTCAAAGACGCGTAGTCTCGGCGGACGCGTAGGAATCCCGCGTCGGGCTAGGCGCGGAATGATCAATCACGGAGCATCTGCTGCTCGCGTAGTCTCGCGAACGCGTAGGTGTATAGACCCGCATCAAGGGCAAGCCTCGGTATAATAGTCGAGGGTAGGTGATACAATAACGATTACAGCGGACTTACCGGTTATGACGTAAACGCGAGAATGGACCTTTTGCGCGTTACAAGACACTAACACAGGTAGCGTCGTAATATGTCTACTTATCAAACAATCTTACTACATAGCAATCAATACAAGGCTTTTATAAACAGCCAGTAAACAATTCCTTTTTATCTTTCTTAAGTTGTTATACCTAACTTCCCATAAAGCTAGTATAACTCTTAGCTTTTGTTTAAAAGCCAAATATTTATCTTCTGTTAAAAATGATCGATATTCTTTTGAAATGTTTTGAGTTCTTTATTATTGAGGCTTAAGCGTGAGGCATTCAGTAAGTATTATTTTGAAAGTAAAGTGATTTTGAAAGTAAAGAGACTTGACTTATATGACTTGATTTTGGGAAAGGAAAGTAACTTGATTTAAAAGTTATAGGTTACTTGTTTTAAAAGAGTAAGACACTTGGTTTAAAAGTATATTACTCTTGACTTTAAAAGGAAAAAGTGTCTTTGTTTTAAAGGAAGGCATGGTTTTGTCTTAAAATGGTTTAAAAGGAAGGCATGCTTTTGTCTTAAGATTGGCTTAAAGAAGGTATGGAAATTGTTTTTGGTTTACTTAAAGATAGTTACTCATTTTGATACTACGGGTATCGTGTGACTTTGTGTGAGTAACTTGACTATGTTGGCTTGTGATAGCCTTGTAATACTTTTCTTGTTGGCTTGATAAGTAAACATGTTATGGCCTTCGTGTGTTAGTGTCTTTGTGGCGTTTGTGTAAGGGGTTTTCTTGTTGTGCTTATGTTGTTTAACGATGGCGATTATGATGGTATTATATCACTTACCCGCGACACATTATCAGGGTTAGCGCCCCGTCGAGGAATACATCATGCGGGTCAATGTGACCTATGCGGAGCTGCGGGAGCTCGGGATGATCACTCCGGGTGTGTTCTGGCCGATCACGAGAATACCTCTGCGGTCGGTGACTATGTGGGCTGCAGAGTCGAGGATGATCTGAGGTTGCTACCCCGTCTGAGAATACCTCATGCGGACCTAGGTGGTCTATGCGCATTTGCGGGAGTTCGATTGAAGCTCGCGTAATGATACTATGGGCGATTAGCGCCTTGCCGATCGTTAGCGGCTAGAAAAGACCCGATTCGTTATATCTATTTTGCTCTTGTTTATGTTGTGGCTCATGCGATTAAATTGGTTGTTAAATGCGTATTTGTAGTGGTTTTAAAATGTTATGATTTTATTTGATGCTGATTTCCATACTTGGTACTGTTGTCTTGACCTCTACCGAGCTACGTTAATGCCGCGAGTTTAGGTACGATTGTTGATCTGCGCTCATGGATCACGATTAAATCGTTTTAGGAAGCTCGCGTTTCTCGGAGGCTTATCTTTGGTATAGTCACATCGTTGTAGGTGCTTACGTTCGGGGGTATGGCGGGCACTGTCGTCGTTGTTGTTATAACATTCTTAAGTGCATGAAATGCTATTTGTGGGCGGGGTTTGTAAAGGATGTAGCGTTGAGTTTTTATTTATATATACGAGAAAGGTGGCCAGTTTTGGTTAGCTTTATTTTTCTTATTGTATATCTTGTTTCGTGTGTAAGTTTTATTTAAGCGATTTTCTCGATGTTGTATCACTAGGGTGCGAGGGTAAGACATTAGTCACGGGCGGAGTCAGTCGTGACAAAGTGGTATGAGCGATTAATCCTCGGAAAGTGTCTATGACAGTATCTAGTAAATGTAATTATCGGCGTGTTGTGCACCACTTTATGTCGGAGGCTGCGAGGATATTTATATCTAAGATTCAAAGTCGCTCCTTGCAAATCTTAGCTCCTTTTCTTATGTTCCCGATCGCTCAACCACTCCTTAGAAGACTATGAAGAACTCGTGCTTGAGTTCGACTTCAAAGTTGAAGAACTCGCTTAAGTTTTCGCCTTGCGACTAATACGAGCCAACTTTTGGAATCTTTCTATTGAGATACACTTGATACCGCCAGGTACCTTGGTTTTAAAGTATGGAGCTTATTGAATGACAAACACAAATTTTTCTCTCACAAGGATGCTGACGTGAGCCTCTCGATGAGCTCTTTGATTTCTTGAAAATTTATCTAAGTGTAGAACTTGTCTTGCTTTACTAGTACACATATATAACCTGATGTAGGGTTAAGATTAGCCCGTATGGATGGCTTGGATGCATTTCTCTTAAATATCAAGTCAGTGGCGAATTGACCAGTCGATAATGTCAAGCTCTCTACTTGCAAGACTTTGCCCCATCTTAAAAATGGTCAAATGACCCTTTTGCCCGTGTAATTCTCGTCAGAGACCACTCTGGGGGTGACACGTGTCGCCTCTAGATTAGTCGAAATATTTCGTTTCAAATGATATCCAAAATCTCGAAAACAAAGTGGGCCCAGCTGACCAAATCAGGAAATAAAATTCCACGATTCTTATAAATTCTTAAAGTCTTAAATACCAAAGTTGAATCGATTCTGATAAAAACTTTTTCCTCGCGAAGTTGGAAACTTTTAAAGTCGAAAAATCACATCTTCAGCATGCTTTTAAATTTTAATGTCGTATTCATTATAAATGCGTGCGTCCTCGCATCATACCACTGGAACTACGGGGTGTAACGATGTGTGTAAATTGTGATTTAGAAACACGGTTAGTAGAAAGGTAAGTTTGAGGTGGTCCATTAAGTGATAGGATCACGAGGGTGCAAGGCCCAAGTTTAGGTAACCATTGTACGAGTTCGTAGACACGTTCGACTAGAACCGAGTCGTGAAGGCCGAGAATGGCCAAGTTTGGAAGTAATTATTTACGTGAAGTGAAGGTGCGAAGAGAGTATCCTTTAGACCATGAGTGGGAGCTAATAGTGATGTTATACACGTTAGAGGTGATTCTTCGTTGGCTTGGATTTATGTTTTTGCGCGTGTGTTATATTATGGTCATATGTGGCATAATTGGTTTTGTAAGTATAGTAGTGAAGACTATACCGGCGCATGTGTGTTTGGAGACTTAGAAGGAACATTCGGAACGAATGTTTCTAAGGGGGGAAGAATGTTACACCCCGTAGTTCCATAGTATGTATGTGAGGACGTACGTACGAGAATATAACCCTAAGTACGAAATGGAAGAAAGTTTTGAATTTCCGACGGAAAATATTTTGAACCTCGTGAAGGAAAAAGGTTTATTATTGGGAATTGGATTCTCAATTTTGGTATTTGGACTTCTTGGAATATTAGAGAATTATGGATTTTATATTCCGGAATTGGTCACGTGGGGCCCACGGGAGCAATTTATGGTTTTGTGGGGCCCACATTATTTTCGAGATTTCGGCCATTATGGATATTTTCGGGAGATGAAATATTTTGGACGAATAGGAGGGCGACACGTGTCACCCCAAGTGGGGCCCATGTTGGGCGAATTAGAGGGAAAGTGGCACAAGTCTTGTGCTAGATATTTGTGAGATATTTGTGTGGACAAGTGGCTTGTGGGACCCACACACACTTGTCCCTAATCTCTGACCACGCGTGTTTTAATCCACAACCATTGGTTATCTTATATCATCGCACTAGTAGGATGAAATCTTCCACCTTAAATTATCCACGACGGAGCCTCGGGCATGGTAGTGCGCTTCCGGGCATCACAGTGATAAAACATCGAGAAAATCGTGGAAATAAAACTCATGAAAAATAAGCGATACTAAAAGCAGTGACCAAAAGTCGTTTTCTGCATATATATATAAATAAACCTTGAACAATTATCCTTTACAAACCACAGCTTGACACTCTGGACCTGCAGAATGTAACAACTATGGCGGGATAGGGGCCATACCACAGATGTACAAGTACCTCTGATGACAGGACTATACGAAAAGATAAGCCTCGAGAAATGGAGCTTCCCGATGCGGGCTGTGACCTGTGGCGAGGATCGACCAAGCGGTGTACCTCTGCACTGCGGCGTGAGCGCGACCAGAAGGAGTCGATCTACAAGTACCAGTATGTGGCGAAAATATTGTAATGAAATCATAACTTGATCTATATAAAGCAGGAGACATGTATGATAGCGAACTCTGATACCTGATGTATAGCGATCATGTCAAGTCGAGAGACTCGCGCCTCAAAGTCATCGCTCGGAATATAACCATGGGTCGCGCCCGTGATATCAATCGTGCGTGGAATTCCTTCCTCCGCTGAAGCGATCTATGATATAACAACGCGAGTACGCATGAACACGGGTCCGCGTGTCATAAAGCCGTCTGAGGCAAATGCGAAGGCATAGCTACGAACCATCTGCATCGTAATTGGCCAGGCGGAAATCTGGCCAGCTACGGAACTGCAGTACCAACTATGCTATAAAGCGGCCAAGCGGCGAAGGCATAGCTACGAGAACCGACTGCGTCGCGCATCCGCCGGGCAAATGCGAAAGCCAACTACCCGAGATCACTGCGTCGCAACCTCATTCCACTGCGTCCGAAGTGGCCAAGGCAATCTGGCCACTACGATCCGCCTGCGTCACGTCGGCGGAGCGAAATGCGTGGGCTAACCACAGAACCTCTGCATCACGAAACTTCGGGGAACTAGTGCGTGGAATGACACTATAAAGAAGGCGGGCAAATCTGGCCGACTACGAGAACCGGCTGCGTCAGCCAACGGCAAGGGCATGCGGGGCTAGCTGCGAGAACCAGCTGCGTCGGTAAACCTCATGGAGAGCTAGTCCATGGAATAACACTATCAGCGGAAACAAACTCGTCATGGCGCGTACGTGGACCGTCCATGAGTCGGTATGCCCAAAATGATCATAAATAACGGCCAGGCCCTCGTGAGGCAGCGGTAACATAAGGATACAACACTTGCACAACAAGGCTATCACAAGCAAACATAGGCAAGTTACTCACACTCAAGTACTTTCGTTTTATGTCAACAATTCGGTTTTAATCCCAAATACTACGTGTTTTAACTCGTAAAAGATCCATTTCTTTCACAAAAGTCACGATACTAATACTCGTAGTATCAAAAATAGAGTAACTATCATTTTAAGTAAACAAACAATGTCCATACCTTCTTTTAAATACACGAAGACAAAACCATGCCTTCCTTTAAAACCAACTCAAGACAATACCATGCTTTCCTTTAAAACCAACTAAAGACAATACCGTACCTTATTTTTAAACAAAAACACTTCTCCTTTTTAAAGTCAAGTAACAATATACTTTTCAAAATAGTTTAAGCCAACTTCTTAAAAATATCAAGTTCTAGTTTTAAATCGATGATAAAACCATTCTTCGTTTTCATAAAGTCGTTATAACTAGCTTAAAGCTATTATAACACTTACATTTAAACCGACCGAGGACGACTACTCGCGTTTAGAAATCAAGATAACTTTATTCTTTTAAAGACCCAGTACTCATTACTCACGAATGAGGTTTCTGACTTTTAACACAATTCGAGTCCTTAACATTTCATATCAAGTCATAACTTTAGAATCAAGTCAAGGACACAAAAGGAAATCAAACTTCTTTAACACCGCGTCGTCTACCACCTTATATATTTCACAAATAATCATGCTCGAGAGAATAGGAAGAATCACGTACCTCTTGGGCAATCCTGACAGTCGGTATGCCGCGTAGAATATCCGCATAATAACCACAACACATCTATCAACTTCTAGTTCTCTTCGTAGAATATTTCTAAGTATAAGGTTCCTTTTTCTATGGAAAATTCGGCAGCACTTCCCCTGCAACTATGTACTTCCACATTTTTCAAGGCCTGATATCAATAACAGCACCATATTTAAGGCGCATTAATACAACAACTGAAAGGGGATTACCGCTGGCTGGGCGATGTAAAATTCTGCCCATATACAATCTGATTCATTTCTTTTCAATCTTCCTTCCACATATCAAATACTTAATTATACACTACTACAACATGTAATCTCCAATTACAATAGAAGGACACATATCATTTGTTACACCCCGTATTTACAGGACATGTTTTAAGAACGTACATAAGAACTCACAAGTGTTGAGAAGTGAGACTTGTAAAAATTTATCGGAATTATGAAATTGTCGGAAAACGTAATATTGTAACGAATGGGAGGGAGACACGTGTCACCCCCCTTGTTGTTGCCTTGGAAGAAAATGTCATGGCCAAAATGGTCATTGACCATAGTCTTAGGATGACAAGCCTTGCAAGTAGTGAGCTTGAGATAATTGACTTGGTCAATGGGTCCACAAAGTCTTGATATTTAGTAAGACCTCATCCAAGCCACCCATTTGTTTGCATCTTGACCCTCCATTGTGCTATATAATACTAGTAGTAGCAAGACAAGCAACAACAGCCAAATTTTCAAGAATTTCAAGAACACTCACTAGGAGCTCTCGGGTTTGGCTAGCTCTCATTACAAAAAAATTTGTTTGTTGTCCATTTAGCTCCACACTTTAAACCAAGGTTAATGAGTGTATTGTAAGTGTATCTCAATAGAAAAATCTCGGAAAAAGATAGTTTTCGTATTAGTCGCAAGGTGAAAACCTAGTTGCTTTCTAGGTTTTGGTTTGGAAGTTTGAAGGAAATTTGTTGGTGTTGTTCTAAGGGTCTCAAGTAGCGGATTGAAGTGTCTTGAAGAGGCTCTAAGTTGCTAAGGAGCGACTTCGGATTTGGAGTTGGATTAAGATTCGTTGAGGTATAATCTTGTCTCTTAAAAGTGTTACAAGATTATTTATATTGTTGTTAGCTTTACATGTTGCTAGCATGACGTATATGTGTTGAAGTTTATAAGTATTATGGATTGCTTGTAGCCTTAAAATCCGAAATGTAATGTAAGCCATGTGAAGTTGGATTAAAATTTGGTCGTTTACTAGAATCGTCGCATGTTACTTACTTGAAGATTATAGTAGTATAATCGATTGCGACTTGATATCATGTTATGCTTACAATTTGGATTTAAATGGAAATTGGATAAGAATTGGTATTGTTGTACTCAATATGGCCGAAATTGGACTAGTAGTTGTATTAGTTTGATATCTCTTGTGGGCGGAATTTTACACGTCTAGTAGGCGTGTAATCCCTATTGTTGATTGCATTGATTGGGCCTTAAATGTAGGCGTGTTTGGTTATTGTATTCGGCCTTGAAAAGGTGGCAAAGTAAGTAGAAACAAAGGAGGTCTTTGTCAGATTTTAGTAAAATTTAGAGACTTTACACTTATAATATCCTACGTTTGAAGTAAGGCGTTAATAGGCGTATTGTGGATATTATAGGTTGACGATTCTGAGTAGGAATTTGTACTTGGCAAGTGGTTTGACCAAAGAGGTATGTAGAACTTTCCTATCTTTTGAGCATGACTAGTTGCATTATATAGTGCAGTGAGCGTCTGAAGACCTTGATATCCTTTACTAGTTTTATGAATAGCCAATTTGGGTGAGTTAGGAGATTAACTCACTTCTTTGAAAGTATTAAGGATATCTTAAGTTTTATTAAAGTTAAGGGACTTGAAGAGTTTTAAAGTATGTGATACTTGTTTTGTTTTAAACGTATAAGTCCCTTGGATAGGAAATTGTATTTGACTAAGGTATAAAGTGAATATGACGACTTTATGGGAAGTTGGTTATGTTAGCTTTATGGAAAGATAAATGACTTGATTTAATGAAAGGCAATTTGATTTTAAGGCATCAATTGCCTAAGGTTTTATAAGAAAATGAGTCACTTGATTTAGAAACCTAACTTTATTTCTAAAGGTATTGTGACTTGTCTTGAAACGTAATTTCGACTTGATACTATGGTTAAAAGTATCTTGGAAGTTTTATACTAAAAAGAGTCATTTGTTTTAAAGAGTAGAAGTATGTAGTACTTGGGTTAAATTCCCGGATTTTTATAAAAGATATGCTAGTGCCTGAAGTAAACTAAAATGAGAGTGTTTATGAATAAGACTAATAAGAAGTTAGGGGGATTTCTTAACTTGCTTACTTTATGTATGATGGCCGGTTGAGATAGGGTAAGAGTATATCTGAGGGGTAAGTCCCCAAGATAGTTATACCACCTTCTCCAGGGTAAGAGTATATCTGAGGGTAAATCCCCAGATAGTTATACCACCTTTAGGGTAAGAGTATAATTGAGGGTAAATCCCCAGAGATAGTTATACCACTGTTTAGTAGATTTGCTACCCACGATCACGAGAATACCTCATGCGAGTCCTTATGGGCTTATGCGGGTGGAATAGTCCCGTGCGGACGGATCTGACCTATCACGAGGAATACCTAAATGCGGGTCCATGCGACTATCACGGGTGAAATAGTCGGGAGTAGGATTGTAATGATCTGCGGGCGGATGGTCTGCTTTGATCGTGAGCTTCTATTTTTATGTTATGCATTATACTATCGATTACTCTCATTGTTAGTAAGGCCTTTGTGTCTGTAATTTTATTATAAATACATGTCTCGGCTTTGTTTTAAACTTATGATGTAATTTCTGATATTTTCGATTTATACTTAGTACATATTGTGTCTTGGCCCCTTACTCGGTGCGTTCATCTGCGGTAGGGGTAGCGGTGGTGGATCCTCGTTCTTAGGATCACATATCGGGCGTCGAAGCTCGTTTCTCGGAGGCTTGTCTTTTTAGTCTGATTTTCCACGATGTTGTAGATTTATGTACATTAGGGGTATGGCGAACCACTGTCCACTTGTTATTATTCTAAGTGCAGTAGTCACGTATTTGTGGTTTGAAATTTGTAGAAGCAAGGTTATCTGATTTTCTTGGATTATGCATATTTTATGGAAGCGGCCTTGCTCGGCTGCTTTGTGTTGTGTCTAAATGTTGTATGTTGTGTATGTTCCGCTGCTATTCTCTGATGTATACCTGAATGGGGTGCCCAGGTAGGGCACCAGTCGCGGCCCCGGGGTTAGGTCGTGACATCATTACCTCGATAAGCCCAAAAATATCCAAGAACTTAAAGTCGCTCCTTAGCAAGTTTAGCTCCAAATCCTTCTTATTACATGATAATTCCGAGGTATGTATCACGAAGACATTAAATGCGAGAATCGACATTAAAATTGGAAAGGAAGAAAGATGTGATTTTTAAGCGGAAAAGTTTAGGATTTTGTGAAGGAAAAAGGTTAGTTAATGGAATTGGATTCTGATTTGGTATTCGGACTTTTGGAATATTTGAGAATTATGGAATTTTATTTACGAAATTGGTCACGTGGGGCCACGGGAGAATTCTGGTTTGTGGGGCCCACTTTATTTTCGAATTTTTGGCATTGCGGGCATTTTCGGAAGATGAAATATTTTGGACGAGTAGGAGGGCAACACATGGCACCCCATGTGGCCTATGGCCAAAAATTAGGGGGCACTTGGGCGTTTTTGAGGCGTGTGGCTGTAGCGTGTCTCGTTGTTAATAGTGGACAACTTGTCTCAAAGTTGTGGTGAACATTTGGTTGGAAGAACCCACACACACTTGTCCTAATCCTCACCATACACTTGCTTTGATCTTGACCATTGATTTCTCTATAAATACCGGCGAGTGCAAGACTAATTTCATCCACTTTTGAGATAGTTTCTTAGGCAAAAGAATATACTCCTCCACTTTGTAGTTCTCGTCCAAACACACCCCCTTTGGGTAGAAAAATCCTTGAAGTGTTGTTATTATCCCAAATACCTTAGCCTAAATCCCTTGTAGTAATCCAAAGTTATCCCACATAGAGCAGGAAATCTTTACTTTATTCCTGTCATGAAAGCGAAACCACAGGAAAACCTTCATAGATGGATGAAGTGTTAAGAGAAGTTGTTTAGAAACTTCTAAGGGTTGCTTGGAGCGGGTTGGGCGTAAGGAAGTGGAGCTAAGCGTTGCTCGAGGATCGACTTATAAATCTTGGATAATATTGGGCTTATCGAGGTAATGATCTTTATCCTGTGTAATTGGAAATTACATGTTATAGTAGTTAATAATTGAGTAGAAGATATATTGGAAGGATGACTAAAAAGAATTGAAGCTGTATTTACATGATTTGTATTCTGATAGACTTGTAGTATTATTTTGAGAATTGTACCGTCAGATTAGGCGTATAATCCCGAGTTGTTGGCTCGGTAGCGGGCCTTGATAGGAGGAGATTTATGTTATTACGGGGAGGTCTTTGTGAATTTCCGTAGAATATGGAACCTTGTATTTAGAAATATTCTGAAGGGATCTAGAAGTTAATAGGCGTTTTATGGCCATTATAGGTTGAAGTTCTCACAGTGGCGCATTACTTGAAGGGTGGAAAAGGCTAGCGGGGTTATAATCTTGTGGGCGTTTTGCTAATTATCGATAATCGTCGCGAGGTATGTGAACCTCTTCCTATCCTTTCTAGCATGATTATTGTGAACTATGTAATGCGGTGAGCGTCGTGTGCTAAGCAATTAAGTTGGTTTAAAACAAAAATTGTTATAATGGCTTTATGGGAAGTTAATTATAACGACTTTATATGAGTAAAAGTAATGGGTACTTGGTTTTAAATAATAATGTTATATTGATTTGGAAAGGGAAAGAATATCGAACAAGCGAATGCGGCGTTAATAAAGGAAAAGGTAATGGCTATTAATTAACTTAAAACAAGTAGAATCTTCCATCTGCGTAGAAGCTAAGATAAGACAAAATTGTATTACATTTCCTAGATCATGCATTTGCTTTAATAAGATCATTAATAAACAAGTTTTGATTTTCTTAAAATTACAAAGTAAGGACTTGATTTATAAAGAAAGACTTGAGAATTTGAAGTGTTTCGTTTAAAAGGAAGGCGTGCTTTTGTCTTAAGTTGGTTTAAAAAGGCGGTATGGAAATTGTTTTGGTTTACCTAAAAGATAGTTGCTCTATTTTGATACTACGGGTATCGTGTGACTTTTGTGAAAGACATGGAACTTTTAAAAGAATTAATGTATGTAGTACTTTAGGGTTAAAAACCAGTTTGTTGACATGAAATAAAAGTACCTTGTGTGAGTAACTTGCCTATGTTTTACTGTGATAGCGTAATACTTTCTTGTCGGTTTGATAAAGTGCACGTGTTATGATCTTTACGTGTTGTGATGTTTGTGTAGGGTTATTCTTGTTGTGCTTGCATTGTTTAGCGACAAGCTGTTATACTAGTACTATATCACATACCACGACTTGTTATGTTGCAGGATTAGCTACCGTCTGAGAATACCTAAATGCAGTCTATGTGACTATCGGAGTGCGGGAGTTCGGGATGATCACTCCCGGGTGTATTCTGGCCGTCACGAGAATACCTCGTGCGGTCTGGTGACTATGCGGATTGCGGAGTCGAGGTTGATGTCGAGGTTAGCTACCGTCGAGGAATACCTCATGCGGGCCTAGGTGGCCTATGCGGGCTGCGGGAGTTCGAGTTAGACACGCGCATTGATCACGAGGCGAGTGGCGCCGATCATGTGGCGATCTAGAAAGACCTCGTAATCTGATTTTATAGCATTGTTGGTAGGGTGGGTTCTAGTCTTGGGCTATGCATTATTACTTACCCCGTACGGTTTTATTATGACACAGGTGGGACCTGGTGTTCATATGTATTCCTTGGTGTTTTTATATCATGGACTGCCGGCAGTGAGGAAGGAATTCCACGGGCATGATTGATATTGTGGGCATGAGACCCATGGTTATATTTGAGTGATGACTTTGAGGCGTGAGTCACGACTTGACATATTGCTTACATATTGTGTATCGTAAATTGGTTATCATATATGTCTTACATTTTATATAGACTATTATGATTTCATTCTGATATTTTGATTTAACATACTTGGTACTGTTATCTTGACCTCGCTTGAGGCTGCGTTAAATGTCGCGGTAGAGTACGCGATTGTTGATCCTTGCTCGTAGGATCACGGTTCGTTTTAGGAAGCTCAGTTTCTCGGAGGCTTATCTTTGGTATAGTCCATGTCGTTGTAGGTACCACATTGGGGTATGGCGAGAACCTGTCCGTCGTTGTTGTTATAAAACTCTTAGAAGTGCATAGTATTGTTGTGGCGGGAGTTTGTAAAAGGGATATAGCTGTTCGAGTTTAATCTTTTTATATATATGCGAGAAAGGTGGCCGTTTTGGTTGGCCTTTATTTTCTCATTGTATATCTTGTTTCATGTGTAAGTTTTTATTTAGCTGATTTTCTACGATGTTGTATCACTAGGGTGGCCAGGGGTAAGACACGATCACGGGCCGAGGTCAGTCGTGACAAAAGTGATATCGAGCGATTAATCCTCGGAAAGTGTCTCTGAACCGTATCTAGTAGAGTCTTGATTATCGGCGTGTTGTGCACCACCTATAATCGGGAGGCTGCAGGATATTTAGGATTAGTTTCCATTCTTCTCTCACTGAGATCGTGCCTTAGAGGTGTTATAAGTTGGACTCCTCTGGCGTATTCTTACGTTACCCGTTATGCCTCTATGAGGCAACCGGGGCGGATGGGTAAGAAGCGGAGGAGCTACGAGTAGAACACGGAGGGTTCACGAGGGCACATGCACAGTCATTACGAGATAGTGCTTCATTTGGGAAGTCTGCGGCCCGCTAGCGGGAGAGTTTAGGCGGCGATATCTGCGAGAGACCACGATACGAGTCTCGGTTTCACGACCAGTGCGAGGATATGAGTTACAAGGAGATGGCCCGATTACTAGCTAGTCTTGTGGCTAGGAATGAGGGCGAGCGAGTCGGAGGTTACAGCGATACTAGTTCACCTAGATCGATAGTTGAGATTTGGGACTTCTTGAGTTGCAGTCCACGAGTTACATGGATTGAGGCGAGAATATCCTCAGGAGTTTATTCGACAGTTGCAGCGGAGCATGAAAGTGATCAAGACCTCAGAGGCATTTCTTACACATTTCTTGCCCTCGCAGATGAGGAGAGCTCGGGCAGATAGATTTTTGATGTTGGCGAGCAGGCGGGCGGTTGGGAATCTGATATGGAGTTTGACTCGTTGGCTCGTTATGTCCCGATTTTTGTAGCAAGCATGGAGGATAGAGTGCGATAGGTCGCGAGACTTAGCGATTATTTAGTAAAGGTTGTACAAGTAGCTCTTGATCGAGCATGAGCATTGCAGCGTCTGAGCCTATCGCGTGGTGACGAACGTAGAGATCGATGGATTAACGAATCAGCGAAGAGGCGAGCGGCGAGGTCCTTTGGTAACTTCGGCGGACCTTCCGTGACCGGGTAGTTATGCGCCTCCGCCCGATCTGAGTGGTCCTCGCGGGCTTGAAATTCGGGGTATGCGGGAGTTGGTGAGCTCGGGGTTTACAGTTCCTGATTTACATAGGTTCTAGCGGTGATTGATTTTCCTCGGTGTTCGCTTTATGGTAGGCGTCGTCGGGAAATGTCGTCTTTTACTAATGCTTGTTTTACGTGACGTCGAGCCATTTTGCGAAAATTGTCCGACCCGGTGGCGCGGATGTTCTGACTCGGCCCGGGATCGGTGGTGGTTCGTCTCACCTTATAGTTATCGCCCGAGCGGGATTTGATTAGGCGACAAAGGTAAAGTGAGGCGATGAATTCTGAGAGATATCTTGACCATAGAGACTTGTTTAGGTCGTTATGGTAGATACATGTGGAGTGCTATGCGGATAGCATTGTGTTAGGTGGGATAATTACATGGGTAGTTGAAAAGGGTAAATGCAGGGGCGAGAAAATTTTGAGCCATAGAATCTGGATAACCATGGAGACCTTAGATGCAAGGCCGTCTTGAGTAAAGGATTATGCGTTTGATCGTTGTCGGGGTACATTTTATCGTGGAGTATATTCGGTGATAAGTCACGAGTGGTGTGAAATTAAAGTGGGTGGGTTTTGGACTCATTTAGGGTCGGCCATTAGTATGAAATGGGGTGATGTCAGTTGGTAGTGGTCCCGCTATGTGATAGGGTCTCGAGGATGCAAGGCCCAAGTTTAGTTAATCATCGTACGAGTTCGTAGATGCGTTCGACCAGTAGTCGGGCCGATGGGGTCAGCCCATCTTGTCTTTTAGTCAGGACTGTTTACTCGGCGGAGGATTATGCGAGATGTTGTATATCAGGAAGGTTGTAAGGCTGCATGGGGTTCCTACTTTTTATGGCAGGCAGTGCAGCCCAGTTTTCGGCTATTTCTTTTGTTTCTAGAGAGTTTTACAGTGGGGTTAGGAACTTCAGGTGAGTCTCGATGTGCATTCACCCTCGGGCCGGTGTGTTGATTTCAGGGGTAGCTGTGAGGATTGTTGCCTCCTGTTGAGGGGGTGTTATAATAGCTGCCATTTCAGTATTCGGGTGGCGCCTTATGAAGCCTTATATGGGCGGAGGTGTAGGTTGCCGGTCGATTGGTTCGATGTTGACAAGGTTCAGATAGTTGGTCCATACTTGATTCAGCAGGATATGGATAAGGTGAAGCTTATCCAGAAGAGGTTATTAGCGACTCGAGTCAGCGGAGGTAAATGCGGATAATCGGCGATGACATTAGGAGTTCAGGTTGACGGTGGGTCTTCTTGAAGGTACCACCCCAGAAGGGTGTGACGAGATTTGGAAAGCAGGGGAAACTTAGCCAAGGTACTTAGGCCTTCTCAGATCGTTTGTAGAATAGGCCAGGTTGCCTATAAGTTAGAACTGTCGTCCGACTTAGGAGGCGGTACGTCCGGTCTTCCATGTTGCTATGATTCGGAAAAGTATCAGAGATCCATCCAGAGTGTTCCCAGTTAATGATGACCAAGTTGGAGATAGTAACCCCGAGATTTTGGCGAAGAAATGGCGAAATGTGAATGCGTATGAGGAAGAGTTCGAGTGTACGAGGAGGGTACGACAAGTAAGAAAAGAGGCAAAGATGTGTTAAGAAGATGGAAGTGTCCTTTTTATAAGTAAAGATGTGAAGAAAGTATCCTTTGGACCATAGGTGGAGCTAATAGTATTGTTACGATTAGAGGTGATTCCTCGTTGGCTTGGATTTGAGTTTTGCGCGTATGTTATATTATGGTCATTGGTGGCATGATTGGTTTCGTAAGTATAGTAGTGAAGACTATACCGGCACAGGTGTGCTTGGAGACTTAGAAGGAACATTCGGGACGAATGTTTCTAAGGGGGGAAGAACGTTACACCCCGTAATTCCAGGGTATGTATACAAAGACGTTCGTACGAGAATACGACATTAAAATTGGAAAGGAAGAAAGATGTGATTTTTCGACGGAAAAGTTTCCGGATTTTGTGAAGGAAAATGGTTCGTTAATGGGAATTGGATTCCCAGATTTGGTATTCGGACTTTTTGGAATATTTAAGAATTATGGAATTTTATTTCTGAAATTGGTCACGTGGGGCCCACGGGAGAATTTACGGTTTTGTGGGGCCTACTTTATTTTCGGATTTTTGGCATTGCGGGCATTTTTGAAAGATGAAATATTTTGGACGAGTAGGAGGGCGACACATGGCACCCCATGTGGCCCTATGGCCGAAAATTAAGGGGGCCTTGGACGTTTTTTTTGAGACATGTGGCTAGCCACATGTCTCATTGTTGTGGTGGACACTTGTCTCAAAGTTGTGGTGAACATTTGGTTGGAAGAACCCACACACACTTGTCCCTAATCCTCACCATACACTTGATTTGATCTTGACCATTGATTTCTCTATAAATACCCCTTGAGTGCAAGACTAATTTCATCCACACTTGAGATAGTTTCTTAGGCAAAAAGAATATACTCCCTCCCTTTTGTAGTTCTCGTCCAAACACCCCACTTGGGTGAAAAATCCTTGAGTGTTGTTATTATCCCAAATACCTTAGCCTAAATCCCTTGTAGTATTCCAAAGTTATCCCAACATAAGAGCAGGAAATCTACTTTTATTCTTTAGTCATGCAGAAACCCTAGGAAAACCTTCATAGATGGATGAAGTGTTAAGAGAAGTTGTTTAGAAACTTCTAAGGGTTGCTTGGAGCGGGTTGGAGTGTAAGGAAGTGGAGCTAAACGTTGCTCAGGATCGACTTATAAATCTTGGATAATATTGGGCTTATCGAGGTAATGATCTTTATCCCCCTATTGTAATTGGAAATTACATGTTGTAGTAGTTAATAATTTAGTAGAAGATATATTGGAAGGATGACTAAAAAGAATTGAACTGTATTTACATCGTACTGTATTTACAGTAGACTTGTAGTATTATTTTGAGACAAAATTGTACACGTCCGGTTAGACGTATAATCCCCTTGGAGTTATTGGCTCGGTAGCGGGCCTTGATAGGGGAGGAGATTTATGTTGTTCTGAGGAGAAGTCTTTGTCGAATTTTCCGTAGAATATGGAACCTTGTATTTAGAAATATTCTACGAAGGGATCTAGAAGTTAATAGACGTTTTATGGCCATTATAGGTTGAAGTTCTACGAGTAGCGCATTCTACTTGAAGGGTGGAAAAGGCTAGCAGGGTTATAGTACTGTGGAGCGTTTTGCTAATTGTCGATAATCGTCGCGAGATATGTGAACCTCTTCCTTGTCACGGACTTGACCTCGGGCATGACCAGTGCCTTACCGGGCACCACTAGTGATACAACATCGAGAGAAAATGGCGAAAATAAAAACTCATAAAAGACAAGCGGTGAAATAAGAAGGCGGCTAACCAAAGCGGTTACCTTTACGTATATATAAATAAAAACTTGAGCGATTCATCCCTACAAACCTTGCCTGCAGTACTGAGACCTCACAGAATATAACCATAACTATGGCGGACGGGCCGCACATACCACGAATGTAAGTACCTACAGCGACGGACTATACGAAAGATAAGCCTCGGAGAAGCGGAGCTTCCAACGTTGGTGTGATCCTATGGCGAGGATCGGCGGCCAGTGTACCTCTACTGCGGCGTGAGCGGCCCGAAGGAGGTCGATGCCAGTACAGTATGTGAAAGCGTAAATCTTGAAATAAAATCATAACCTTTAAAAAGCAATTACAAATCGTCACGAACAACGATTTAAGCGCACGTAGTGCCTGAGCATAAACAAGAGCAAAATAGATATAGCGTCTTGGTCTTTTCTGGGCGCTAATGATCGAAGCAAGGCGATCGCCCGTAGTATCATTATGCGAGCCTAATCACGGACTCCATGATCGCAGACCACACAGGTCGCGTGAGGTATTTCGCGTCGGGGTAGCTAACCCTCGGCATCGACTGGACTCCCGCGATCTGCGTAGTCACCGCGGACCGCGTGAGGTAGTCCTCGCGTCGGGTAACACACCGGAGTGATCATCTGGAACTCCGCTGACTCGCGCATAGGTCACGCGGACCGCGTGAGGTATTCCGCGCATC
This sequence comes from Przewalskia tangutica, assembly GCA_029844215.1. Classification (NCBI taxonomy): domain Eukaryota; kingdom Viridiplantae; phylum Streptophyta; class Magnoliopsida; order Solanales; family Solanaceae; genus Przewalskia; species Przewalskia tangutica. The sequence continues at coordinate 82,591,441 of CM056728.1, read as the reverse complement.
GAGCGGCTAAACCTCGGCATAACAAGTCGGGGGTAAGTGATATAATATCGACATAGCGCTTGTCGTTAAACAATATAAGCCAACAGAAAACCCGCACACAAGCGTCACGAGGCCCAACACACGTGCGTCATAACGTGTTTACTTATCAAACCAACGAAAGTATTACAAGGTTATCACAAGCCAACATAGTAAAGTTACTCACGCAAAAGTCACGCGATACTCGTAGTATCAAAATAGAGTAACTATCTTTAAGTAAACCAAAACAATTTCCATACCTTCTTTTAAACCAATTTTAAGAAAAAGCATGCCTTCGTTTTAAACCATTTTAAGATAAAACCATGCCTTCCTTTAAAACAAAGACACTTTTCCTTTTTAAAGTCAAGTAGCGATATACTTTTTTAAAACAAGTGTCTTACTCTTTTAAAAACAAGTAACCTATACCTTTAAATCAAGTTACTTCTCCTTTCCCAAAATCAAGTTGTTTATAAGTCAAGTCTCTTTACTTTCAAAAATCAGACTCTTAATCTTTAAATCATGTCTTTTAAGGAAACCAACCTCGACTTTTAAAATGTCAAGTTATCCTTTTAAATCAATGATAAAACCATTCTTTTGTTTTCATAAAGTCGTTATAAATAACTTCCCGTAAAGCTATTATAACACTTTATGTTTTAAACAACCAAGGACAACTATTCTCATTTTGAAATCAAGATAACTTTATTCTTTAAAGACCACACACCCATTACTCGTGGTGAGGTTTTACAACTTTTAACATAATTCAAGTCCTTAATATTTCATAACAAGTCACTTAACTTTGGAATCAAGTCAAGGACACAAAAGGAAAATCAAATTCCTTTAAACACACGTCATCTACCGCTATATATATTTCACAAATATCATGCTAGAAAGGATAAGAAGAGGTTCACATACCTCATGACGATTATCGACAATTAGCAAAGCGTTCCAAAGTACTCTAACCTTGCTCGCCTTTTCCACCCTTGAGTAGAATCGCTTCTTCGTAATCTTGACTATAATGGTCATAAAGCGTCTATTAACTTAGATCGCCGTAGAATATTTCTAAGTACAAGGTTCCATATTACGGAAAATTCGGCGACCTCCCCGCACATGACCAGCGTAAATCTCTCTCGCCACGAGGGCTGCTATCGAACCAACAATCCGGGGGTTACCGTCTAACGGGCGTGTACGATTCTACTCCACCGTAATACTACAAGTCTCTTGTAAATGGGTCTATGTAAATCTGTTCAATTCTTATCCATACTCGTTCAACATATAGTATACTCGACTATACATTACTCTGACATGTAATATCAATTACAATAGGGACAAAGATCATTACACCGATAAGCCCAAAATTATCCAAGATTATAAGTCGATCACGAGCAGCGTTTAGCTCGAAATCCTACGCTCGACGCTCCAAGCAACCTTAGAAGTTTCTAAACAACCTCTTAACACTTCATCTAAGCTATGCAGATTTTTCTAAGGCTTCGTTTTTGCGACTAAAGGAATAAAGTAGTATTTAAGACTCTTAATATTTGAAAAAACTTTGGAAAACTACTAGGAATACTAGGCTAAGGTATTTGGGACTATACCAACACTTGAAGAATTTTTCTACAAAGGGGAAATTTGACGAGAGCTACAAGAGGGGATTTTTGTGACTTAGAAACAATTAAGTGGATGAAGAAGTCTTGAAATCAATGGGGTATTTATAGGAAAATCAATGGCCAAGATCTAGGCAAGTGTGTGGTGAGGATGGGAGTACGTGTGTGTGGGTAGTTGGCCAACCATTTGTCCACCGTAACAATGGGACAAGTGGCGAGCCACTTGTCCTTTACCAAATCACGCCACTAACAATCGGCCCGCGTGGCCTCGAGGGGGTGACGCGTGTCGCCCCTGCTGCTCAAAATATTCCGTCTTACGAAAAATATCCGTAATGCCAAATCGGAATCAATTCCGTTAATGAACCTTTTTCCTTATAAAATCGGAAACTTTTAGTCGAAAAATCACGTCTTTCTTCCTTTCCAATTTTAATGTCGTATATCGTCGTGCGTCTCGTATACATACTGCGGAACTACGGGGTGTAACATTCTTCCCCAGAAACATTCGTCTGAATGTTCCTTCAACCTCGAACATACTTGTCGGTATAGTCTTCCACTATTATGCTTACGAAACCAATTATGCCACGTGGCCATATCTGACATCTGTATGAAAACTTCGCGTCAAGTCGGCGAAGAACCACCTCAGCGTGTATAACAACACTAAAGCTTCCACTCGTGGTCCAAAGGATACTTTCTTGTCTTACATATAAAGGACACTTCCATCTTCTTAACACATCTTAGCCTCTTTTCTTACTCGTCGTACCTTCGCCGTACACTTGAACTCTTCCTCTTATCGTACCACATTTCTGTCATTGCTTGGTTTCCAAAATCTGGGGTTACTATCTCTAACTTAGTCATCATTAGCGGGAACACTCTGGATGGATCTCAGATACTCTTTGAGCGTAGTAACAGGAGGCCGGACGTCTTGTCTCACAAGTCGGACGGCGATGCTAACTTATAGACAACGGCCTATTTTACAAGCGATCTGAAAATGCCCAAAGTACCTCGGGCTAAGTTTCCACCTTTCCAAATCTCGTCACGCCGCCAGGGTGGTACATGAAGACCAGCGTCGATCACAGACTCCAAGTGTCGGCGCGATTACCCGCGACTCTGTTGACTACGAGCTAAAAACCTCTTACGGATAAGCTTACTACCGCGTCCTGCTGAATCAAGTAGGGACCAACTATCTGAACCTTGCCAACATCAGACAATCGGCCAACCTGCACTTCGCCCATACAAGGCCATAAGGCACGTCGAATACTAAAATGGTAGTTATATAATACTCGCTCAACAAGAGGCAAATAATCCTCGCATTACCAGAAATCAATACAGGCGTAACCTATCCTCCGATGCGGATAAAAGCGCGTTGTTCGTCAGTCGGCCCGAGGTGAATGCAATCTGAGACTCACTGAGTTCTAACCACTTTGGTAAAACCTCGAAAAGAAATAGCCGTAAGCGGGCTCGCTGCTGCCGTAAAATAAAAGTAGGAACCGTGTAGCCTTACAACGCTACGATATACAACATCTCGCGTAACCTCGCCGATAAGCGATCACGACTAAAAGACAAGATGGGCTGACCCGGCCACCTCTGGTCGACGCATCCATGAGCTCGTGCGATGGTTACCTAAACTTGGGCCTAACACCGTGACCTATCGTCTAAGCGGGACCACCTCAAAGCCCGGCCGCATTCGCTGCGGGTTGACTCGCGATATGGCCTCGGCCCGACCAACCGTACTAAACTCGTTCCCGATCAGGAACAATCTTACGATTCCGTCATGAAAGCTACCACTTCCGTCTCACTACCCGTGGAATTATCCCCGATATATATCACGCGTACCAAGTACTCGACAAAGACCAGCGTAACATCCCTCGGGCGGCGCTTGCGTCGAGTCCCAATTATAAATTCTAAGGCTCGTTTTCGTCCCCGGACTTACCTTTTAAACTACCGTGTTTTCTAATCACAACTTACAATGCTGCAGAACATGCCTCGCGTATCTACCATGCGACCTAAACAAGTCTCTTGGTGAAGATATCTCTGTAACTCTTGCCTCGCTTTCCACTTTGCGCTCTAATCAAATCACCTGCTCTGTGGCGCATAACTCTGACGGTGATGAACGCCACTTGATCAGAAATTTGAGTCGTAACATCGCGCCACCTGCAGTCGGACAATTTCGCAAAAATGGCCTGTGTCATGGCCTAACAAGCTATCTAAGTAGTACGACACTCCTATAAGAACACCTGCATGGCCATGCAGGGTGGGGTGGCCTCACTAGCTAACACCCTTCCTCTTGAACCACTGAATCATGGCCCGACTTGGTAGGCTAAGTCATCACTGTAACCTCCTCACTAGGACATTCTCTCTCGCATGGCCACGGCGTGGTAAAACAAGCGTTAGTAAAGAGGACATTTCGGGATGGCGTCTACCATAGTGAACAACGAGAGAGGCGAATGGTGGCTAGAACTATGTAAATCGTGGCGGAACCTGGAGTTACGACCAGCTCCTAATACCGAGCGTCACGAAGTGCGCGGAGGACCACTGCATGTCTTGGCGGGCGCATAACCCGCTTCTTTGAGAAGATCCGCCTCGAAAGTTACCAAGGACCACTTGTGCAGCCTCTCTGGTCTTGGTTGTCCGTCGATCTCGTTCCTCGGTCTCTGCGTGTAAGCTTTGTCTGCGAGCAATGTCCATGTCATTGAAGAGCTACTCTTGTACAACCCTCTGTAAAAATAATCGTCAAGTCTGTGGCATATCGGTGCGCTATCCTCCGTATGCGCCACTAAAGCGGGGACATAGCGAGCGATGAGTCAAACTACATCTTTGTATTCGAGCCGTCGCCCGTTCTACCTCGACATCATAAATCTATCTGCCCGAGCTCTCTGCTGCGAGGCGAAGCGTGTAGAAAATGCCTCTAAGGTCTTGATCACTTTCACGATCCAGCTATGGCTGTTGAATAAACTCACGAGGATCTTCCTCGATTCTCGATCCATAGTACTCGGGTGACTGCGACTCGAAGTCCGAAGTCTCAAAACTATCGAATCTAGGGTGAACTCTGATGCTGCCCGGAACCACTTGCAGTCAAATCCTCTGCCTCTGAAGCCTGGCTAGTAATGGCCATCTCACAGTAACCATATCCTCGCTCAAGGCGGTGGAACTAGAAACTCAGGTATCGTGGTCTCGATAGCTCGCTCTTGCTCTAAATTCTCCACAGGGCTAGCGGCGTCGCGAGAACTCCCGAATGAAGCACTATCTCGTAATGACCGGGCTGTGCCTCGTAACCCTCCGTGTTCTACTCGGCTCCTCTGCTGCCCGCCTCTGGGCCACGGTTGCTTGTAGAGGCATAACTAGCACATCTGAATACGCGATGGTCCGACTTATAACACGACTCTACAGGCACGATCTCGAGTGAGAAGAATGAAACCAATCCTAAATATCCTGTAGCCTCACGATTATAGGTGTAGTGCGCAACAGCGATAATCAGACTCTACTAGATACGATGCGTATACACTTTCAGAGATAACACGGCTCACGATACCACTTTTGTCATAAACCGACCTCGGGCATGGTGCCTTACCGAGCACCTAGTGATCTGACATCGAGAAAATCGTGAAAATAAAAACTCATAAAGACAAGCGGTGAAATAAGAAGGCAGCTAACCAAAGCGGTTACCTTTACGTATATATAAATAAAAACTTGAGCAGTTACATCCACTTTTACAAACCTTGCCTGATAGTACTACAGACCTCACAGAATATAACCATAACTATGACGGACGGGGCCGCCATACCACGAATGTAAGTACCTACAGCGACGGACTATACGAAAAGATAAGCCTCGGAGAAGCGGAGCTTCCCATGTTGTTGTGATCTATGGCGAGGATCGGCGGTAGGTGTACCTCTACTGCGGCATGACGCGGCCCCGAAGGATCGATCAACAGTGCAGTATGTGAAACTGTAAAATACTGAAATAAAATCATAACCTTTAAAAACCAATTACAAATACGTACGAACAACCAATTTAACTGCACATAGTGCCACAGCCTAAATAAGAGCAAAATAGATATAACGTAACTGGTCTTTTCTAGGCCGCTAATGATCGAAGCAAGGCCAATCGCCCATAGTATCATTATGCGAGCCTAATCCTGGACTCATGATCGCGTGAACCTAGAGTCGCGTGAGGTATTAAATCGCATCGGGGTAGCTAACCACCGGCATCGACACGGACTCCCGGATCGCGTAGTCCTGTGAACCGCGTGAGGTATTCCTCGCGTCGGTAACACGCCGGTGATCATCTGGAACTCCGCGACTCGCGTAGGTCACGGACCGCGTGAGGTATTCCCAGCATCGGGCGGCTAAACCTCGGCGTAACAAGTCGGGGTAAGTGATATAATATCGACATAGCGCTTATCGTTAAACAACATAAGCCTGACAAGAAAAACCCGCACACAAGCGTCACAAGGCCCAACACCGTAGCGTCATAACGTGTTTACTTATCAAACCAGCGAAAGTATTCTGAGGTTATCATGACGACATAGTAAAGTTACTCGCACAAAAGTCACGCGATACTCGTAGTATCAAAATAGAGTAACTATCTTTAAGTAAACGAAAACAATTTTCATACCTTCTTTTAAACCAATCTTAAGACAAAAGCATGCCCGTTTTAAACCATTTTAAGACAAAACCATGCCTTCGCAAAAACAAAGACACTTTTTCCTTTTTAAAGTCAAGTAGCAATATACTTTTTTAAACCAAGCGTCTTACTCTTTTAAAAACAAGTAACCTATACCTTTAAATCAAGTTACTTCTCGCTTTCCCAAAATCAAGTTGTTTATAAGTCAAGTCTCTTTACTTTCAAAATCGAGCTCTTAATCTTTAAATCATGTCTTTTAAGGAAACTGACCTCGACTTTTAAAATGTCAAGTTATCCTTTTAAATCGATGATAAAACCATTCTTTTGTTTCATAAAATCGTTATAAATAACTTCCGTAAAGCTATTATAACACTTTATGTTTTAAACCAACGAGACAACTATTCTCGTTTTGAAATCAAGATAACTTTATTCTTTAAAAGACCACAACCCATTACTCATGGTGAGGTTTACAACTTTTAACATAATTCAAGTCCTTAATATTTCATAACAAGTCACTTAACTTTGGAATCAAGTCAAGGACACAAAGGAAAATCAAATTCCTTTAAACACGATGCGTCTACCGCCTCTATATATTCACAAATATCATGCTAGAAAGGATAGGAAGAGGTTCACATACCTCGCGGCGATTATCGACAATTAGCAAAGCGCTCCAAAGTACTCTAACCTTGCTGCCTTTTCCACCTTGAAGTAGAATACACTACTCGTAGTACTTGACCTATAATGCTCATAAGCGTCTATTAACTACAGATCGCCGTAGAATATTTCTAAGTACAAGGTTCCATATTACGGAACATTGACACCTCCCCACATGACCACATAAATCTCCTCTCTAACGAGGCTGCTATCAAACCAACAATCCCGGGGGTTACCGTCTAACGGGCGTGTACAATTCTACTCCACCATAATACTACAAGTCTGTAAATACGATCTATGTAAATCTGATTCAATTCTTATCCATACTCATTCAACATATAGTATACTCGACTATACATTACTCTGACGTGTAATATCGAATTACAATAGGGGACAAAGATCATTACCTCGATAAGCCCAAAATTATCCAAGATTATAAGTCGATCACGAGCAACGTTTGGCTCCAAATCATACGCTCGACGCCCCAAGCAACCCTTAGAAGTTTCTAAACAACTTCTTTTAACACTTCATCTAAGCTATGGAGATTTTTCTAGGGCTTCATTTTTGCGACTAAAGGAATAAAGTAGTATTTCCGGGCTCTTAATATTTGAAAAACTTTGGAAAACTACTAGGAATACTAGGCTAAGGTATTTGGGACTATACTGACACTTGAAGAATTTTTCTACAAAGGGGAAGTCGGACGAGAGCTACCAAGAGAGGGGATTTTTGTGACTTAGAAAAAATTAAGTGGATGAAGAAGTCTTGAAATCAATGGGGTATTTATAGGAAATTCAATGGCCAAGATCTAGGCAAGTGTGTGGTGAGGATGGGTACGTGTGTGGGTAGTTGGCGACCATTTGTCCACGTAACAATGGGATGTCCCACCGCAAACCGTCCAACACACCGCTAACAATCGCCCGTGGCCTCGAGGGGGTGACCGCGTGTCGCCTGCTCATCAAAATATTCCGTCTTAGAAAAATATCAGTAATGCGAAACGGGAATCGAATTCCGTTAATGAACCTTTTTCCTTCATAAAATCCGGAAACTTTTCCGTCGAAAAATCACATCTTTCTTTCTTTCCAATTTTAATGTCGTATTTACGTACGTACGTCCTCATATACATACTCTGGAACTACGGGGTATAACATTCCTATCCTTTCTAGCATGATTATTGTGAACTATGTGATGCGGTAGGCGTCGTGTGCTAAGCAATTAAGTTGGTTTAAAACATAAAGTGTTATAATGGCTTTATGGGAAGTTAATTATAACGACTTTATGTAGGTAAGTAATGGGTACTTGGTTTTAAATAATAATGTTATATTGATTTGGAAAGGGAAAGAATATCGAACAAGCGAATGCGGCGTTAATAAAGGAAAAGGTAATGACTATTAATTAACTTAAAACAAGTAGAATCTTCCATCTGCGTAGAAGCTAAGATAAGACAAAATTGTATTACATTTCTAGATCATGTTTGCTTTAATAAGATCATTAATAAACAAGTTTTGATTTTCTTAAAATTACAAAGTAAGGACTTGATTTATAAAGAGAAAGACTTGAGAATTTGAAGTGTTTTTCGTTTAAAGGAAGGCGTGCTTTTGTCTTAAGTTGGTTTAAAAAGGCGGTATGGAAATTGTTTTGGTTTACCTAAAAGATAGTTGCTCTATTTTGATACTACGGGTATCGTGTGACTTTGTGAAAGACATGGAACTTTTAAAAGAATTAATGTATGTAGTACTTTGGGTTAAAAACGGTTGTTGACATGAAATAAAAGTACCTTGTGTGAGTAACTTGCCTATGTTTTGCCTGTGATAGCCTTGTAATACTTTCTTGTCGGTTTGATAAAGTGCACATGTTATGATGCTACGTGTTGTGATGTTTGTGTAAGGGGGTTATTCTTGTTGTGCTTGCATTGTTTAGCGACAAGCCCGTTATCTGGTACTATATCACATACCGCGACTTGTTATGTTGCAGGATTAGCTACCCCGTCACGAGAATACCTCATGCGTCTATGTGACTATGCGAGTGCGGGAGTTCAGGATGATCACTCCGGTGTGTTCGCCGTCGAGAATACCTCATGCGGTCTGGTGACTATGCGGATTGCGGAGTCGAGTTGATGTCGAGGTTAGCTACCGTCGAGAATACCTCATGCGGGCCTAGGTGGCCTATGCGGCTGCGGGAGTTCGAGGATTAGACACGCACATTGATCACGAGGCGAGTGGCGGCTTGATCATGTGGCGATCTAGAAAGACCTCGTGTCTGATTTTATAGCATTGTTGATACGGTGGGTTCTAGTAGTCGGCTATGCCTTCGTACTTACCGTGCGGTTTTATTATGACACGTGGGACTGGTGTTCATATGTATTCCTTGGTGTTTTTATATCATGAATAGCCGGTGAGGAAGGAATTCCACGGCATGATTGATATTGTGGGCATGAGACCCGTGGTTATATTTGAGTGATGACTTTGAGGCGTGAGTCACGACTTGACATACGCTTACATTGTGTATCGTAAATTGGTTATCATATATGTCTTACATTTTATATAGACTATTATGATTTCATTTCTGATTTTGAGTTTCACATACTTGGTACTGTTGTCTTGACCTCCTTGGAAATTTGCGTTCATCTGCGCGGTAGAAGTGCAGTGATTATTGATCCTCGCTCGTAGGATCACAATTCAGCATTTTAGGAAGCTCGTTTCTCGGAGGCTTATCTTTAGTATAGTCCCATGCGTTGTAGGTACTTACGTTCAGGGGTATGGCGGCCCTGTCGTCGTTGTTGTTATAAAACTCTTAAGTGCATGGTATTGTTGTGGCGGGGTTTGTAAAGGGATATAACTTTTCAAGTTTAATCTTTTTATATATATCTGAAGGTGGCCGTTTGGTTGGCTTATTTTTCTCATTGTATATCTTGTTTCATGTGTAAGTTTTTATTTCGCTGATTTTCTACGATATTGTATCACTAGGGTGCAGGGTAAGGCACGATCAGGACGGGTCGGGTCGTGACACTTACGTTCAATCGCTCCAGAAACCCTTAGAAGCTCACAACCAACTCCTTTTCAAGATCCAGCTCCAAAAGTGAAGAACACCTTGGAAGCTCGAACAAGTTTGGCCAAGGCAAGCTTTCAAGGCTAGGGTGTGAAATCTTTTCTAACACTTGGTTCACAATCTTCCTAACACCTTGGAAGAACACTTAAAAGTTTAAGGATTTTTGGACAACTTTTGCTCGAGGAAGGGCTATGGTAGAATGCTCGAGAAAGGGAGGAGTAATTTTCAAGTCTTGGAATATCTCTAAGTGTTGATGAAGAAGTCTTGCAATCCTAAGGGGTATTTATAAGACAATCGAGGGCTAGTATCAAAGCAAGTGTGTGGAGGAGATTGGGGACAAGTGTGTGTGGGTCCATGAAGCCAACTTGTCCAACACAAGACTTGGGACACGCTTGCCACGTGTCCTCGCATTTCGCCAAGGCCACGTGTCACACTAAAATCGGCCACAAGCCACCTAAGGGGTGACATGTGTCGCCTCCTATTAAATCGAAAATATTTCATCTTAGAAAATATCCATAATGGCCAAAATCTAAAACAATGTGGGCCCACAAAAGTAAATTTTCCACAGTGGGCCCAGCGTGATCAAATCAGGAAATAAAATTCATAATTCTCTAATATTCGAAGAAGTCCAAATACCAAATCTGGGAATCCAATTCCCATTTACGAACCTTTTTCCTTCACAAAATCCGGAAAATTTTCCGTCGGAAAATCAAATCTTTCTTCATTTCCAATCTTAATGTCGTATCCTCATACGAATGTCCTCACATACATACCCTGGAACTACGGGGTGTAACAAGAATTATTCCAAGACTTGAAAATACTCCTTCCCTTGACATATTGCTCTCGGCCATGGGCCATTTCTTGACCAAATATTTGTCCAACAATTCTTAAACTCTTAAGTGTTCTTCCTTGATGTGTTAGGAAGGTTGTTAACCAAGTGTTAGACAAGATTTCACACCCCTAGCCTTTGAAACACACCTTGGCCGAAACTTGCCAAGATTGAGCCTAAGGTGTTCTTCACTTTTTGAAGTTGAATATTGAAGAGGAGTTGGTTAGGAGCTTCTAAGGATTGCTTGGAGCGGATTGGAACGTAAGGAATAGGAGCTAAACGTGCTACGAATCGACTTTTAGTTCTTGGATTATTTTGGGATTTTGAGGTAATTAACTTTGTCCTCCTTGTAAAGTTGGATATTATATATGTTGGAAGTATATAAATGAGTATGTGATACATGGAAGGAAGATGGAAAAGATTTAGACCTTTGTAAGTTGCTAAAATGGAGAAATTGGCATGCTAGCCATTAAAATGGTAAAAACGTATCTATTACCTGTTGACAGTTAATAACAAAGTAACTATAACTTATATAAAGATTGGAATATAAGTTGGAGGATTAAAGAAGTAATTAGGCATGCTGTAGAAAATTGGATTAATTTGATTGTAGTAGTTGGCCAAGAACACCAACTAACGGACTAATGGACTGTATTTACATTGGATTGTATTTACATTGGATTGTATTTACTTTGGACTGTATTTACATTGGACTGTATTTACTTTGGACTAATGGACTATTTTTGTGTATTGTGGGGCAGAATTTTACACGTCCGGTTAGGCGTGTAATCCCCTTTAGTATTGTTATTTTATTGCGCCTTAAATGTGGCATGTTGGTTATTGAATTTCGGGCCTTGAAAAAGATGGAAAAGTACGTAACAACAGGGGAAGTGCTGCCCGATTTTCCGTAGAATAAGAGCGCTTATGCTTAGAAATATTCTCGAAGAAGTCTAGGCGTTGATAGGCGTGTTTGATTATTATAGGTTGATATTCTACGCGGCATATTTGACTTGGCAAAGTGGATTAGCCGATGAGGTATGTGATTCTTCCTATCCTCTTGAGCATGATTGTTGTGAACTATATAGTACGGTAGACGTACGTGTGTTAAACAAATTTGGTTGTCTTTGGTTGGTTTAAAACATAAAGTGTTATAATGGCTTTATGGAAAGTTAGTTATAGCGACTTTATGAAGATAAAAGGATGGTGTGATTATTCTAAAAGATAAGAGACTTGATTATTTTGAAAGTTAAGAGACTTGATCTTGAAAGATCAGAGACTTGACTTATAAACGACTTGATTTTGGAAAAGTATAAGTAACTTGTTTGTAAATATTGAACTTGTCTTGATTGGAAAAGTATAAGTGGCTTGATTTTAAAAGGTGTGAGTGCCTTGATCTTAAAAGAGTGAGTTACTTGGGTTTTAAAAGTATGCTTGACGTTGTATTAAAAGTGTAAGCCACTTGGTTTAAAAAGTATAAAGTAGTTGATTTAAACATGAAAGTGTCTAGATACTACGGGTATTAGTATCGTGTGGTTTTTACTTAAAAATGGATCTTTTTTTTAAGTAATTAAAGTATGTAGTACTTTGGAGTTAAAACCCGGATTGTTGGCATAAAATGAGAGCCTAAGAGTATGTTAAACTTGCCTATGCTAGTTGTGATAGCCTTTGTTGTGAAAGTATTGTATTTACATGCTCTGCGTCTCTCGATGGGTAGGTTATCTTATTATTACATGGACATATACTGCACGATGAAGTAATTTCGGGCATGCGGCCGTCTTTGCGGGTTAAACTCGTGATATTATTGTTATGTCATGGACTAGCTCTCCATGAGGTTGATGATGCAGGTAGGATATGGTAGCTAGCCCCCGTACTTGCCTTGCGTCTTGATGCGAGTGGATCTAGTTGGCTTTCGTACTTGCCCCGGTCAGTTCTTTATCGTGTTATTTACTTGGACATACTGACACGTTGGGTGGCCCGGGTATCTTCCATTATTATTGTTATACCATGGACTAGCTCTCGTGAGATTGATATGACGAGCGGATCAGTAGCTAGCCCCGTACTTGTCGATCGTTCTTGATGCGGTGGATCGGTAGTTAACTTTCATCACGACCCGACCGGGCGTGACAGGTGCCTACCGGGCACCTAGTGATATAACATCGAGAAAATCAGCGGAAATTAAAACTTACACATGAAACAAGATATCTGATAAGAAAAATAGGCTAACCAAAGCGGTCGCGCTTACGTATATATAAATAAAACTTGAGCGTTACATCCTTTACAACCACGCCACGCGATTACAAACCTCTAAGAATGTTATAACAACAGCGGGACGGGGCCCGCCATACCACGAATGTAAGTACCTGACGACAGGGACCGTACGAATAAGCCTCGGAGAAGCGGGCTTCCCAAAGGCAATTGTGATCCTATGGCGAGGATCAACAAGCGTGTACCTCTACTGCGGCATGAGCGCGGCCCGAAGAAGTCGATGTGGTACAGTATGTGAAAGCGTAAAGTCTTGAAATAAAATCATAACATTTTAAAACCCGATTACAAATACGTGCGAACAACGATTTAAGCGCACGTAGTGCCGCGGCGTAAGCAAGAGCAAAATAGATATAACGTGGCTTTGGTCTTTTCTGGGCCGCTAATGATCGAAGCAAGGCGATCGCCCGTAGTATCATTATGCGAGCCTAATCACGGAACTCCGATCGCATAGACCGCAGGTCGCGTGAGGTATTCCGCGTCGGGGTAGCTAACCCTCGGCGTCGTCACGGACTCCGCGATCCGCGTAGTCACTGAACGCGTGAGGTATTCCTCGCATCGGCGTAACCGGGTGATCATCTGGGAGCTCCTGACTCGCGTAGGTCACATAGGCCGCGTGAGGTATTCGCGCATCGAGGCGGCTAACCTCGGCATAACAAGTCGAGGGGTAAGTGATATAATACCGGCATAGCGCTTATCGTTAAACAACATAAGCCTGACAAGAAAACCCCACACAAGCGTCACGAGACACTAACACCGCGTGGCGTCATAACATGTTTACTTATCAAACCAGCGAAAGTATTACAAGGCTATCATGATGACATAGTCGAGTTACTCACACAAAAGTCACCGATACGTAGTATCAAAATAGAGTAACTATCTTTTAAGTAAACCAAAACAATTTCCATACCTTCTTTTAAACCAATCTTAAGACAAAGCATGCCTTATTTTTAAACCATTTTAAGACAAAACCATGCCTTCCTTTAAAACAAAGACACTTTTTCCTTTTTAAAGTCAAGTAGCGATATACTTTTAAACCAAGTGTCTTACTCTTTTAAAAGCAGGTAACATATACCATTAAATCGAGTTACTTCTCCTTTCCCAAAATCAAGTTGTTTATAAGTCAAGTCTCTTTACTTCAAAAATCAGTCTCTTAATCTTTAAATCATATCTTTTAAGGAAACCAACCTCGACTTTTAAAATGCCAAGTTATTATTTTAAATCCAATGATAAATCATTCTTTTGTTTTCATAAAGTCGTTATAAATAACTTCCCATAAAGCTATTATAACACTTTATGTTTTAAACCAACCAAGGACAACTATTCTCATTTTCGAAATCAAGATAACTTTATTCTTTAAAAGACCACACACTCATTACTCATGAATGAGGTTTTACAACTTTTTAACATAATTCAAGTCCTTAATATTTCATAACAAGTCACTTAACTTTGGAATCAAGTCAAGGACACAAAAGGAATAACAAATTCCTTTAAACACACGTGCGTCTACCACACTATATATATTTCACAATAATCATGCTAGAAAGGATAGGAAGAGGTTCGCATACCTCGCGACGATTATCGACAATTAGCAAAATGCTCCAAATTACTATAACTCTGCTAGCCTTTTCCACCCTTGAGTAAGTCGCTACTCGTAGAAGCTTCATATAAAGGTCACAAGCGTCTATCAACCTCTAGATCTCTTGGTAGAACAATTCAAAGTACAAGGTTCCTTATTACGGAAAATTAGCGACACCTCCCACGTAACCACGTAAATCTCCTCCCTATGAGGCCCGCTACGAGCCGACAACTCGAGGGGTTACCGTTTAACTTAGGGCGTACAACAACGCCCGCGTATCTACTGAAGTCTCTTGTAATCTGGTCAATGTAAATCTGATTCAATTCTTTTTAATCATCCTTCGATATATCTTACTCGATTCTAAACTACTCTGATATGTAATATCCGATTACAATAGGACGAAGATCATTACCTCGATAAGCCCAAAATTATCGAAGATTTATAAGTCGATCACGAGCAGCGTTTAGCTCCACTTCCTTACGCTCCAACCCGCTCGAGAAACCCTTAGAAGTTTCTAAACAACCTCTTATCACTTGAACCATCATGAAGATTTTTCCAGAGGTTTCGTTTCGACTATTGGAATAAAGTAGTATTTTAGACTCTTATGTTGGGATAACTTTAGAATACTACTAGGGATACAAGGCTAAGGTATTTGGAATAATAACAACACTTGAAGAATTTCTACACAAGGTGGGGGGGGGGGGTGTTGGACGAGAGCTCACTAAGGGGGAAGAAAGAATTTTGCCTTGGAAACTCTCTAATGTGGATGAATAAAGTCTTGAAAACAAGGGGGTATTTATAGAGAAATCAATGGCCAAGATCTATGCAAGTGTGTGGTGTAGATTGGGGACATGTGGGTGTGATTCTACCAACCACATGTCGCAGAAAATTTGGACAAGTGGCTAGCGCATGTCCATTACCGATCCGTCCCGACCGTATCGCCCGCGGAATTCGGCGACATGGCCCGCGTGGGGTGACACGTGTTGCCCACTGCTCGTCTAAAATATTTCATCTTAGAAAATATCGTAATGCCAAAAATCCGAAAATAAAGTGGGCCTTTGCCAGTAAATTCTCAGTGGGCCCAGCGTGACCAATTCGGAAATAAAATTCCATAATTCTCAAATATTCCAAAAGTCGAATCAGAATCAGAATCAATTCCGCTAACGAACTTTTTCCTTCACAAAGCAGGAAACTTTTAGTCGAAAAATCACGTCTTTCTTCCTTTCCGATTTTTGTGTCGTATTCTAAATGCGTCGTCCTCACATACATACTGGAACTACGGGTGTAACATTCTTCCCCTTAGCCCGAAACGTTCGTCCGAATGTTCCTTCTAAATCTCTAAACACACGTATGTGGTATAGTCTTCCTCTATACTTACAAAACCAATTATACCCTTTGGCCATAATACCATATCTGTAAAAACTCACATCCAAGCCAACGAAGAATCATCTCTAAAGCGTATAACAATACTATTAGCTCCACGTGGTCAGAAGGATACTTTCTTCGCACCTTTGCTTTATAAAAGGACAACTTCCGTCTGCTTAACACATCTACGCTTTTTGTTACTCGTCGTACCCTCACGTACACTCGAACTCTTATAATATACCTACCACATTTCATTGCTTGGTTTCAAAATCTAGGGTTACTATCTCTAACTTGGTCATCGTTAGCGGGAACACTGGAGGATCTCAGAGCACTCTTGAAACATGCAACATGGAATCTGGACGTCTTGCCTTGCTAAGTCGGATGGCGGTGCTAACTTATAGGCAACACGCCTATTCTACAGCGATCTGAAAAGGCCCGCGTACCTCGGGCTAAGTTTCCCTGCTTTCCAAATCTCGTTACACCCGTAAGGTGGTACCTTGAAGACCACCGTCGGCTGAACTCAGTGTCGGCGCGGATTACCATGCGACTTACGGTGACTACGAGTGCTAAAAACCTCTTACGGATAAGCCGCCACCACGTCCTGCTTGAATCAAGTATGGACCAACTATCTGAACCTTTCCAACCTCGAACCAATCGGCCAAACCTAAGGCCGTAAGGCGACATCAGAATCTTTGAAATGGTAGCTATTATAATACTCGCTCAGCAAGAAGCAAATAATCCTTACGGCTACCCGAAATCAAAACACGCCCATGACCTATCCTCGAATGCGGATAAAGCGCCTTTGTTTGTCAGTCGGCGAGGTGAATGCAATCTTGAGACTCGCTGAGTTCCTAACCGTCTGGTAAAACCTCGAAACAAAGAAATAGCGGAAAAGCGGGCTCGCTGCTGTCGTAAAAGTAGGAATCGTGCGACCTTACAACCTCCACGATACATAACATCTCGCGTAACCCTCTGCGAGTGGCGATCTAGCGAAAGACAAGATGGGCTGACCTCGTCGGCCCGAATCTTTGGTCGAGCGCGTCCACGAACTCGTGCGATGGTTACTAAACTTGGGCTAACACCCCGTGACCTATCGTCTAAGCGGGACCACCTCAGGCCCGCGCATTCGGTGCGGGTTGACTCGCGATAAGGCCTCGACGACCACCGTACTAAACTCGTTCTGATGGGAACAATCTCACTATTCAAGTCGTGAGAACTGAGTAGTGTTCTAAGCCCGACTACCCGACTTCCCTTTCACGCGTTCATGGACTTATCACTGAAAATACTCCACGTATACAATGTACCACGACAGCGATCAAGCGTATAATCCTTTACTCTAGATGGCCTTGCATCTAAGGTCTCGTAGTTATCTGTATTTTATGGCTCAAAATTTCGTCCCAGTCTTACCACTTTTCAACTACCCATGTTTTCTAATCCACGCTAACACAATGCTATCCGTACATAGCACTCCACGTATCTACCATGCTGACCTAAACAAGTCTCTTAAGGGTGAAGATATCTGTAACTCTTGCCTCACTTTCCCTTTGCCAGCTCTAATCAAATCCTACTTTTGGGCGTAACTCTGAAGGTGATGAACCCGTACGATCGAAGGTGAGTCGTAACATCCGCCACCTGCAGTGGACAATTTCATAAAATGGCCTGCTGTCATGGCATAACAAGCTACTCGAATTAGTACGACACTCCCCAAGAACACCTACCACAGCGGCCGTACAGGGGTGGGGTGGCCTCTACAGCTAACACCCTTCTCTCAGGCCAGCTGAATCCATGGCCCGACTTGGTAGGCTAAGTCATCCCACTGTATCCCTCACTAGGACATTCTCTCCTCGCATGGCCACGGCGGCTGGTAAAACAAGCACCGTAAAGGCGACATTCCGGGATGGCGCTGCCTCATAGTGAACGCGAGGAAAACCGAATCTGGTGGCTAGAACCTATGTAAATCTGTGAACGAAACCACAGGTTACGATCAACTCCTAAATACCGAATATCACGAAGTCGTGGAGGACCACTCTGTCTTGGCGGGCGCACAACCGTCTTCTTGAGAAGATCCGCCTCGAAAGTTACCAAAGGACCTGCTGCTTACGCCTCTTACATTGATCTTGGTTAATCAGTCGATCTCTTACGTTCCTCGATCTGCTGCGCATAGCTTTGTCTGCGAACAGCGTCCGTACTGCTGAAGAGTTACTCTTGTACCTAACTTTCACTGAATAATCGTCAAGTCTGTGATATATCGGTCTGCACATTATCCTCAGTATGCGCCTAAAGCGGGGACATAGCGAGCGATGAGTCAAACTCGATCTTGTATTCCCGAACCGTCCGCGGGTTACGTCTCGACATAAAAATCTAAGCGCGAGCTCTCCTCAATCTGCGAGGGCAAGAAGCGTGTGAAATGCCTCTAAGGTCTTGATCAACTTCCATGATCATTTGCAGCGTCGAATAAACTCACGAGGATCTTCTCGGTTCTCGATCCATAGAACTCGGGTGGTGACTGAAGTCGAAATCTCAACTATCGGATCTAGGGCGAACTCAGGTACTACAGGAACCTCGGACTCTCGTCGACCTCGTTCTAGCCTGGCATGGCTAGTAATGGCCGTCTCGCGTAACTCATATCGTCGGCTCCTGGTCGTGGGCGAAGACTCAGGTATCGTGGTCTCTGCAGATACTGCTGCTGCTCTAAACTCTCCTGGGGCTAGCGGCGTCGCAGAACTCCCCGAATGAAGCACTATCTCAGGTAATGACCAGGCCTGTGCCCTCGTAACCCTCCGTGTTCTACTCGTAGCTCCTCCATTGCCTTGCCCGTATGGGCCTGGTTGCACTGCGTGAGGCGTAACTAGCACAAGCGAATACGCGGAGTCCGACTTATAACCTGACTCTGAGGCGCGATCTCATGGTGAGAAGAATGGAAACCAATCCTAAATATCCTGCTGACCTCACGATTATAGGTGTGGTGCGCGACGCCGATAATCAAGACTACTAGATGCGGTCTGTAGACACTTTCAGGATTAACGGCTCACGATACCACTTTGGTCGCGGCCCGACCCGGGCGTGGTGGTGCCTTACCGGGCACCTGGTGATACAACATCGAGAAAATCGGCGGAAATTAAAAACTTACACGTGAAACAAGATATCTGATAAGAAAAATAGGCTAACAAGCAGTCACATTTACGTATATATAAATAAAACTTGAACAATTACATCCTTTACAACCACTTGCGATTACTACGGACCTCACAGAATGTTATAACAACAGCGGCGGGACGGGGCCGCCATACCACGAATGTAAGTACCTACAACGACGAGGACCGTACGAAAGATAAGCCTCGGAGAAGCGGAGCTTCCAGCATTGACTGTGATCATGGCGAGGATCGACAAGCTGGTGTACCTACTGCGGCATGAGCGGCCCCGATGGAGGTCGATCTGCGGTACAGTATGTGAAGCGTAAAATCTTGAAATAAAATCATAACATTTTAAAACCAATTACAAATACGTCACGAACAACCAGTTTAAGCGCACGTAGTGCCGGCGTAAGCAAGAGCAAAATAGATATAACGTAATTGGTCTTTTCTGGGCGCTAATGATCGAAGCAAGGCGATCGCCCGTAGTATCATTATGCGAGCCTAATCCAGGAACTCCGCGGTCGCGTAGACCGCTGGTCGCGTGAGGTATTCCGCATCGGGGGTAGCTAACCACCGGCGTCGTCACGGACTCCGCGGTCGCGTAGTCACGAACGCGTGAGGTATTCCTCGCGTCGGCGTAACACACCGAGTGATCATCACGGAGCTCCTGACTCGCGTAGGTCCGTAGACCGCGTGAGGTATTCGCCGCATCGGGCGGCTAACCCTCGGCATAACAAGTCGGGGGTAAGTGATATAATACCGACATAGCGCTTATCGTTAAACAACATAAGCCTGACAGAAAACCCGCACACAAGCGTCACAAGAACAACACCGTGGCGTCATAACATGTTTACTTATCAAACCAACAAGAAAGTATTACAAGGCTATCACAAGCCAACATAGTCGAGTTACTCACGCGAAAAGTCACACGATAGCCGTAGTATCAAAATAGAGTAACTATCTTTTAAGTAAACCAAAACAATTTCCATACCTTCTTTTTAAACCAATCTTAAGACAAAAGCATGCCTTACTTTTTAAACCATTTTAAGACAAAACCATGCCTTCATTTAAAACAAAGACACTTTTTCCTTTTTAAAGTCAAGTAGCAATATACTTTTTAAACCAAGTGTCTTACTCTTTTAAAAACAAGTAACCTATACCATTAAATCAAATTACTTCTCCTTTCCCAAAATCAAGTTGTTTATAAGTCAAGTCTCTTTACTTCCAAAAATCAGTCTCTTAATCTTTAAATCATATCTTTTAAGAAACTGACCTCGACTTTTAAAATGCCAAGTTATTATTTTAAATCCAATGATAAATCATTCTTTTGTTTTCATAAAGTCGTTATAAATAACT
The DNA here is from genome assembly GCA_029844215.1 of Przewalskia tangutica. Lineage (NCBI taxonomy): Eukaryota > Viridiplantae > Streptophyta > Magnoliopsida > Solanales > Solanaceae > Przewalskia > Przewalskia tangutica. Next base: position 82,570,981 of record CM056728.1, on the reverse strand, counting down.
TCCCATAAAGCTATTATAACACTTTATGTTTTAAACCAACCAAGGACAACTATTCTCATTTTCGAAATCAAGATAACTTTATTCTTTAAAAGACCACACACCATTACTCATGAATGAGGTTTACAACTTTTAACATAATTCAAGTCCTTAATATTTCATAACAAGTCACTTAACTTTGGAATCAAGTCAAGGACACAAAGGAATATCAAATTCCTTTAAACACCGTCGTCTACGCTATATATATTCACAATAATCATGCTAGAAAGGATAGGAAGAGGTTCACGTATCTCGCGACGATTATCGACAATTAGCAAAATGCTCCAAAGTATTATAACCTGCTAGCCTTTTCCACCGTTCAAGTAAGTGCGCTACTCGTAAACTTCAACCTATAAAGGTCACAAAGCGTCTATCGACCTCTAGATCTCTTGGTAGAACAATTCAAGTACAAGGTTCCTTATTCTACGGAAAATTCGACACCTCCCCACTGTCACGCCGAACCCCGGGCGTGGTGGTGCCTATCTGAGCACCATACCTTAACAACACAAGTAAGCTGCGGAAATTAAATAACACCCTTTTTTTCCAACATCGTGCAAGGGCAAAGCGACATGGCGCCATAATATACATAATCAAAGACACTTCACTGTACATGAGTCGATCCACATATAAATCTGGACCTCAAGAGTTATACTAAAATATGGCGGACAAGGCCCGTGTACCCATGCAGTACAAAAGCACATCTTGAAGGAACTATACCAAAAGATAAACTCACGAGCAGAGGAGCTATCCAAAACTCGGCGGTCTACACTGAGATCGCAAGCTGCGTTACCTAAACTGCGGCGTGAGCAACCCGAAGGAGGTCGATGCGAAGAATGTACCAAGTATGTGAAGCGATGAAATCTTGTAATGAAATCCTGATCTAAACAAAGCGGGAGACATGTATGATAGCGAACCTACGATTACACGATACATAGCGATCATATCAAGTCGGGGGCGCGTGCCACCGAAGTCACTACTGAATATAACTATGGGTCGCGCCCGTAATATCAATCATGCGTGGAATCGCCTCGCTGCCGGCGATCCGTGATATAATATAACACGATAAGCATATCGAGGTATCCGCGTGGTCGCGTGCCGGAATCGCGTCGTATAAGCATGACCATGGGGTAATACAAACAAATCAGAATCTAACCGCTCTGGTCACGTGCCGGAATCGCGTCGTATAAGCGTGTCGGGTATCCTCGTGGTCGCGTGCCGGAATCCCACATCTGATAGCATGACCGTGGGGTAACACAAATAATAGAAGCGTACAGTGGAATCCGCGCACTGTCGATGCGTCGAGTAAACTTACAACAGGCGACCACTCGATCGAGTCGCGGCAGCGTAATAAAACATAATACTTGTACTCGAATGCTATCACGGCTACTGCGTTGGAAATTCTCAATTAAACAAGCCAAAGTACTTATCAAGGCACACGTAGAATAATTCTCGACTAAACAAGCCAAAGTACTTATCAAGGCATACGTAGAATAATTCTCGATTAAACAAGCCAAAGTACTACGTCGTGCATTCTTGTCCAAAGACTCATTTTATGTAAAACCCGAGATACTAACACAGTAGTATCGATGTATGTCTATTTTTCAAAGTAAGTTACTACACTTTTAGAAAACTCATTTCAAGCTTGAAATCAAGTAACTTCAAATTTTCACAATCGAACAACTCATGCCCGTTAATCAAAATAGACCTTGTTAACCTTAATAAAGCGTTATAACCAACTTTCCATAAAGTGTTATAACCGCTTTGTAGTTTTAGACATATTCATTCCTTTTATAACCAAGAGACTTATACTTTTAAAACCAGTATCAATCTTACAAATCAAGTTCTCGACTTTCCAAATACTTGAGTCTCTTAATATTTAGAAAACAAGTTTCTTACTTTTAAACCTCGAGTAACTCACACCTTTAAAACAAGTTAATTCTCTTAAATCATGTCATTTCTCCTCTCTTAAAACAATTAAGTAAATCACTCCTTTGACTCACTAAAGTCATTATAACGACCATAGGTTTTGGAACTAAGGCCTAGCCAAAGATTTGGAAACCACTTCTTTTCAAGACTACATGTACTTGAAGTAAAATACTTTCACTTTTAAGAATCCAACTTCACTAAGGCAATGGATTATACAACACAATTTAAACATCAAAGTCTGATCAAGGAAGTACATAGAACAAATTCTATTTTAGGCAATCCAAATACAACGAGGAATGGATCGTTTAAGGAGTAGGACATACTTTCTTTATTTTAAGGAATCATGCTAGAAGAGGAGATAGTTCACATACCTTTTAGGCTAAATCCACAAGCTAAGCGAATCGCGCGCGTAGAAGTGTCAACCTATAATGGTCACAGCATGACTATCGACTTACAGTCTCTAATGTAGAATAATACTAAGTATCACGGTCTCTAATTCTACGGAAAATCAGTGACATACATTACACCCGTAAGTCGGGACTTGTATAAGAGAATGCGTAAGGAATCGAGACTTGGAAATTATGCGAAAGGAAGAATTGTTTTTCGTGGAAAATCTTAGAAACGTCGGAAAGGAAAAATGTTCGTTGTTGAGAATTGGATTCTCAAAATGCATTATTTGAAGAGTATGGAACTCTTAACCTTATGGAAATTTATTTTCTGGATTTGGTCACGTGGGGCCCACAGAAATTTTACATTTTGTGGGGCCCATGAGGTTCTGAATTTTATGGATGAATGAGAGGGATACCGTGGCACCCAGCATTATGGTCTTGGGCGAATTTGAGGAGGGTAAAATGGTCATTGACCATCTTGGAAGATAAGTCTTGCGAGCGATATATTTGACCAAAGTCGACTTGCCGCTTAGGCAATCTAGTGAAACTCATCTAGCCACACATTTGTGATAATCTATGCGCCCGAACCGGGCGTCTGCGGTGCCTTACCGGCACCTAGTGATCCAACATCGAGAAAACGGCGGAAAAAACATGAATCATGAAACAAGAGATATAATAAATAAGACCAAAGCGATTGCCTGGTATATCATAATACACGGTTTAATCCTTTTACGACCACTTACAAGCGATACTCTGGACCTAAGATTTATACAACAACTATGGCGGATGGGGCGCCGCCGTACCCTGAGCGTACAAGAACACGGACTTCGGTAGCATACCAAAGATAAGCCTCGGCGGAGCGGAGCTTCCCAATTTGAAATGAGATCGCGAGGATCGGCGGTAGATGTACCTACTGCGGCATGAGCGCGGCCCAGAAGGTCGATTACAACGGTACCAAGTATGTGAAAGCGTAAATCGTAATGAAATCATAATAGTACATAAAGCGGGAGACATGTATGATGACCAAACTACGATATATAACATATAACGATTACATCAAGCGAGGGACTCGCGTCTCAATTATCACTGCGTGCGTGGAATTTCTTCCTAGCTGTTATGATATAACAATACCAAGGATTATACATGAACACCATATCCCTGTGTTATAAAACCGTCTGAGACAAGTATAACTACGAGATCCGGCCGTACCAATAATACAATGCAACGAAACCACGGCCGTCTGGAGGCAAGTGCGGCCGACTCAGGATACCAAGGCGGTCACGCGGTGGCGGGGCAATCTGGTGACCACGGGGACGAGCGTATCACGAAACCGTCACTATCTTGAGCAGGGCAAGTCACGGTGACTACGGATACGAGGCGAATCGATCACGAGGCGGGGCAAATCGAGGCGACCACGGATACCGGGCGAGCGGTGAAACCTCAGCAGTCAGCGGCCCTCTATCGAGAGCGGTAACACGAAACACCACACGCACAACAAAGGCTATCATCGAAGTATGGCGAGTTTCACGACAACAAGCGTAGGCAAGTTTCCAAGCATAGGCAAGTTCGTAACTCAAAGTACGCCGTTTTATGCCAAAGTCAGGGTTTCAACCTAAAGTACTCGTCGTTAAGTTCTTTTAAAGAGATCCATTACTTATTAAAGTCACGATGCGTAGTATTAGAATGACCAGCCATTCCTTTTCAAAATCAAGTAACAACATTCTTTTCCTAAGTTCGGTTGCCTAGTTTGATTACTCAAGCTTCTCATTTTCAAATGGTTTCATAGTTCGTAAACTTAATCACTTGATTCCGTTTTAGAACAATTGAGTAATATAAGTCTCGCGTGAGTAGGTTATTCTTGTTTACAACATTCTTATTACAATGACCGTGATCTAGAAAATGAAATATCATTTTGTCTAATCTTAGTTTCTATGCGGATGGAGGTTTCTACTTGGTTTTAATACAATTCATCATTATTTAATACATTTTCCTTTATTAGCTGCGGTGATGCGCCGATACGTTACGATTTCGAAATCGGTAAAACATTATCCTTTAAATAAAACCAAGTACTCATTACTCACGAATGAGGTTTCACGTAAACATCACATTAAAACAAATAAGTTAAGTCTCTTATCTTATAAGATCAAGTCTCTTAACTAACATCGATAAACCATTTTCTTTACCTCTCTTAAGACATTATACCTAACTCCCGTCAAGCTAGTATAACTCTTTTTAAAACCTTTAAAACCAAGTGTTACTCTCATTAAAGCGATTTAGAAATCTTTTGAAATCATCAAGTTCTTTATTATAACTATGATTTATAATTCACGTGATTACCTTTTAAAACCACAAAGTATTTTCTTACCTCATAATTTGTTATAACGACTTCCCGCGTTATAACACTTTATGTTTTAAAGCTAATCAAACGATTAACACGTATGCGTCTACCGTACTACATAGTTCACACATCGTGCTAGAAGAGATAGGAAGAGTTCGCATACCTCGCGGCGATTTATCGACAATAAGCAAAATGCTCCAAGTACTACAACGCACTTGCCCTTTCCTCTCGAGTAGAATACGCTACTCTTAGTCTTTTACTATAAAGGTCACAAGCGTCTATTAAAATCTTAAACACGCGTTCGTCTTTACTGAGAAAATTGGCCACCTCCCACATGGCGTAAATCTCTCTCTATCGAGGTGGCTACGAAGCCAACGGGGGTTAATCTAGCAGGGCGCGTACAATTCTACAACGATAATGCTACATAAGTCTGTAATACAACCTGGTAATTACGATTCGATTCTTCTCTTTATTAACCTTACATGTGATTCTTGTTCAATTCTTCATTCTTGAGCTTAAGTCAAAGACATTGCCATAATACTAAGTATAGTTCCATATATAGTATACTTGACTATATATCTAACAAACATGTAATTTCCAATTACAATAGAGGACAAGATAATTACCTCGATAAGCCCAAAATTATCCAAGTTATAATGTCGATCTGAGCAGGTTTAGCTCGCTCAGGCGCTCCAAACCACTCCAAACAACCCTTAGAAGTTCTAACCAACCTGCTCACATCTTGACCAATATGAAGATTTCCTTAGGGTTTGGTTTGAGACTAAAAGGACAAAGGTAGTATTTGGGACTCTGCAAGAGGTATCTTTGGAATACTACAAAGTACGAGGCTAAGGTATTTTGGGCATTATAACAATACTAGGGAGTATTTCTATACCTGACAAGGGGTATTATCAGAAAACAACTAGGCTAGGGGTACCCGGCTGAGGAGAGGAAGACCTCGCGGGCCACTTTCAAGGGGAGAGGCTCTTGGGCGATGGTCGACAAGAGGAGGAGGATTGAAGACTTGGAAACATTTGTGGATGAATGAAGTCTTCACAAAGGGGTATTTATAGCAAACCCAAATGCCAACGATGGCGATCGAGCCATGTGCGAGGCAAGTGTAAGGCCTTGATCAAGCCAAGTGCACAACCTACTCCATTGCCAAGCCACAAAACAAGGCCAAAACAAGGCACAAAACAAAGGAACCAATAGGCCTGGCGTGAGCCAAAAGTCGAGCCAAAAGCGTGAACCATTCGTTCGCGGGCGTAACTAGCTTCGATGTGAGGGTGACACATGTCACCCTCCGTTGATCAACATGTTCGTCTCTCGGAAAAATCCATAAAAATACAAGCGACATGGCGAGATTTTCCCTCGAAGGCTGTGGAAGCGTTCGTCGGAGCGACTCTGTCGGCAATGTAACTTTGGCCAAGCCACAGGCGGGGTGACACGTGTCACCCTCTGACAACCCTCAAAAGCGTCTTCGAAAAAATAACCTGATGGCCAAAATCTAGAAAACAAGGTGGGCCCATGGCAGTAAATTTCTCAGTGGGCCCAGCGTGACCATTTCAGAAAATAAAATCTCAAAATTCTAATATAATCTATGAAGTCCAAATACCAAATCAGGAATCAATTCCCGTTAACGAACCTTTCTTCACAAATAGCAGGAAACTTTTAGTGAAAACTCGCGTCTTTCTTTCCTTTCAAAATTTACTGCGTACACTCGTGCGTCGTCCTCACATACATACCCTGCAACTCACGGTATAACATTCTCCTCGCATAGAAACATGCGTCCGAATGTTCCTTCTCAAAGCGGATATCGATGAAGTTCCTCTAACGAGTTATCAGACGGCAGCGCGAAATAACACCGTTATCTTCCTTCCTTACTCGTCGTGCCCTTCTCGAACACTTGAACTCTCGGTATGTACCATACTTCAGTCATTACTTCCGTTCGAAAATCTGGAGTCACTACCTCCAAACTTGGTCATCTTACTAACCTCGAACTTCCTTAAGGCCATTCCCGGCCTTCTGAACCGCTTCTGGTCGAGCGTCCACGAACTCATGCGATGATCATACAAACTTGGGCCTAGCGTCCTCGTGACCCTACCACCTGGCGGGACCACCCAGAACTGGCCCCACCCCAAACCGGGTTACGGTTTGACCCGCAAATGGTCCTAAACCCGACCCCCAACCGCGCCAACTCTTGTTCCCCGATCCGGAACAATCTTACTATTTCACATCATGAAAGCTACCACTTCCATCTCACACTACCCAGGGACTTACCCTTTTCACTAACCAGGTTTCTAAATCACATTTTAGCACAAAGCTAACCAAACATAACATTAAACACATCAACAACATAAACAAAACTCTAGAGGGTTAAGGATATACCTGAAGCTAGGCGGTTGAGGCCATTAAGCGAACTCGCGACCTCTGCAGGGGCCTTAGTGCGAACATCTGCTGGCTATGGAAGGTGAAGAACCATAGCTGCTCTAGTAGTCCATGCTATCTACGATGCTACCCACAGTGGCGATCTCTTGCGGATAGCCTGTTGGCGCAAAAATAACAATCTCAGAGTTAGTGCGACACCACCATATGAAGCTTTCCTGGCGGCCACTGAGACAAGGGCAACCTCATCCGCGAGCACTCCTGCTCTCGCGAAAATCTGAAACACAGGAGCCAGGCACGCTCCCGAATATCACGAAGGTCCGAAGTGGAGGACCACTGCGTCTTGTGGAGGTACATAACTAGTCTGCTTGGCGGTCGCCTCGAAAATCGCAAAGGACCTGCTATTACGGCCTCTTCTGGCGACTTTGGTCATTAGTCGATTTATCCGCTCCTCGCGTCAGTGTATCGCTGCGTGCGGGCAATGTCCATGCGGTGAATACCGAACAACTCTGCGAGGCAATCGCCGAGCCTGTAACATGTCGGTGCACTCGATCCTCCATACTAGCTACTAGCGAGGGCGTCTGGGCCGATGAGTCGAACTCCACATTGTACTCCCGAATGCGCGGATTCTGCGTAACACCAAAAATCTGCCGGCGAGCCCATGCAGGGAGGCAAGAAATGTGCAGAAAGGCCTGCGAGAACTGCGTTCCATACCGCGGAAGTGCATGCTCTCCTGGACAGCTCCCGAGAATCAAACGATCATTGCGGTATCACGCGATTGATGTGAACCTAGGGCCACCGACTCGATCTCCGATGCCTTGATCACTCTCGCGATCGGTGTAGCGTCGGATGAACTCCTGCGGATCATCCTCGGGCCTCGACCCGTAAAACTCTGGCGGCTCTGACTTCGGAAAATCCCGTAGCCTCGAACTGCTCGATCTAGGGTGAACCGCGGTGCTCTTTGGAGGCTGCTGCGTCGGCTATCCTCAAGTCAGCCTGACCACGGCCGTGCGGGCGCTCGCGTAACTCATCTCCTGCTGCTCCGGTGCGGGTGGAGGCTCGAGTCTTGTGGTCTCTGCATTTGCTGCTCGCGAGATCCTCTGTTGCCTTGCCGCCAGGCGGGTTGCCTTCGCGAGGCATAGCGGTAAAAGCGAAGTATGTCGGAGGGTCGATCTTATCACCTGGCTGGCGCGATCTCGGAATGAGAAGAATGAAACCAATCCTAAATGTCCTATAGCCTCACGATTATAGATGTAGTGCGATAATCGAACTACTGAACCACGATGCATAGACACTTTCCAGAGATTAGCGCTCGATACAGCCTTGCTCCGGCGACGACAAATGATGCCGGGCTTGCGATCACGAGGTTTGGACCTTCTCGGGGCGTGCCATACGGAGCCACGGTTAGTGCATTCCGTGGTAGAGCGGCCTATCGCTCGACCAGAAGGAAGTCGATGCAGCAGTGCAGTATGTGGCTGTAAATCGTAATGAAATCATAATAGTCTATAAGCGGCATGTATGATGACCAAACTTCGATATATAACATATAACGATTCGTCGAAGCGAGGACTCGCGCCTCCAAATTATCACTCGTGCGTGGAATTTCTTCCTCGGCTGCGGTTTATGATATAACAATACCAAGGATTATCATGAACACCATGTCCCACGTGTTATAAAACCGTCTGCAGGACAAGTATAACTACGAGATCCGGCCGTACGATAATACAATGCAACGAAAACACGAAGCGTCACGGGGCAAGTGCGAGCCGACTCTGGATACCAAGGCGGTCCTGTGGCCGGGGCAAATCTGGTGACCACGAGGACGAGCGTATCACGAAACCGTCACTATCTTGAGCGGGGCAAGTCGCGGTGACTACGGATACGAGCGAATCGATCGAGGCGGGGCAAATCACGGCCGAGCCACGGATACCGGGCGAGCGATGAAACCTCAACCAGTCAACGGCCTCCATCGAGAGCGGTAACACGAAACACCACAGCACAACAAAGGCTATCATCACAATAATAGGCAAGTTACACAACAACAAGCGTAGGCAAGTTTCACAACAACAAGCATAGGCGAGTTTCGCGTAACTCAAAGTACGCCCGTTTTATGCCAAAGTCGGGTTTGACCCAAAAGTACTCACGTCACGTTAAGTTCTTTTAAAGAGATCCATTACTTATTAAAGTCACGATACGTAGTATTAGAATGACCAACCCAGCGTTCCTTTTCAAAATCAAGTAACAACATTCTTTTCCTAAGTTCGGTTTGCTAGTTTGATTACTCGACTTCTCATTTTCAAATGGTTTCATAGTTCATAAACTTAATCACTTGATTAGTTTTAGAACAATTGAGTAATATAAGTCTCGCGTGAGAGTAGGTTATTCTTGTTTACAACATTCTTATTCTGACCGTGATCTAGAAAATGAAATATCATTTTGTCGTCTTAGTTTCTATGCGGATGGAGGTTTCTCTTTGGTTTTAATACAATTCATCATTATTTAATACATTTTCCTTTATTAGCTGCGGTGGTGCGTGATACGTTACGATTTAGAAATCGGTAAAACATTATCCTTTAAATAAAACCAAGTACTCATTACTCACGAATGAGGTTTCACATAAACATCCGCATTAAAACAAATAAGTTAAGTCTCTTATCTTATAAGATCAAGTCTCTTAACTTCAACATCGATAAACCATTTTCTTTACCTCTCTTAAGACATTATACCTAACTCCCGTCAAGCTAGTATAACTCTTTTTAAAACCTTTAAAACCAAGTGTTACTCTCATTAAAGCGATTTAGAAATCTTTTGAAATACATCAAGTTCTTTATTATAACTAGCGGTTATAATTCACATCGATTACTTTTAAAACCACAAAGTATTTTCTTACCTCATAAGGTTGTTATAACGACTTCCGTAAAGTCGTTATAACACTTTATGTTTTAAACTAATCAAACCTGATTAACACGTATGCGTCTGCCGTACTACATAGTTCACGTATATCGTACTAGAAGAGATAGGAAGAGGTTCGCATACCTGCGACGATTTATCGACAATAAGCAAAATGCTCCAAGTACTACAACGCACTAGCCCTTTCCACTCCTCGAGTAGAATCGCTACTCTTGTACTTTTACCTATAAAGGTCACAAGCGTCTATTAAAATCTTAAACACGCGTTCCCGTGCTACTGAAAATTCGACACCTCCCACATGGCGTAAATCTCCTCCTCTATCAGGTGGCTACCAAGCCAACCGGGGTGCTACGTCTAACAGGGCGCGTACAATTCTACAACACGGTAATGCTACATAAGTCTCTTTGTAATACAACTAGGTAATTACGGATTCGATTCTTCTCTTTATTAACATACATGTGATTCTTGTTCAATTCTTCATTCTTGGGCTTAAGTCAAAAGACATTGCCATAATACTAAGTATAGTTCCATATATAGTATACTTGACTATATATCTAACAAACATGTAATTTCCAATTACAATAGAGAACAGATAATTACCTCGATAAGCCCAAAATTATCAAGTTATAATGTGATCACGAGCAAGGTTTGGCTCCTCAGCGCTCCAAACCACTCCAAACAACCCTTAGAAGTTCTAACCAACCTACTCACATCCTTGACCAGCTATGAAGATTTCCTTAGGGTTTCGGTTTGAGACTAAAAGGACAAAAGGTAGTATTTAGGACTCTAAAGAGGTATCTTTGGAATACTACAAGGTACAAAGCTAAGGTATTTTGGGCATTATAACAATACTAGGGAGTATTTCTATACCACAACAGGGGTATTATCACGAAAACAACTAGGCTAGGGGTACCAGCCCTCATGAGGAGGAAGACCTCGCGAAGGCGACTTTCAAAGGGGAGAGGAGCTCTTGGGCGAGTGACAAGAGGAGGAGGGATTCAAGACTTGGAAACATTTGTGGATGAATGAAGTCTTCACAAAGGGGGTATTTATAGCAAGCGAATGCCAACGATGGCCAAGATCGAGCCATGTGCGAGGCGAGTGTAAGGCCTTGATCAAGCCAAGTGCACCCAACCTACTCCACAAACATTGCACCAAACAAGCCACAAAACAAGGCCAAAACAAGGCACAAAACAAAGGAACCAATAGGCCAAAGCGTGAGCCAAAAGGTCGAGCCAAAGCGTGAACCGTTCGTTCACTTGGGCGTACTGCTTCCCGATGTGAGGTGACACATGTCACCCTCCCGTTGATCGACATGTTTAGTCTCTCGGAAAAATCCGCAAAAATACAAAGCGACATGGCGGAATTTTCCCTACGAAGGCGTGGAAAGCGTTTAGTCGGCGACTACAGTCGACTGTGCCGAAATGTAACTTTGGCCAAGCCACTGGCGGGGTGACCGTGTCACCCTCTGCCAGCCCTCAGCGTCTTCGAAAAAATAACCACAATGGCCAAAATCTAGAAAACAAGGTGGGCCCAAGCGTAAATTTCTCCGTGGGCCCAGCGTGACCATTCAGAAAATAAAATCTCAAAATTCTAATATAATCTATGAAGTCCAAATACCAAATCGGGAATCCAATTCCCGTTAACGAACCTTTTTCTTAAATAGCGGAAACTTTTAGTGAAAGCTCACGTCTTTCTTTCCTTTCAAAATTTCTGGTACAAATGCGTCGTCCTCGCATACATACCCTGCAACTACGGGTATAACAATCTAGACCCTCGATGTGTTTTATATATCATACTAGTGCAAGACTTGGCATTTTACACTTAGAAAAATTGAGAGAACATTGAGCTTAGCGAAGCTCTGGGTTTGCCTCCTTCCCACACAAAATTTTTAGTTTGTGATCCATTATACAAGACTTTATACCAAGGTTCTAAGAGTGTTGTAAGGTTATCTCGATAGAAAGATTTGGGCGGCGTTTCGTATTAGTCATGGCGGAAACTTAGAGTTCTTCAACTTTGAAGTTGGAACTTGAAGATGGGTTCTTCATAGGCTTCTAAGGGGTGCTTGGAGCGGATTGGAACTTAAGGATAGGAGCTAAGAATTTCTAAGGCGCTACTTTGAATCTTGGAAATTTTAAGGGCTTGAAAAGGTATAAATCTTGTCGTTTTAGTAATTAAGATTACTTGTTGTTGTAGCTATGGATATTAATAAGCATGAGTTATATGTTATGAAGTTTGATAAGTGTATTGACTATTGGAACCCTAATCCGAAAACTAGCATGTTTAGCTTTAAGATTACAATTCAAGTCGATTATTAGTTTAAGTCGTCGCATGTTGTATAAAGAAGGAAATTGTAGTTGTTGAAGTTGTTTATGACTATATAACATGTTAGACCTTAGAACTTGGAATTGGAAAAGGATTGGAAAAGACTTAGTGTTGTTAGTTATTGTTGGCCGAGAATGGCTAGTGAGTATTAAACTACTTGGTATGAATTGTGGGGCGGAATTTTACACGTATTGTAAGGCGTGTAATCCCGCTGTTTGGTTGTTGTTTTGAGCCTTAAATGTGGCGTGTTGGTTATTGTATTCGGCCTTGAAAAGGTGGCAAAGTGAGTAGAAACAAGCAAGTCTTTGCCAGATTTTCCGTAGAATTAGAGGCCAGTATACTTAGTATTATTCTCGTTAGAGACTAGAAGTTGATAGTCTTGTTGTGACCATTATAGGTTGACACTTCTCGTGCGGCGTATTCGGCTTAGCTTGTGGATTTAGCCGAAAGGTTTGTGAACTATCTCTCTTCTAGCATGATTCCTTAAGATAAAGAAAGTATGTCCTACTCATAAATGATCCGTTCCTTGGTTGTATTTGGATTGCCTAAAGTAGAAATTGTTACATGTACTTCCTTGGTTGTACTTTGATGTTTAACTTATAAGTTGTATAATCCATTGCCTTAGTGAAGTTGGATTCTTAAAAGTGAAAGTATTTTACTTAAAGTACATAAGTCTTGAAAAGGAAGTGGTTTCCAAACCTTTTGGCTAGTGCCTTAGTTCCAAAACCTAAAGGTCATTATAATGACTTTAGAAGTCAAAGGAGTGATTTACTTAATTGTTTTAAAGAGGAGAAATGACATGATTTAAGAGTAACTTGTTTTAAAGGTGTGAGTTACTTAAGGTTTAAAAGTTGAAGAAACTTGTTTTCTATATATTAAGAGACTCGAAGTATTTTTTAAAGTTAAGAAACTTGATCTGAAAGTTTGTGATACTTGGTTTTAAGTATAAGTCTCTTGGTTATAAAAAGAATGAAATTGTCTAAAAACCATAAAGGGTTATAACGGCTTTATGGGAAGTTGGTTATAACGGCCTTATGGAAGTTTTAGAAAGTTGTCTATTTTGATTAATGGGCATAATTTGCCTTGATTGTGAAAATTTGAAGTTACTTGATTTCAAGCTTTGAAATGAGTTTTCTAAGCGTGTAGTAACTTAATTTGAAAAATAGACACACCTTGATACTACGGGTGTTAGTATCTTGGGGTATTACATAAAAAGGAGTCTTTTGAAAGAGATATGCGTACGTAGTACTTTGGCTTGATTAATTGAGAATTAGTCTAAGTGTGCCTTGATAAGTACTTTGGCTTGATTAATTGAGAATTATTCTAAGTGTGCCCTGATAAGTACTTTGGCTTGATTAATAGAGAATTATTCTAGGTGTGCCCGGATAAGTACTTTGGCTTGATTAATTGAGAATTATTCTAAGTGTGCCCAGATAAGTACTTTGCCTTGATTAATTGTGAATTATTCTAGATGTCCCCGGATAAGTACTTTGGCTTGATTAATTGAGAATTATTCTAAGTGTGCCCTGATAAGTACTTTGGCTTGATTAATTGAGAATTATTCTAAGTGTGCCTTGATAAGTACTTTGGCTTGTTTAATTGAGAATTATTCCATGTGGGCCTTGATAAGTACTTTGGCTTGTTTAATTGGGAATTACTCCATGTGTGCCTTGATAAGTACTTTGGCTTGTTAATTGAGAATTGCCTATGTGTCTTTGATACTAGCGGTTGTGTGCTAGTGGTATATCATTCATTCGGGGTCATTCCGGGTTTGTAACATTGCGTATTAGTAGATTTGCTACCCACGATGCGAGGAATACCTCGTGCGAGTCGCGAGGGCTTATGCGGGTGAAATAGTCCCGTGCGGCTGGTCCGACCTATCACGAGGAATACCTCGTGCGAGTCGTAAGGGCTTATGCGGGTGAAATAGTCCCGTGCGAGGAATACCTCACGCGGGTCCACGCGACCTATGCGGGTGAAATAGTCCCGGGAGTAGGATTGCTTAATGATCTGCGGGTGGGTGGTCTAGCTTTGATCGTGAGCTTCTAGTTTATATTGTAAGTATACTACTATTTACTCTCATGATTGCAAGGTTCGGTGTGCTTCTTGATGTTGTATTATATCATGGATGCCGCGATGAGGAAGGATTCCACGGGCATGATTGATATTATGGGCGTGAGACCATGGATATATTTGAGTAATGACTTTGAGGGCATCGTCCACGACTTGATATATTGCTTATGTGTTGTGTCTTGTAGGTTGGCTATCATCGTGTCTCTGTTTTGCTAATTGTATGATTTCATTATAGTATTTTCTTTATTTCACATACTTGGTACATTCTTACGTCTTGACCTCCTTGAGTGCGTTCATCTGCTTGAGTTTAGGTGCATTTGTTTGGTGATCGGCGGTGTAGGACCTGCTCGGAGTTTTGGATAGCTCCTTACATTGGAGTTTATCTTTTTGGTATAAGTTCTTTCGATCTGAGCTTTAAATGCGATTATGGTGCAGCGGGGCCTTGTCGTCATAGTTGATATAACTCTTAAGTGCGTATTCATATGTGGATTGGACTCGTATGCGGTGTAGTGTCTTTTGTTTATGTATATTATATGGCGGCCTTATCGGCTTTGCCTTGCGTCGTTGGTTTTAAAAAAAAAAAAAAAAAGAGGTGTTATTCGATTTCCGTAGTTTACTTAGTTGTTAAGGTAGAAGGGTGCCCAGGTAGGGCACCGATCCTGAGCTTGAGGTTGGGGTGTGACAGAGTGGTATCGAGCGATCGATCCTCGGAATGTCTGAGGCCGTGTCTAGTAGAGTCTTGATTATCGGTGTGTTGCGCGCCACACCCATGCAGGAGGCTACGGGACATTTAGGAGTTGGTTTCTATTCTTATCACTCTAGATCGTGCCATAGAGTGTGTTAGTAAGATAATTCCTCTCGCGTGATTTTGTATTCTGATTATGCCTCGAGAGAACGGCGCCTTGAAGGGCAAAGGAGTAGCGAGAGCTACTAGTCGGACTCGAGGAGTTGATAGGGCTTATGCGGGTATACCGGATGTTGTCTGCATGATCGGCGAGTCGCCTGCGCGAGTTTTGAGACCCAGCACGAGCCTCGGTTTCTCGTTAGGAGAAGACTATAGGAGTCGTGAGGAAGCGATTATGTTATTGACCAAGATAAGCGGTGCTCTGATTTCATCGGCGAGGAAGTTATTCGGCGGTCTGAGGCAGTGTACGAGGTAGAGGCAGCGGAGATCAGCGTAAGAGGGCTAGACCGGTTGGTTATCGGTGAAGTTTTGGGCGGCGACCTCGATGCGAGTGAGATATTCGTCGGCCTACCCGGTACATACCGCGGTTCCACGGGTGGGATATTGGACCCGAGTATTTGGGCAGTCCAGCTCCGGTCGAGGGATTACCGAGGAAGCGAGAGGATTTTCTCGATCGAGGCCACTTTTTTCCTCGATGTTCCGATGTAGTAAGCGTCGTTTGGGAAATGTCGTTATAGCGCAGTCTTTGTTTTTATTGTGGCCGTGGGCCATATCACGGTATGTCCTTTTAGAAGGAGCAGGTGGGGTGGCTCAACCTATGAGGCGATGGTTGATTCGCTTTCCTCGCGGTGTCGTCCCGAGCGGTGTTGGATGTCGACCGGTAGTGGTAGAAGTCAGTGGAGTTTATAGTTACGGCGGTCTTCGAACCGCATAGATGGCGTGACTCTTGGGCGGGATCGAGGCAACATCTCATGGGTTCTGGTATATTTTGATTCTTTTGAATCATCGTGCGTTGATAGATTGATTTCGCCCTAGCATATATGTTTTCCCTTTGTTGCTAGCAGTTGTAAAGTGATAGTACCCAGAGGTAGGGATACCTTGATTAGTAAAGTGAGAAGTTAAGAATGTTGACAAGAATGATTAAGTGAACTGAGACTATAGTTGTGTAGAGTGCACAAGTTGTAGTTACCCCACAATAAGAGTAAGACCGATAGGGAAGAATGTACAGTAGGAATACTTTGGCTTATGTGACGAACCTCTAGTGAATAGGGGATAGGGTAAGAAGTACCTTGAGATAAGAGAGATTTATTTGGACTAAGAATGAGAAGTTAAGTGTGTATTTGGGTCGGGTTGTGGACTCATTTAGGTCGTAGGTAGTATGGAATGGGGTGATGTCTGTTAGAAATGGTCAGATTATGTGGTAGGGTCCCGAGGATGCCAGGCCCAAGTTTAGTTAATCGTTGTACGAGTTCGTGGATGCGTTCCACCGGAACTAGGTCGTAAGGACCGAGAAGAGCCTTAACGGGAAAGTAAGTAACAATATGGCCAAGTTTGGATAGTAACTCCAAGGATTGGAGAATAGAAGCAATATTTGAGATTTTGTACGTGTACTAGATAAGTTCGAAAGTACGAGAAAGTATGACAAGTAAGAAAAGAAAGGATCCTCTAAGGATCCCGTGTTTGAGAAGACTGTAACCTTCGAGTTTTGTGAGAAGGGACCACGGACGGAAGGTCCATTGTTATGTTTACGTATGTTATGTGGTGGCCATGTGTGGCATCGTTGGTCTTGTGGTGTATTGATTGATAGGCATAGTATAGAGTTTATGCCGAAGTTTGTTAAGTGTGACAACCGACTAAGAACATTAGGGGACGAATGTTTCTAAGGGGGGAAGAATGTTACACCCCGTAAGTCCAGGACTTGTGTCACGACCCGTTCCGGGGCCCGTGACTGGTGCCTTACCCCGGGCACCCTAGTGATACAACATCAGAGTAATCAGCGGAACATAAAACACATACATGAAACAAATGAAGTACAAAGCGATGTCGAGGAAAACTTGCCTTCGGCATATATATAAATAACAACTCTTACAAATGAGCAGTTTAATCCTTTTTACAAACCACACTTGCGATTACTCTGGACCTGCAGAAATGATTACAACATGATGGCGGGACGAGGCCGCCATACCACGAATGTAAATACCTGCAACGACGGACTATGCGAATAAGCCTCGGAGAAGCGGAGCTTTCCCAGCAGCAATTTGTGACCCTAGGCGAGGATCGGCGGCGGTGTACCTTTACTGCGGCGTGAGCGCGGCCCGAAGGAGTCGATCTACAGCGGTACAGTATGTGGCGAAAATAAATCACGTAAATGAAATCATAGTAGTCTATATAAAGCGGGAGACATGTATGATAGCAAACTACGATTCCTGATAAATAGCGATCGTGTCAAGTCGGGGACTCGCGCCAGAAGTTATCACAATAAAACCGTGCGGGGCAAATCTGAAGGCATGGCGACTACTAAGACCCACGATACCAAAAATACCACAAAGCGTATCCGAGGTCTTTCTAGACGCGCACCACGTGTCGAAGTGGCCACGCCGCAATATCAATGTCTGCGTCTATCCACGGAACTCTCGCGACTCGCATAGGTCACCGCGGACCCGCGTAAGGTATTCCTCGAATCGTGGTCCTAGACCTTTGAGGTACGCGCGTCGGCGGCAACGCCGGTATCCGCCTGAGCTCCGCCCGCGTAGTCTCAAAGACCGCATAGTCTCAGCGGACCGCGTAGGAATCCGCGTCGGGCTAAACACCGGAATGATCAATCCACGGAGCTACGGTACTCGCGTAGTCACAAGGACCGCATAGGCGTAGAGACGCATCAAGGGTGGCAAGCCCTCGGTATAATAAGTCAAAGGGTATGTGATATAATAATAGTACAACGGGCTTAACGTTTAACAACGTAAGCACAACAAGAATGACTCCACTTACATAACAACAAGATACTAACACCGTAGCATCTAACATGTTTACTTATCAAATCAACAAGAAAGTATTACAAGACTATCACAAACCAATACAATCAAGTTATTCACCCAGGTACTTTACTAACAAGTTTGGGTATCTATCCCCAAGTACTTCACACGTTAAATCTTTTTAAAAGATCAGTTTCTTGCGTAAGTCACATGATACGTAGTATAAAATAGAGTATTTGTCTTTTTAAATAAACCAAAACACTTACCTTTGTAAAATCAAGTAACAACATTATTTTCCAAGCGTCCAAGTTGCCTAATTTCAAATGTTCATGTTTCTTATTTTAGAAAGGTTTAGTAGTTCATAGCCTTATTCTTTTAAGAATATAATTCTCTTTTAAGCGATCGAGAAACATAAGTAGGACATTCTTGTTTATAACAATCTTATTCTGTAGTGATCTAGGAAATATCATTTTGTCTCATCTTAGCTTATGCGGATGGGAGTTTCTCTTGGTTTTAATAATACTTAATTATTCAAAACATTTCCTTTTATTAACTGCGGTGGTTTGTCGATACGTTCGATTTAGAATCGGAAACATTATCCACTTTTAAAAACCAAGTACTCATTTCTCACGAATGAGGTTTCTGAAATTCACATAATTCACTTAAGTTAAGTCTCTTAACTTCTAACATAACTAAAACATTTGTTTTATCTCTCTTAAGCCGTTATACTAACTTCCCGTAAAGCTAGTATAACTCTTAGCTTTTAAAAGCAGTTCTTAATTCTCTTGAACTCTTGAGATTATTATTGTCGGGCTTAAGTCAAAAGACATTGCCGTACAACTACGTTGATTAACACGCGTCGTACCGTACTACGTAGTTATACACGTCATGCTAGAAGAGATAGGAAGAGGTTCACATACCTCGCGGCGATTATCGATTATTAGCAAAATCGCTCGTGGCTATAACAGCTAGCTTTGTCCACCTTCTCAAGTAGCACATGCTACTCGCGGAACATTCAACCTATACGAGTTATACAAGTCTATCAAAGTCTAGACTACTCGAAGAATAAATCTAGATGCGAGTTTCTGCGGTAAATTGGGCAGCCACTGCCGTCAAACTACACAAGTCTCATGTCTGATCTGCGTAATTCTGATTCGATTCTCTTCTTTAAATTGGGCTTAAGTCCAAGGACATTGCCACGACACTAAGCTGATTCTATATATAGTATACTTGACTATATATTACAACAACATGTAAACTCGATTCTGATAGGGGGCCAGATAATTACCTCGATAAGCCATAATTATCAAGTAGAGATGTCGATCTGGGCAGCGTTTAGCTCGACCCGGCGCTCCAACCCGCTCTAAACCACCCAAGTTCTAACCAACACACAATACTCAACGGACTATGGAAATTTTCCTAGGGTTTCGGTTTTGTATTGTGGGAAGTATAATAGTATTTACGGGCTTTCGTATAGGTATAACCTTAGAATACAACAAGGTATCACGGCTAAGGTAATTTGGGCATTATAACAATACTTTGAGAGTATTTCTACACCACAAAGGGGGTATTATACAAAAACAACTAGGCTAGGGGTACACTCTGCTTGCACCCACAGAGGGGTGCTCTCGACTACAAGGGAGGCCTGCGGCTAACTCAACCTGAGGGAGAAGGAGGCTTTCAAGACTTAGGCAAATATTTGGATGAAGAAGTCTTCACTAAGAGGTATTTATAGGTCAGTGAAGGCGACCAATGGCGAGTAGAGATGTCGATCACGGGCAGCGTTTAGCTCGACCAGCGCTCGCAGCGACCGTTCGGGCGTTCTTGGTGCCTTACCTGAGCACCACTAGTGATACATACATCGAGAAAATCAGCGGAACATAAAACATGAGTCATTTAACAAGAGATATAATAAATAAACAGGCCAACCAGCGATTTGCCTTGGTATATCATAAAACACGAGCAGTTTAATCCTTTTACAACCACCGGCGGTACTCTGAGACCTCTAAGATATCTGATGACTATGGCGGGGCGGGGCGCCGTACCACGAATGTACAAGAACCTACAACTTCGGGAACACTGCGAAAAGATAAGCCTCGGGCGGGCTTGAATCTGTTGGCTGATCCTATGGCGAGATCCGACCGTTGTACCTCACTGCGGCGTGAGCGGCCCGAAGTGATGTACCAAGTATGTGAAGCTATGCAATCGTAAATGAAATCATCTTAGTCTATATAAAGCGAGAGACATGTATGATAACCAAACTCGATTCGACATATAACGATCGTCACTCGATATAACTATGGGTCTCGCGCCATGACATCAATCGAGTTCGCATTATGGCGCGTACCCGGAATCGCATCGGTGTAAACGTGTCATGATGCGGCAATAATACCAATATCCGGTAGCCCATGCCGAGATTGCGCCGGTGTAGACGTATCATGTGACCTCAACAGGCGAATCAAATGGAAGCATGCGTGCGCTACGTCGATGCCGGTATGTCGAAGGAAAAAATAAGACAATATTCCAAATGGGCGGCATACAGCGGCTACGCGTCGTGTCGATGTCGAAACAATGAGCGGTAATCTAAATGGAGCATGCGATGCGCTACGTCGGTGTCGGTATGTCGTAGCGTGTGTGATAATCTTATCAGCGAGGAGCGTGCGTGGAATTTCTCGTCGCTGTAGGCGCGTCGAGTAAGTTCTCGACAAGTCGTGGCCTCCGTGAGGCGCGGTAACACGAGAAATACAACGCTTTGCACAAAGGTTATCCACGATAAGCATAGCCAACCCAGCGACAACGTAGGCAAGTTTACGACACAAAGTACTTTCATTTTATACCAAAGTCGGGTTTTAGCCTAAAGTACTACGTCACGTTAAATTTGGTAAAAGAGATCCATTACTTTTATCAAAGTCACGATACCGTAGTATTAGAATGACTGACCCACGTTTTTAAGTAAGCGAACACTTTCCTTTTAAAATCAAGTACGACATTCTTTTCCTAAGTTCGGTTTGCCTAGTTTGATTACTCGACTTCTCATTTTCAAAAGGTTTCATAGTTCCCAAACTTAATCAACGATTCCTTTTAGAACAATTGAGTAACATATGTCATATATGTGAGTAGTTTATTCTTGTTTATAACGATCTTATTCTGACCATGATCTAGAAAATGTAATATCATTTTGTCTCGTCTTAACCATGCGGATGGAGGTTTCTCTTGGTTTTAATCTGACACGTCATTATTAATCATTTTCCTTTTATTTCTGTTTGCGGTGCAGCCGATACGTTCGATTCGAAATCGGTAAAACATTATCCACTTTAAAACCAAGTACTCATTACTCATGAATGAGGTTTCACACAAACATCCACATTAAAACAAATAAGTTAAGTCTCTTATCTTATAAGATCAAGTCTCTTAACTTAACGTGATAAACCATTTTCACTTACATAAGGTCGTTATAACTAACTTCCGTAAAGCTATTATAACATATGTTTTAAACCAACCAAATCACTTGCTTTGCGTCTAAGTACTACATAGTTCCAACAATCATGCTAGAAAAGATAGGAAGAGGTTCACATACCTCGCGGCGATTTATCGACGATAAGCAAAATGCTCAAGTACTACAACGCACTAGCCGCTTTCGACTCGCGAGTAGAATCGCTACTCTTGAAATACTTTCACTATAAGGTCACAAGCGTTTATTAACCCCAAAACACAAGTTTTCTATCTTTACATAGAAAATTGGCCTCCCACATGGCGTAAATCTCCTCCTCTATCAGGCGGTACGAAGCGACGGGGTTTACGTCTAACGGGCGTGTACAATTCTACAAGTCTCTTTGCGTCTGTCCTATGTAATCTGATTCGATTCGATTCTTTATTCTTGGGCTTAAGTCAAAAGACATTGCAGAATACTAAGTAGTTCATTATATAGTATACTTGACTATATATTCTAACAAGCATGTAATTTCCAATTCTGATAGAGAACAAGATAATTACCTCGATAAGCCCAAAATTATCAAGTTATAATGTCGATCTGAGCAAGGTTTAGCTCCTCAAATGCGCTCAAACCACTCCAAACAACCCTTAGAAGTTCTAACCAACCTGCTCACATCTTGACCAAGTATGAAGATTTCCTTAGGGTTCGGTTTGAGACTAAAAGGACAAAAGTAGTATTTAGGGCTCCGTATAGAGGTATCTTTGGAATACTACAAGGTACAAGGCTAAGGTATTTTGGGCATTATAGCAATACTAGGGAGTATTTCTATACCACAACAAAGGGGTATTATCTGAAAACAACTAGGCTAGGGGTACCCATTGCTTTCCTGAGGGGAGGAACCCCTCGGCCAAAACCACGAAAAGGGGAGGAGGCTCTGCGGCTGGAGCTCACAAAGGGGAGGAGGGTTTGAGACTTGGAAGTTTTGGAATGGATGAAGTCTTCACACTTAGAAATTATTTATAGCAAAACCAAGGCTGACGAGGGCGAGATCCTTCCAAGTGTATAGCAAGTGTAAGGCAAGATTAAGCCAAGTGCACCTAACCCTACTCCACCAAACATGCCGCAAAACAATGCACCAAACAAGGCCAAAACAAGGCACAAAACAAGGAGCGATTGGCGAAGCGTGAACGATCGTCGAGGTTGCGCGCTTGCTTCGATGAGGTGACACATGTCACCCTCCGTTAATCAACATGTTTAAATCGCTCGGAAAAATCCGCAAAAAATACAAAGCGACATAGCGGAATTTTCCCGCAAGGATTCATAAAGCGTTTCGTCGGCGACTCTGGCAGGGTGTTGTGCACAAAGGTAACCGGCCAAGCCACCAGGCGGGGTGACACGTGTCACCCTCTGTTGCCCTCAAAGCGTCTTTGAAAAATATCCACAATGGCCAAAATCTAAAAACAAAGTGGGCCACAAAGCAGTAAATTTCTCAGTGGGCCCAGCGTGACCATTCAGAAAATAAAATCTCAAAATTCTAATATAATTTAAAAGCCCACATACCAAATCGGGAATCGATTCTTATTAACGAACCTTTTTCTTCACAAATAGCAGGAAACTTTTAGTCGAAAACTCATCTTTCTTTCTTTTTCAAAATTTGATGCGTACTCTACGTCGTCCTCACATATATACCCTGCAACTACGGGGTATAACATTCTCCTCGCGAGAAACATGCGTCCGAATGTTCCTTCTCAAATCGGATAACGATAAAGTTCCTCTAACAAGTTATCAGCGCGCGAACGCGCGAAATAACAGCGTTATCTTCCTTCCTTACTCGTCGTGCCGCTTCCGAACACTTGAACTCTCGGTCGTACCATACTTGGTCATTGCTTAGTTCGAAAATCTGCGGGTCGCCACCTCGAGCGGTCATCTCGCGACCTCGAACTTCGCCAAGGCCATTCCGGCCTTCGACGATTACGGTGAGCGCGTCCACAAACTCATCGATGGTGCGTCTAAACTCGGGCCTAGCACCCTCGTGACCCTACCACTGGCGGGACCACTGAGCGGCCCGCTGAAGCGGGTTCTGGTTTGACATAAATGGTCCTAAACGACCGACCGTGCCAAACTCTTGTTCCGTCGGAACAATGCTTACTAATTCACGTCATGAAAGCTACCACTTCCGTCTCCATTACCGTGGACTTATCATACAAATAAATCCCGTATCACTACTCGATAAGGGTCAAACATAAAATAAATCTTTAACTTTCAAGGCGACCTTACCACAGGTCTCGATCGTGACATAGTCTAAGGTTCGCACTTACCGTACCCACATCGTATCCTCCCGACTAAGCATGTTTTCTAACTCACAATTAACCGCAGCTATTAAATGCATAGCACGTAATAATGAGACCATCATAACAAGCATACCAAAACTACAGAGGTTAAGGATATACACGAAGCTACCGCTCCACTCTAATCATAGGCACACGCCTGCCGGTAAGCTATGAAGAGGCGATGAACGACGATCACGAAGGTGAGTCGTAACATCCGCGCTTCCCTTGGTGGGACAGTTCCTCGCAAAATGGCCTGGCGCGTACGTAAAACAAACTCCCGATCTAGCGCGACACTCTCCAAAATGGAGTCTACGATAGTCCTGCGAGGTAGGGGTGGCCATTGGTTAACACCACTGCTCTGCGAAAATCTGAACCGCGGGCCACGACCTGCTCACGAAGGCGGTGGAGGACCACTGCATGCGGTGGGGGTATATAACTAACTTTCTTCTGTGGCGGTCGCCTCGAAAGCCACGAAAGGACCTGTAGTCACGGCCTCCTGGCGATCGGGTCGTTCCGTCGACCCTCGTGCCTCGCGTCTGATGCATGAGCTGCGTGCGGGCAATGTCGTGCGGTGAAGAGAAACACCGCGAGACTTCGACCATATAATCATCTGGCGGTGGCGTGGCGATGCACCTATCCTCGTATCTGCAACTAAGCGCGAGGACATGTCGAGCGAATCGAACTTCGACATTGTACTCACGGCGGTCGCCTCTCTCTCGGTAACAAAAATCGTCGGCGTGCCTCGCCAGTGCGGAGGCGAAGTGCGTGAGAAAGCCCCTCATCCCATGCTGCTGGAGTGCATGCTCTCCCGGAAAGCTCATGAATCAAACGATCATTGCGGTATCACGCGACCCGATCTGAACAAAGTCCTGAACTCGGTTTGAAGCCTTGATCACCGCGTGATCTGTATGCTGCCGGATGAACTCTGCGGATCATCGCCGAGCCTCGACCCGTAAAACTACGGCGATCTGACTCGGAAAGTCCGTAGCCTCAAACTATGCGCTCGGGGTGAACCTGGTGCTCTTTGGGCCCAGGCTACTGCATCGGCCTATCACATATCGGCCACGACCACGGCGGCGAACCATCTCGCGTAACCCATCTCCTGCCCCGGTGTGGGGTGGAGGCTCGAATGCTGCGGTCTCGGCCCATTCTGCGGCTCTAACCTCTCTCTTTGAGGTGGCGGCGTCCTGAAACCAGCCGTCTGAGCACAACCTCGGTCTTTATGCGGGCTGCGCCTCGTACTCCTCTGTATCTCACTAGCGGCACCCTCGGCTGCCTTGCCCGCCGGGCTCTGGTTGCCTTGCAGCGGAGGCATAGCGGTAAAGCGAGATCGTCGGAGGGTCCGACTTACAACCTGGCTCTGAGCGCGATCTCGGAATGAGAAGAATGGAAACGAATCCTAAATGTCCTGCGACCTCACGATTATAGATGTGGTGCGCGACACGCCGATAATCGAACTCTACTGAACGCGATGCAGTAGACACTTTCAGAGGATTAAGCGCTCGATACCACTTTTGTAACGACCCGTTAGGGGCGATTCTTTGGTGCCTTACTACAGGCACACTAGTGATACATCATCGAGAAAATCGTGGAACATAAACATGAGTCATTTAACAAGAGATATAATAAATAAGCAGGCCAACCAAAGCGATTGCCTTGGTATATCATAAAACACGAACAATTTAATCCTTTTACAACCACTTGACGGTACTACGGACCTCTAAGATATCTGACTATGGCGGGGCGGGGCCGCCTTACCACGAATGTACAGAACCTACGACTCGGGGAACACCAAAGATAAGCCTCGAGAAAGCGGAGCTTAATCTGTTGGCTTGTGATCACATGGCGAGGATCGATCGATGTACCTCTACTGCGGCATGAGCGCGGCCCAGAGTCGATACAGTACAGTATGTGGCATGCAATCGTAAATGAAATCATACTAGTCTATATAAAGCGAGGAGACATGTATGATAACCAAACTCTGATTCCATGACATATAACGATCATCACTCCGATATAACTATGGGTCTCGCGCCCGCGACATGTCGAGTTCGCATTATGGCGCGTGCCGGAATCTTGCATCGGTGTAGGCATGTCCATGATGCGACAATAATACCAATATCCGGCCCGTACCCGAATTCTGCATCGGTGTAGACATGTCCGTATGACCTCAACAAGACAATAATCAAATGGAGCATGCGAAGTGCGCTACGTCGTGTCGGTATGTCGAAGGAAAAATAAGACAACATTCCAAATGGGCGCATGCGATGCGCTACGCGTCGTGTCGGTATGTCGAAAGGAAACAACAAGCGGTAATCTAAATGGAAGCATGCGTGCGCTGCGTCGTGTCGATATGTCCGTAGCGATGACAATAATACTATCAGCGAGGAGCGTGCGTGGAATTTCTCGTCGCTCGCGTCGAGTAAGTTCTCGACAAGTCAACGACCCTCCGTGAGAGGCGGTAACAATCTGGCGCTTTGCACGACAAGGTTATCCGCGATAAGCATAGCCAGCTTAGC
Source organism: Przewalskia tangutica (assembly GCA_029844215.1). Classification (NCBI taxonomy): domain Eukaryota; kingdom Viridiplantae; phylum Streptophyta; class Magnoliopsida; order Solanales; family Solanaceae; genus Przewalskia; species Przewalskia tangutica. The sequence goes on along the minus strand of CM056728.1, from coordinate 82,544,660 downwards.
GACAACATGCGTAAGTTTCTGACAACACAAAGTACTTTCATTTTATACCAAAGTCGGGTTTTAGCCTAAAGTACTCGTGCGTTAAATTTGGTAAAGAGATCCATTACTTTTATCAAAGTCACCCGATACGTAGTATTAGAATGACCAACCCATTTTAAGTAAGCGAACAACCTTTTAAAATCAAGTACCAGCGTTCTTTTCTAAGTTCGGTTTACTAGTTTGATTACTCGACTTCTCATTTTCAAAGGTTTCATAGTTCCCAAACTTAATCACTTGATTCCTTTTAGAACAATTGAGTAACATATGTCATATATGTGAGTAGTTTATTCTTGTTTATAACGATCTTATTACTGACCATGATCCAGAAAATGTAATATCATTTTGTCTCGTCTTAGCTTATGCGGATGGAGGTTTCTCGGTTTTAATCTGACACGTCATTATTAATACATTTTCCTTTTATTTACGCTGCGGTGATGCGCCGATGCGTTACGATTCGAAATCGGTAAAACATTATCCGCTAAAAACCAGTACTCATTACTCGCGAATGAGGTTTCACGCAAACATCCACATTAAAACAAATAAGTTAAGTCTCTTATCTCGTAAGATCAAGTCTCTTAACTTCAACATGATAAACCATTTTCACTTACATAAGGTCGTTATAACTAACTTCCCGTAAAGCTATTATAACACCTATGTTTTAAACGACCAAATCCTTGCACTTGTCGTCTGCTCTTTACATAGTTCCACAATCATGCTAGAAAAGATAGGAAGAGGTTCGCATACCTCGCGACGATTTATCGACGATAAGCAAAATGCTCCAAGTACTACAACGCGCTAGCCACTTTCCGCTCGCCGAGTAGAATCGCTACTCTTAGTACTTTCACTATAAAGGTCACAGCGTCTATTAACCCCAAAACACAAGTTTTCTATCTTTACATAGAAAATTGTGTGCCTCCCCCATGACAGCGTAAATCTCCTCACTCTATCGGTAGGCTGGCCAACCAGGGGGTTTACCGTCTAACCGGGCGTGTACAATTCTACACAAGTCTGCTGTCTGATCCTATGTAAATCTGATTCGATTCGATTCTTTATTCTTGGGCTTAAGTCAAAAGACATTGCGAATACTAAGTAGTTCGTATATAGTATACTTGACTATATATTCTAACAAACATGTAATTTCCAATTCTGATAGAGGACAAGATAATTACCTCGATAAGCCCAAAATTATCAAGTTATAATGTCGATCTGAGCAAGGTTTAGCTCAGTGCGCTCAGCCACTCGAACAACCATGAAGTTCTAACCAACTTCTGCTCATCTTGACCAAGTATGAAGATTTCCTTAGGGTTTCGGTTTGAGACTAAAAAGGACAAAGGTAGTATTTAAGACTCTCGTATAGAGGTATCTTTGGAATACTACAAGGTACAAGGCTAAGGTATTTTGGGCATTATAACAATACTAGGGGTATTTCTATACCTGACAAGGGTATTATCTGAAAACAACTAGGCTAGGGGGTACCCAGGCTGCACCTGAGGGGAGGGAACCCCTCGGCCAAAACCCACGTGAAAAGGGGAGGGGAGGCTGCCGGCTAGAGCTCTACAAAGAGGAGAGGGTTTGAGACTTGGAAGTTTTGGAATGGATGAAGTCTTCGCACTTGGGGGTATTTATAGCAAAACCAAAGGCGACGGGCGAGATCCTTCCAAGTGTATAGCAAGTGTAAGGGCAAGATTAAGCCAAGTGCACCTAACCCTACTCCGCAAACATGCCACAAAACAATGCACCAAACAAGGCCAAAACAAGGCACAAAACAAGGAGCGATTGGCGGCGTGAACGATCGTCGAGGTTGCGCGCTTGCTTCGATGTGAGGTGACCGTATCGCGCTCGTTGATCGACATGTTCGTCGCTCGGAAAAATCATAAAAATACAAAGCGACATGGCGGAATTTTCCGCCGCCAAGTTCTAAAGCGTTTAAATCGGCGACTAGCAAGGGTGTTGTGCGCGAAGGTAACCGGCCAAGCCACGCAGGCGGGGTGACCGTGTCACTCTGTGGCCCTCAAAAGCGTCTTCGAAAAATATCCTGATGGCCAAAATCTAGAAAACAAAGTGGGCCCCAAAGCAGTAAATTTCTCCGTGGGCCCAGCGTGACCATTCAGAAAATAAAATCTCAAAATTCTAATATAATTTAAGAAGCCATACCAAATCAGGAATCAATTCTTATTAACGAACCTTTTTCTTCACAAATAGCAGGAAACTTTTAGTGAAAACTCATCTTTCTTTCTTTTTCAAAATTTGATCGTACTCTCCACGTCGTCCTCACATATATACCCTGCAACTACGGCGTATAACTCACCAGCTCACAAACCACCCTTAGAAGTTTTAACCAACCTACCTGATACTCCGATGGACTATGGAGATTTTCTAGGAGTTTCGGTTTTGTGGTGACGGGAAGTATAATAGTATTTACGGGCTTTTCGTATAGGTATAACCTTAGAATACAACAAGGTATCTGGCTAAGGTAATTTGGGCATTATAACAATACTTTGGAGAGTATTTCTACACCCTGAGGGTATTATACAAAAACAACTAGGCTAGGGGTACACTGCTAGCACCACAGAGGGGGTGCTCTCGGCTCTGAGGGAGGCCACCGGGAACTCAGCCTGAGGAGGGAGAAGAGGAGATTTGAAGACTTAGGCAAATATTTGGATGAAGAAGTCTTCGCTAAGGGGTATTTATAGGTCAGTGAAGGCGACCAATGGCGAATCTTGCCAAGTGCTATCTGAGTGTAGGGCGAGATTCGCGTGTGTCATGACCAACTAACACACAAAAATATCCTACCAACTCCCCGACCAGCAAGGCCAATTCGTCCATTACAGCCCGTTCCTCGTCGATGTGAGGTGACACTTGTCGCCTCGGTTGATCCAAAATGTTTAGTCTCGGAAAAATCATAAAAATATAAATGACATAGCGGAAATTCCCTACGAAAGCGTGGAAGCGTTTACGTCGGCGACTCTGTCGGGTGTTGTGCACAAACACAAATCGGCGAGCCTTATTAAAAGTTCAAATTTTCTCGTGCGTCCTTACGTGCATACTGCAAATCTGGGGTATAACATTCTCCCCTCGCCCAGAAACATGCGTCGAATGTTCATTAAGTCTCAAAACAAGCGTGCGCGATGCTTCACTACTATTCTTACGAGAACAAACACGCTCACGGCCACGAAACACCAGCGCATACTTCTATTCAAGTCACGAGGAAACACCTCTAACATCGCCCAAAATGATACCACTTTTGTCACTTTGTCGCGAGCCTGCTCAGATGACCCAACAAATGGTGCGATGCGCTGCGATCCACGAGGTGTCGTACACTCGAACTCTTACCACACGATCTGCTCTGTTTCCAAAGCTGGGGTTACTATCTCTAGCGTGGTCATCGTTAAGCGGGAACACTCTGGATGGATCTCGATGCTTTCTCGAACATAACAATCTGAAGGCCAGGACGTCTTGCCTCCTAAGTCGGACGGCAAAAGCTAACATATAAGCGACTGGCCTAACCACATGAACTCAAAGGCCCAGTAACTCGGGCTAAGTTTCCTCTGTTTTCCAAAACTCGTCACGCCTAGCAGGGTGGTACATTGAAGACCGGCCGTCGGCACGAACTCTAGCGTCGTCATTGATTATCCACGATTCCTGCAGTGCGGAACCTCTTCTAGACAAGCTTTACCTATCCACGGTCTGCTGGAATAAGCTGAACCAGCTATCTGAATCTTGCCAACATCGAACCAATCGGCCAGGCAACTTACACTTTCGCCGCTGAGGCCGTAAGGCGACATCAGAACTTGAAATGGTTGCTTAAACACTACCTCCACGAGGAGACAACAATCCCCACAACTATCCACGAGATCGAACAACGGCGGCGAATGCGGTCTGAGACTCGCGAGTTCTCGACCTGCTGGTAAAACTTACGAAACAAAAGCAGTAGTACACCGGGCTCGAGCATGCGTCATAAGGTGAAGGTAGGCACCCGTGCAACCTTACAACCTTCGGATAACTCAACACGAAGTAAGCGGTCTGGCCAGAAGAACACGATGAAATGCCCCGTCGGCTTGACCAGTCGAGCGCGTCCACGAACTTCGTATCTTTGGTTAACTAAACTTGGGCCTAACACCCTCGCAGCCCTAACACAAGGCGGGACCACCACAACCTGACCCGCGCAAACCTACCGCGGGTTGACCCAGCGTGGCCTCAACCCGACCCAACGCGTATGATACTAGCTCCGTCGGAACAATCTCGCTAATCACGTTTGAAAACCTAGCGGTCTTCTTAGCTCAACTACCCTTTTATTTCATACTATATAGGGACTATCCCAAACATAGCTCACGTGCACTATGCACTCGATAAGGATCAAACATAACACTACACCTTTACTCGAGATGGCGCACCTCTAAGGTCTCTGCATATAACACTCTAAGGCTCGCACCTCATCTATCCCCCAAAATCTTACTCGGTTAAACAACCGTGATCTAATCATGACTAACACCTTTGCTATCGAACATAGCACTTAAGGTATACTCGCTTATCACGTAAACAAAACTCTAGAGGGTTAAAGATATGCTGCGTCTGCTTGCTCCTTAGTCGTTCTAATCAAGCACGCCCGTGAAGCATAGCTAAGGAAGGTGACGAACTACCCGCGACCACGAAGGCTAAGTCCTCCTGCGAGGACACTCTTTCGACATCGGACCACGGCGGTCGCCGTCTGACAAGTACCCGACTAAAAGGCGACATTCGGGATGGCGTCAGCCCAATGAGCGGATGCCACGGAGTTACGACCAACTCCTGCACACCGAGCGTCACGAACCTGCGGAGGACCTCTGCCTGGTGGGCGTGCATAATCTATCTGTTGGTGAGGTGACTCGCCTCGAAAGTTACCAAAGGACCTTGCTGCTCAGGCCTGCCTGGCATCGCCCGTTAACGATGATCTCTACGTTTCTCGATGCTGCGCGTAAGCGTACCACGAGCCATGCCCGAGCCTAGATGAAGAATTAATCTCGCCTGACCTCTCTTAGGTAGTCATCAAGACTCGGTACATCGGTATACTCTGCGGTAGCCAAATCCATAGCTAATGTGAGTCGCCTCTTTGCACTCTATATTCTTTGTTCGGTCGTGGGCGAAGGTTCAAATATCATGGCGCGATAGGAGCTGCCGTGCCAAACTTTGTTGGGGCTAGTGGCGTCGCGAACTCCCAAATGAAGCACTACCTAGGTAAAGGTGGGCGTGCCTCGTGACCCTCTGTACTCGACTCGCGGCTCCGGTGCCTTGCCCTCTGGGCGGGTTTGCCCAGCGGAGGCATAGCGATAAGGAAATGTCGTTCGGAGGGTCGACTTACAACGACTCTAAGGCGCGATCTCGAGTGAGAAGAATGAAACCAATCCTAAATATCCTATAGCCTCACGATTATTGGTGTGGTGCATGGCAATGCGCGATAATCGAACTCTACTAGATACGATGCTGTAGACACTTTCAGAGGATTAAGCGCTCACGATACCACTTTTGTCACGACGTTAAGGGCGTGTTTGGTGCCTTACCGGGCACCTAGTGATACAACATCAGTAATCGGAACATAAAACACATCATGAAACAAATGAAGTACAAAGCGATGTCGAGGAAAACTTGCCTTTCGGCATATATATAAATAACAACTCTTACAAATGAGCAGTTTAATCTTTTTACAAACCACACTTGTGATACTCTGGACCTCCAGAAATGATTAGACAACGATGGCGGGGCGGGGCCACGCCGTACCACGAATGTAAATACCTACAGCGGCGGTATACGAGATAAGCCTCGGAGAAGCGGAGCTTTCCCAAGCTGGCTGTGACCACAGGCGAGGATCGGCGGTGGTGTACCTTTACTGCGGCATGAGCGCGGCCCAGAAGGTCGATCTGGCGGTACCAAGTATGTGGCGAAAATAAATCGTAAATGAAATCATAGTAGTCTATATAAAGCGGGAGACATGTATGATAGCGAACTACGATTCCTGATAAATAGCGGTCATGTCAAGTCGGGGACTCGCGCCTCAAAGTTATCACAATAAAACCGTGCGGGGCAAGAATGCGAAGGCATGGCGACTACTAAGACCAGCGATGCCAAAAATACCTGGCGTATCCGAGGTCTTTCTAGGCGCACCACATGTCGGCGGCCGCGCCCGCGATATCGATATGCGCGTCTATCCACGGAACTCTCGCGACTCGCGTAGGTCACACGGACCAGCGTAAGGTATTCCTCGAATCGTGGTCCTAGGCGCTTTGAGGTACGCCGCGTGAAGCGGCTTAACGCCGTATCCGCTCAGGCTCCATGACCGCGTAGTCTCAAAGGCCGCATAGTCTCAGCGGACCGCATAGGAATCCCGCGTCAGGCTAAACACCGGAATGATCAATCACGGAGCTCTGACTCCGCGTAGTCACGAGGACCGCATAGGCGTAGAGACGCGTCAAGGGTGGCAAGCCTCGGTATAATAAGTCAAAGGGTATGTGATATAATAATAGTACAACGGGCTTAACGTTTAACAACGTAAGCACAAGAATGAATCCTTACATAACAACCACGAATACTAACACGTGGCGTCTAACATGTTTACTTATCAAATCAACAAGAAAGTATTACAAGACTATCACAAACCAATCTGAAGTTATTCACCCAGTACTTTACTAACAAGTTTGGGTATCATCCCCAAAGTACTTCACATTAAATCTTTTTAAAAGATCAGTTTCTTCCACGTAAGTCACATGATACGTAGTATAAAATAAAGTATTGTCTTTTAAAGTAAACCAAAACACTTACCTTTGTAAAATCAAGTAACAACATTATTTTCCAAGCGTCGAGTTTGCCTAATTTCAAATGTTCATGTTTCTTATTTTAGAAAGGTTTAGTAGTTCATAGCCTTATTCTTTTAAGAATATAATTCTCTTTTAAACGATCGAGAAACATAAGTAGGACATTCTTGTTTATAACAATCTTATTCTGTAGTGATCTAGGAAATATCATTTTGTCTCGTCTTAGCTTATGCGGATGGGAGTTTCTCTGGTTTTAATAATACTTAATTATTCAAAACATTTCCTTTTAATGCTTATTGCGGTGGTTTGTCGATACACATTTCGATTTAGGAATCGGTAAAACATTATCCACTTTTAAAACCAAGTACTCATTTCTCACGAATGAGGTTTCACCTGAAATTCACATAATTCACTTAAGTTAAGTCTCTTAACTTCTAACATAACTAAAACATTTGTTTTATCTCTCTTAAGCCGTTATACCTAACTTCCCATAAAGCTAGTATAACTCTTAGCTTTTAAAAGCAGTTCTTAATTCTCTTGAACTCTTGAGATTATTATTATCGGGCTTAAGTCAAAAGACATTGCGTACAACTACGTTCAATTAACACGTCGTCTACCGTACTACGTAGTTATACACACGTCAATGCTAGAAGAGATAGGAAGAGGTTCGCATACCTCGCGGCGATTATCATTATTAGCAAATCGCTCCATAGCTATAACGGCTGGCACGGTCCACTTCTCAAGTAGCACGTGCTGCTCGCGAACATTCGACCTATACGGGTTATACAAGTCTATCAAAGTCTAGACTACTCGAGAAGAATAAATCTAGATCACGAGTTCTACGGTAAATTGGGCGACGCCACTGCAGTCAAACTACTGCAAGTCTCATGTCTGATCCTGCGTAATTCTGATTCAGTTCTCTTCTTTAAATTGAGGCTTAAGTCGAGGACATTGCCACAACACTAAGCTTCGATTCTATATATAGTATACTTCAACTATATATTCTAACAACATGTAAACTCGATTCTGATAGGGACAAGATAATTACCTCGATAAGCCCGTAATTATCCAAGTCGAGATGTCGATCACAGGCAGCGTTTAGCTCGACCGGCGCTCGACCGCTCTAAACCACCGCCGAAGTTCTAACCAACCACACAATACTCAACGGACTATGGAGATTTTCCTAGGGTTTGGTTTTGTATTGTGGGAAGTATAATAGTATTCTGGGCTTTTAGTATAGGTATAACCTTAGAATACAACAAGGTATACGGCTAAGGTAATTTGGGCATTATAGCAATACTTTGGAAGTATTTCTACACCACAAAGGGGTATTATACAAAACAACTAGGCTAGGGAGTGCACTCTCGGCTAGCACCACAGAGGGGGTGCTCTCGGCTACAAGGGAGGCCTCGGCGAACTCAACTGAGGAGGGAGAAGGAGAGCTTTCAAGACTTAGGCAAATATTTGGATGAAGAAGTCTTCACTAAGGGTATTTATAGGTCAGTGAAGGCGACCAATGGCGAGATCTTGCCAAGTGCTATGCAAGTGTAGGGCCAAGATTCACCCATGTGTCATGACCAGCTAACACACAAAAATATCCTACCAACTCCGGCTACCATGAGGCCAATTCGTCCATTCTGGCCCATTCACTACGTCGATGTGAGGTGACACTTGTCACCCTCGTTAGTCCAAAATGTTCGTCTCTCGGAAAAATCCATAAAAAATATAAATGACATAGCGGAAATTCCCTACGAATCTGTGGAAGCGTTTAGTCGAAAAAACGACTGTCGGGTGTTGTGCCTGAAAACAAATCGGCCAAGCCTTATTAAAAAGTTCAAATTTTCTACGTACGTCCTTACGTACATACTCTGGAAATACGGGGTATAACAACTTGTATAAGAGAATGTACGTAAGGAATCGAGACTTGGAAATTGTACGAAAGGAAGAATTGTTTTTCCGGCGGAAAATCTTCCGAACGTCGAAAAGGAAAAATGTTCGTTGTTGAGAATTGGATTCTCAAAAAGCATTATTTGAAGAGTATGGAACTCTTAACCTTATGGAAATTTATTTTTACGGATTTGGTCACGTGGGGCCCACAGAAATTTTACATTTTGTGGGGCTACGAGGGTTCTGAATTTTATGGGCGAATGAGAGGCGACACGTGGCACCCACACATATGGTCTTGGGCGAATTTGAGGAGGGTAAAATGGTCATTGACCGTCTTGGAAGATAAGTCTTGCGAGCATTATATTTGACAAAGTCGACTTGCCACTTGGGCAATCTGGTGAAACTCATCCTAGCCACGCATTTGTGATAATCTAGACCCTCGATGTGTTTTATATATCATACTAGTGCAAGACTTGGCATTTTTACACTTAGAAAAATTGAGAGAACATTGAGCTTAGCGAGGAAGCTCTCGGGTTTGCCTCACTTCAGCATAAAATTTTTAGTTTGTGATCCATTAGACACAAGACTTTAAACCAAGGTTCCTAAGAGTGTTGTAAGGTTATCTCAATAGAAAGATTTCGGAAAAACGGTGTTTTCGTATTAGTCGCAAGGCGGAAACTTAAGGAGTTCTTCAACTTTGAAGTTGGAACTTGAAGATGGGTTCTTCATAGGCTTCTAAGGGGTGCTTGGAGCGGATTGGAACTTAAGGATATGAGCTAAGAATTGCTAAGTCGCGACTTTGAATCTTGGAAATTTTAAGGGCTTGAAAAGGTATAAATCTTGTCGTTTTAGTAATTAAGATTACTTGTTGTTGTAGCTATGGATATTAACAAGCATGAGTTATATGTTATGAAGTTTGATAAGTGTATTGACTATTGGAACCCTAATCCGAAAACTAGCATGTTTAGCTTTAAGATTACAATTCAAGTCGATTATTAGTTTAAGTAAATCGCGTGTTGTATAAAGAAGGAAATTGTAGTTGTTGAAGTTGTTTATGACTATATAACATGTTAGACCTTAGAACTTGGAATTGTAAAAGGATTGGAATAGACTTAGTGTTGTTGGTTATTGTTGGCCGAGAATGGCTAGTGAGTATTAAACTACTTGGTATGAATTGTGGGGCGGAATTTTACGTATTGTAAGGCGTGTAATCCCTTTGTTTGGTTGTTGTTTTGAGCCTTAAATGTGGCGTGTTGGTTATTATATTCGGCCTTGAAAAGGTGGAAAAGTGAGTAGAAACAAAGCAAGTCTTGTAGATTTTCCGTAGAATTAGAGGCAGTATACTTAGTATTATTCTCGTTAGAGACTAGAAGTTGATAGTCTTGTTGTGACCATTATAGGTTGACACTTCTCGTGCGGCGTATTCGGCTTAGCTTGTGGATTTAGTAGAAAGGTATGTGAACTATCTCTCTTCTAGCATGATTCCTTAAGATAAAGAAAGTATGTCTACTCGCTTAAATGATCCGTTCCTTGGTTGTATTTGGATTGCCTAAAGTAGAAATTGTTCTATGTACTTCCTTGGTTGTACTTTGATGTTTAACTTATAAGTTGTATAATCCATTGCCTTAGTGAAGTTGGATTCTTAAAAGTGAAAGTATTTTACTTAAAGTACATAGAGTCTTGAAAAGGAAGTGGTTTCCAAACCTTTTGGCTAGTGCCTTAGTTCCACAACCTAAAAGTCATTATAATGACTTTAGAAGTCAAAGGAGTGATTTACTTAATTATTTTAAAAGAGGAGAAATGACATGATTTAAGAGAAGTAACTTGTTTTAAAGGTGTGAGTTACTTAAGGTTTAAAAGTTGAAGAAACTTGTTTTCTATATATTAAGAGACTCGAAGTATTTTTGAAAGTTAAGAAACTTGATCTGAAAGTTTGTGATACTTGGTTTTAAGTATAAGTCTCTTGGTTATAAAAAGAATGAAATTGTCTAAAAACCATAAAGGGTTATAACGGCTTTATGGGAAGTTGGTTATATGACCTTATGGAAGGTTTAGAAAGTTGTCTATTTTGATTAATGGGCATAATTTGCCTTGATTGTGAAAATTTGAAGTTACTTGATTTCAAGCTTTGAAATGAGTTTTCTAAGCGTGTAGTAACTTAATTTGAAAAATAGACACACCTTGATACTACGGGTGTTAGTATCTTGGGGTATTACATAAAAAAAAGTCTTTTGAAAAGAGATATGCGTCGTACGCTTTGGCGATTAATTGAGACGTAGTCTAAGTGGGCCTTGATAAGTACTTTGGCTTGATTAATTGAGAATTAGTCTAAGTGTGCCCTGATAAGTACTTTGGCTTAATTAATTGAGAATTATTCTAGGTGTGCCCTGATAAGTACTTTGGCCTGATTAATTGAGAATTATTCTAAGTGTGCCCTGATAAGTACTTTGGCTTGATTAATTGAGAATTATTCTAGGTGTGCCCGGATAAGTACTTTGGCTTGATTAATTGAGAATTATTCTAAGTGTGCCCTGATAAGTACTTTGGCTTGATTAATTGAGAATTATTCTAGGTGTGCCCGGATAAGTACTTTGGCTTGATTAATTGAGAATTATTCTAAGTGTGCCCTGATAAGTACTTTGGCTTGATTAATTGAGAATTATTCTAAGTGTGCCTTGATAAGTACTTTGGCTTGTTTAATTGAGAATTATTCCATGTGGGCCTTGATAAGTACTTTGGCTTGTTTAATTGGGAATTACTCCATGTGTGCCTTGATAAGTACTTTGGCTTGTTAATTGAGAATTGCCTATGTGTGCTGGTACTAGCCGGTTGTGTGCTAGTGGTATATCATTCATTTGAGTCATTCCGGGTTTGTGGCATTCGTATTAGTGGATTTGCTACCCACGATGTGAGGAATACCTCGTGCGAGTCATGAGGCTTATCATGCGGGTGAAATAGTCCCGTGCGGCGGGTCCGACCTATCTGAGAATACCTCGTGCGAGTCGTAAGGGCTTATGCGGGTGAAATAGTCCCGTGCGAGAATACCTCACGCGGGTCCACGCGACTATCTTGGGTGAAATAGTCGAGGTAGGATTGCTTAATGATCTGCGGGCGGGTGGTCTGCTTTGATCGTGAGCTTCTAGTTTATATTGTAAGTATACTACTATTTACTCTCATGATTGCAAGGTTGGTGTGCTTCTTGATGTTGTATTATATCATGAATGGCGGTGAGGAAGGATTCCACGGGCATGATTGATATTATGGGCGTGAGACCCGTGGATATATTTGAGTAATGACTTTGAGGCATCGTCACGACTTGATATATTTGCTTATGTGTTGTGTATCTTGTAGGTTGGCTATCATCGTGTCTCTGTTTTGCTAGTTATTGTTATACCGTATTTCAGTATATGCGTGAGGCGTGCGTATAAAATTTGAGCCTTAAAGATTTGGCAAATTCGAAATTTGGGCCTGAAGTGCGAAAAGAGTCGTTTTCAGGCGAAGCGTTTCCACGACTTACGTAGGGAAAATTCCGGCTATGTCATTTATAATTTTTGCGGATTTTTAGAGAGGCGAAACATTTTGGACCAGCGGGAGGGTGACAAGTGTCACCTCGCATTGGAAGGAAGTGGGCGGCAAAGTGGGCGAGAAGGTGGCATGGTTAGGTAGGATATTTTGTGCAAGTTGTGTGGTAGATGGATAAGGTGCACATGGCTTGATCCTAGCCTACACTTGCCTAACACTTGGCTTGATCTTGGCCGTTGGTTGGCCTTTGCTTGACCTATAAATACCTCTAAGTGATGAACTTTCTTCGTCGAAAATCATTTGCTAAGTGTTAAAAATCCCTCCCACTTTAGTGTTGAGTTCGTCCAGCTCCTCCCCCTCTTTTGAGAGTCTTGGCGAGGGCCTCCTCCTCCCTTTGTAGTGCCCTAGCCAGTAGGGTACACCCACAGCCTTGTTGCCTCGTATAAATACCCACTTTTGTGGTATAGAAATACTCTCCAAGTATTGTTATAATGCCCAAATACCTTGGCCCAAATACCTTGTAGTATTCCCAGTTACAACATACAAAAGCCGAGAAAATACTATTATACTTCCCTCGATCACAAAAACCACTGGAAAACCTTCATAGTCGGTTGAAGTGTTAAGTAGAAGTTGGTTAGAACTTCTAAGGGTTGTTGGAGGCGGGTTGGGCGCGGAGTAGGAGCTAAACCTTGCTCAGGATCGACATATAAACTCGGATAATTTTGGGCTTATCAAGGTAAACACTCTTGACCTTCTGTTGTAATTGGAAATTACATGTTGTTGGAGACTTGTGTAGTATTACTGTGAGTAGAATTGTACACGTCTGGTTAGACGTGCAAAAACCCCCCCTGGTTGGCTTGGTAGCCGGCCTCGATAGAGGAGGAGATTTCTGTTGTTGCGGGGGAGGTCTTTGCGAGATTTTACGTAGGATATTCTACATTGAGATCTAGATGTTAATAGGCGCCTTGTGGCCTCTATAGGTTGAAGTACTACGTATGGCGTGATCTACTTGGCTTAGGAGTAGCGAAGCGGTTCGAGTTACTTGGGCGTTTTGCTATTAGTCGATAATCGTCGCGAGGTATGTGAACCTCTTCCTATCTTTTCTAGCATGATATGTGTGAGCTATGTATGCGGTAGGCGTCATGTGTTAGCGTATTTGGTTGTTTTAAAACATAAGTGTTATACTAGCTTTATGGGAAGTTAGGTATAACGTCTTAAAGTAGTAAAATGAATGGTTTATTAATTTCAAAAGTTAAGAGACTGGATCTTATAAGATAAGAGACTTAACTTAAATGAATTAATATGGATTTTGTGTGAAACCTCATTCGTGAGAGATGAGTACTTGGTTTTTAAAAGGAATAATGTTTTACTGATTTCGGAAATCAGAATGTGTATCAATAAACCACTCCAGCGTTAATAAAGGAAAATGTATTGAATAATTAAGTATTATTAAAACCAGTAGAAACCTCCATCTGCATAGAAGCTAAGATGAGACAAAATGATATTACATTTTCTAGATCATGGCTGCTTAATAAGATTGATTATGAACAAGATTAACCTACTCACCTATGGCATATGTTACTCTATTGTTTTAAAAAGAGGTTAAGACATTGAACTATGAAACTTTTCTAAAAAGAGACTTGCGTAATTGAAATTAGGCAAACTGGAACTTTAGGAAAGAAAGGCATTGTGTTGTCTTAAAATGGTTTAAAACATAAAGTGTTATAACGACTTTATGGGAAGTTGGTTATAACGACTTTATGAAAACAAAGAAGGGTTTTATCATTTGTTTTAATGTGGTAACTTGACTTTTAAAAGAGAAGTATTTTGGTCCAAAGGAAGGCTTGGTATTGCCTTAAATTGGTCTTAAAAGGAAAGTATGAAAGTTGTTTTGGTTTACTTAAAGATATAAGTCACCCGTTTTTATATACTACGGTGTCGGGTGACTTTTAGAAAGGAATGAATCTCTTAAAAGGAATTTAACGTCGTAGTACTTTAGGGTTAAAATCAGGACTTTGACATAAAATGAAAGTACCTTGAGTTGTGTATAACTTGCCTATGCTTGTTGTTATGAAACTTGGCCATGTGCGTGTGATAGCCTTGTTGTGCAAATCTTGTGTTCTACTCGACTCTGGGTTCAGGTTCATCAGGGAATGTATTTCACTCGACTCTGGGTTCATCAGGAATGTATTTCACTCGACTACCGGTTCGTCAGGAATGTATTTCACTCGACTCTAGGTTCATCAGAATGTATTTCACTCGACTCTGGGTTCATCAGGAATGTATTTCACTCGACTAGGTTCATCAGGAATGTATTCCACTCGACTAGGTTCATCAGGAATGTATTCCACGTTTCTATCTTTGGGTCCATAAGATGGTAGAGACACATTATCGTATCACGTGATTTGTACCTAGGCTGGCGGTGAGGAAGGAGTTCCAGGCATGAGGATGACTTTGAGGCGTGAGTCACGACTTGACATATTGCTTTTGTGTTGTGAGCGTAGTTTGGTTATCATACATGTCTCTGCTTTATATAGACTATTATGATTTCATTTCTGATATTTCTGATTTCACATACTTGGTACATGTTATCTTGACCTCGCCGAAGTGCGTTCATCTGCGCGGTAAGTGCATCATTGTCGATCCGACTTATAGGATCACATTTCGTGTTGGGAAGCTCAGTTCCTTGGAGGCTTATCTTTGGTATGTTACCACAGTGCAGTAGGTTCTTGTACATTCGAGGGTATGGCGGGGCCACTGTCGTCATAGTTGTTATCCTTCTTAAGTGCATGTAATCTTGTTGTGGCGATGCGTAAAAAGGATAAGCGTTGGTATTTATGTATATATCTTGAAGGCAAGCTATTGTTTTGGTTGGCTTTGTTTATTTATCATGTCTCTTAATTCATGTTCATGTTTTTATTTCCTGATTTTCTCGATGTTGTATCACTAGGGTGCAGGGGTAAGGCACGATCCACGAGGTTGGTTGGTCGTGACAAAAGTGGTATCGAGCGATTAGTCCTCGGAAAGTGTCTGAACCGTGTCTAGTAAGTCTTGATTATCGGTGTGTTGTGCACCATCTATGTCGAGAGGCTATAGGACATTTAGGATTGGTTTCCATTCTTCTCGTTACGTGATGCGTGCCACAGAGGCGTGTGATAAGTTGGGCCTACGGCGTATTCCTTTCCTTTACGATTATGCCTCGCGTAAAACAGCGAGCCCAGATAGGCAAAGCGGTGAGAGGCTGGTGAATCTGAAGAAATCTGGCGCGAGCGATCGATGCACGAGCAGTGCTTGGCGGCGAGTTTAGCGCGCCGCCCGGCCAGCGAGTTTAAGCGCGGCGGTGGGCTGCTGAGACTCTGATACTGAGCCTCGGTCTCGCGGCACAGGCGAATGAGATGGGAGTACAAGAGATGGCGATTCTGGCGAGTCGTGTCGGATATGAGGATAATTTGAATCTGGCGATTCCGGCCCGATAGCACCGTAGATTCACCCCGGCGAGCGGTTTGAGGCTACGAGACTTTACGAGTTGTAGCACTTGATGTTACATGGATCGGTGAGGATGACCCTCGGGAGTTTATCAAGCGATTCTGACGGATCGTAAGTGATCGAGTCTCGAGCGGTCGGTGGTATTGGGTTCGCATCAGTTGCGTGATCTTATGCGCCCGAACCGGGCAGTTCGGTGCCTTACCGGGCACCTGGTGATACAACATCGAGAAAACCAGCGGAAAATAAAACACGAGTCATGAAACAAGAGATATAATAAATAAGCGAGCCAACCAAAGCAGTTGCCTTGGTATACGTAAAAACGAGCGATTATCCTTTTACAAACCTTACAGCGATGCTCTGACCTAGAATTACAACAACTATGGCGGAGACGAGGCCTGTACGAATGTACAAGAACCTCTGACTCGAGAACATACCAAAGATAAGCCTCGAAGAGCGAGCTTTCAACTGTTGAAATGAATCTAGGCGAGGATCACGACCGATGTGCCTCTACTGCGGCGTGAGCGGCCGAAGGAGGTCGATGCGGCGGTACCAAGTATGTGGCTGTCAAATCTTGTAAATGAAATCATAATAACTTAAAAGCGAGGAGGCGTGTATGATAACAAAATACGATCTGCGACATAAGCGATCAGTCGAGACTCGCGCCTCAAAGTCACCACTAAAATATAACTATGGGTCTCGCGCCCGCGGCATCCGTCGTGTTCGCGTCATGGCGCGTGCCGGAATCTTGCGCCGGTGTAGACATGTCGTGATGCAACAATAATAACAAGGCGCGTGGCGCGTACCGGAATCTTGCGCCGGTGTAGGCATGCCCATGTAACCTCGATAACAATATCTTGGGTGGTCGACCTGCGCGTGGCCACGTGCCGGAATCTTGCGTCGGTGTAGACCGTCCATGTTGCGGTAATAACCATATATCGGGTAATCAACGGCGCGTGGCCGCGTGCCCCGGAATCTGCGTCGGTGTAGACATGTCCGTGTGACATCAACAACAAGGCGATAATCAAAATGGAAACATACGGTGGAATTCTCCGTATTTGCCCGGCCGTCGAGTAAGTTCTCGACAAGTCAGCAGGCCTCTATCGAGAGGCGGTAACCGAGAAATACCACACTTGCACAACAAAGGCTATCATCACAAGCATAGGCAAGTTTCACAACAACAAGCATAGGCGAGTTTCACAACAAGCATAGGCAAGTTTCACAACAACAAGCGTAGGCAAGTTTCACAACAACTCAAGTACTTTCATTTTATGCCAAAGTCGGGTTTTTAACCCCAAAGTACTACATCGTTAAGTTCTTTTAAAGAGATCCATTACTTTTATAAAAGTCACGATGCAGTAGTATTAGAATGACCAACCCGTTCCCTTTTCAAAATCAAGTAACAACATTCTTTTCCTAAGTTCGGTTTGCCTAGTTTGATTACTCGAGGTTCTCATTTTCAAATGGTTTCATAGTTCCCAAACTTAATCACTTGATTCCTTTTTAGAACAATTGAGTAATATATGTCTCACGTGAGAGTAGGTTATTCTTGTTTACAACATTCTTATTACGACCGTGATCTAGAAAATGTATATCATTTTGTCTCGTCTTAGTTTCTATGCGGATGGAGGTTTCTCTGGTTTTAATACAATTCATCATTATTGATACATTTTCCTTTATTAGCATTTGCGTGGTGCAATCGATACGCGTTACGATTTCGAAATCGGTAAAACATTATCCTTTAAATAAAACCAAGTACTCATTACTCACGAATGAGGTTTCACAAACATTCACATTAAAACAAATAAGTTAAGTCTCTTATCTTATAAGATCAAGTCTCTTAACTTCTAACATCGATAAACCATTTTCTTTACCTCTCTTAAGACATTATACCTAACTCCCCATAAAGCTAGTATAACTCTTTTTAAAACCTTTTAAAACCAAGTGTTACTCTCCTTCCAAAAGCGATTTATAAATCTTTTGAAATACATCAAGTTCTTTATTATGACTAGCGATTATAATTCACATCGATTACCTTTTAAAACCACAAGTATTTTCTTACCTACGTAAAGTTGTTATAACGACTTCCCGTAAAGCGTTATAACACTTTATGTTTTAAGAACAATCAAACACGATTAACACGTATGCGTCTGCCGTACTACATAGTTCACACATATCATGCTAGAAGAGATAGGAAGAGGTTCGCATACCTCGCGGCGATTGTCGACTAATAGCAAAGCGCTCAGTACCCCGAGCCGGCTACTCCTTAAGCCAAGTGGATCGCTCACACGTAGTACTTGACCTATAAGGCCACAAGGCGCTTATTAACATCTAGATCTCGGCGTTCCATAATCTACAGAAAATTCGTGGCACCTCCCACATGGCGTAAATCTCCTCTCTATCGAGGCTGCAAGCCAACCGGGGTTTACCGTCTAACGGGCGTGTACAATTCTACTACGGTAATGCTATACAAGTCTCTGTAATACTGACCACTATGTAATTCTGATTCGATTCGATTCTTTATTCTTGGGCTTAAGTCAAAAGACATTGCCACAATACTAAGTTCAGTTCTATATATAGTATACAACAACTATATATTCAACAACATGTAATTTCCAATTACAATAGGGGACAAGATATTTACCTCGATAAGCCCAAAAATTATCCGAGTTTAATGTCGCTCACGAGCAAGGTTTAGCTCCTCATAAGTGCTCGATCCGCTCGAACAACCTTAGAAGTTCTAACCAACTTCTCTTAAGTACTTCAAACAACAATGAAGATTTCCTTAGGGTTTAGTTTAGTGGCTAAAGGAAAGTATAATCGTATTTTACAGGCTTTTATAAGTGTAACCTTGGGAATACTACAAGGTATTTGGGCGAGGTATTTGGACATTACAACAATACTTTGGAGAGTATTTCTATACCAAAGGGGTATTTATACGAGACAACTAGGCTAGGGGGTGTACCCACGGCTAGCACTACTAGGAGGGGATACTTTCGGCGAGGGGCCTTCTCGAAGGGGAGGGTGTGGCGGACGAATCTGAGGAGAGAGGAGGGAGATTTCAAGACTTAGGCACATTTTTGGATGAAGAACTCTTGAAGCTTAGGGGTATTTATAGGTCAAGGAATGGCCAACCAATGGCGAAGATCCATCAAGTGTATAGCAAGTGTAGGGCTAGGATTCACTAAGTACACCTTATCCATCTACCACCAAAATATCCTACCTAATCCTTGACAAAAGCGAGGCCAAATCGTCCACCATTGCGCCCAACCTGCGTCGATGTGAGGGTGACACATGTCACCCTCGTTGATCCAAAATGTTCGTCTCTCGGAAAAATCATAAAAATAATAAATGACATAGCGAATTTTCCCAACAAAATGTGAAAGCGTTTAGTCGAAGCGACTCTAATCGGGTGTTGTGTACAAATTTGAAACTTGCCTAACTTAAGGCTCAAATTTTCTCGTCGTCCTCGCGTACATACTCTGAAAATACGGTATAACATTCTTCCCCGTAGAAACATTCGTCGAATGTTCCTTCTCAATCTCAACCTGGCATGCGCGGTATAGTCTTGACATTATCGTCTGAAAACAATCATGCCACGCTTTGGCCATGAAATAACAAATGCACAAAATCGAAATCCCAAGTCCACGAGGAATCACCTCTGTTATCACAAAAGTTCCCACGAGGTCTAAAATATACTCCTCTGCGCGCCGTTTCACAAAGAAAGCGATCACGCTCGTTCACTTCTCCCTACCTCGTCGTACCTGTTCGAACACTCGAACTCTTCGATCTGCACCTTGATCAGCGCTTACGTTTCCAACCCTTGGAGTCACTACCTCCAAACTTGGTCATCTTACTAACCTCGATTTCCTCTAAGGCCATTCTCGGCCTTCGCGATTACGGTCGAACATATCTATGAACTCATCGATGGTCATCTAAGCTTGGGCCTAGCACCTCGTGACCACCACTGGCGGGACCACGAGTGACCGCCGCCGAAGCGGGATGCGGGTTGGCGCAACATGGCCCAACCCGACCAGCTGTGGCGCCAACTTCCATTTCGCCGACACGGAACACGTCATGGACTACCACTTCCATCTCACACTAACCAGATTTTTAAATCACACTATAGCACAAAGCTATCCGAACATAACACTTAACACATCATTAACATCAATACATACAAGTATCTGGGTTAAGGATATACGAAACTAGGCGGTTGAGGACGCTAAAGCGGAAGCTTCCACGCGACCTCTAGTGGCGCCATTGCTCTAGTAGTCTGTGCTATCTACCAGCGCTACCACGGTGGACGGTCTCGTCATATGGCCTTGGCGCGAGAATAACAAGCTCCCTTGGTACTACGACACTCTCCGAAATGCGGTCTACCACGCCGACCACCAGAGGTAGGGGTGTTGCGTCGGCAACACCCCTACTCACGAACATCGAAACACAGGAGCCACGACTGCTCACGAATATCGAGGTCGAAAGGCTGCGGAGGACCACTCTGCAATGGCGGAGGTACATAACTAGTCTGCTCTGGCGGTCCGCCTCGAAAGTCGCAAAATATCCGGCCGTCTTGGCCTTAACCTGTGGCGGTCCGCTGCGTCGATCTCTGCGCTCGCCGCGCAGTCATGAGCACGAATGCGGGCAATGTCCATGCGGTGAAGAAAACACCGAACAACTCTGCTGGGTAATCGTCGAGCCTGTAACATATCGGTGCACTCGATCCTCCATACTAGCTACTAATGCGGGAACATCAGGGCTAATGGTCGAACTCACATTGTACTCGGCTATGCGCGGATGCGCCTCAGCGTCAAAAATGCGCCGGCGAGCCCTCGCCGTTTGTGGAGGCGAAATGTGCCGAAGGCCCAGCTTCGTCCCAAGCGGTGGAAGTGCATGCTCTCCCGGGAAAGCTCCGCGAGTCAAACGATCGCATTGCGGTATCACGCGGCCGATCTGAACAAATATCACGGACTCGGTCTACGAAGCCTTGATCACGCGTGATCCTCTGCGGTAGCGGATGAACTCCTGCGGATCATCCTCGGCCTCGACCAGTAAAACTCGGGCGGGCTCTGACTAAAAATCCGTAGCCTCAGCATGCGCCTCGGGTGCAGCTACAGTCTTCTTTGGGCTGAGCGCTCGTCCGGCCTATCCTCATATCGGCCTGACCACGGCGATAAGCGGGCCGTCTCCTTGTGACCCGTCTCCCGCTCGGTGTGGGGCGGAGGCTCAGTCTTGTAGTCTCGGCCCGGCTGCTGCGGCTCTAAACTCTTTGGTCTTTGGCGGCGTCGCAAAACTTCGCCGTGCGAAGCACTACCTCAGTCTTGGCCAGGGCTGCGCCCTCGTACTCCTCTGAATCCGCTAGCGACTCCGCCGGCTGCCTTGCCTCCAGGCCACTGGTTGCCTTCGAGGCATAAGCGGTAAAAGCGAAACACGTCGGAGGGTCGACTTACAACGGCTCTAGGCACGATCTCGGAATGAGAAGAATGAAACCAATCCTAAATGTCCTATAGCCTCACGATTATAGATGTGGTGCCTGACACGCGATAATCAGACTCTACTAGACACGGTGTAGAGCACTTTCAGAGGACTAAGCGCTCACGATACCACTTTGCGCCCGAACCGGGCAGATTCTGGTGCCTTACCGGGCACCTAGTGATACAACATCGAGAGAAAACGGCGGAAAAATAAAACACGAGTCATGAAACAGAGATATAATAAATAAGCAGGCCAGCAAGCGATTTGCCCGGTATATACATAAAAACCCGAGCAGTTATCCTTTTACAAACCACACTTGTGATTACTCTGAGACTCTAAGATTTACAACAACTATGGCGGGACGGGGCCACGCCATACCACAGAATGTACAAGAACCTACAACTCGGGGAGCATGCCAAAGATAAGCCTCAGGAACGGAGCTTTCAACAGTTGAAATGAGATCCTAGGCGGGGATCCACGGCCGATGTACCTCTACTGCGGCATGAGCGCGGCCCAGAAGGAGGTCGATCTGACGGTACAGTATGTGAAAGCTCAAAATCGTAAATGAAATCATAATAGCTTAAAAAGCGGGAGGCATGTATGATAACCAAAATACGATCTGCGACATAAAGCGATCAAGTCGAGGACTCGCGCCGCCAAAGTCACCACTAAAATATAACTATGGGTCTCACGCCCGCAACATCCATCATGTTCGCATCATGGCGCGTGCCCCGAATCTGCATCGGTGTAGACGTGTCCGTGATGCAACAATAATAACAAGGCGCGTGGCGCGTACCGGAATCTTGCATCGGTGTAGACATGCCCGTGTAACCTCAATAACAATATCTTTGGGTGGTCGACCTGCGCGTAGCCACGTGCCCGGAATCTGCGTCGGTGTGAACGCGTCCATGTTGCGGTAATAACCATATATCGGGTAATCAACGGCCGCGTGGCGCGTGCCGAATCTTGCGTCGGTGTAGACATGTCCATGTGACATCAACAACAAGGCGATAATCAAAATGGAAACATACGTGGAATTCTCCGTCAGCGCCCGGCCGTCGAGTAAGTTCTCGACAAGTCATGGCCTCTGTCGAGAAGCGGTAACACGAAATACCGCACTTGCACAACAAAGGCTATCATCACAAGCATAGGCAAGTTTCACAACAACAAGCATAGGCAAGTTTCTGACAACAAGCATAGGCAAGTTTCACAACAACAAGCATAGGCAAGTTTCACAACAACTCAAAGTACTTTCATTTTATGCCAAAGTCGGGTTTTTAACCCCAAAGTACTACATCGTTAAGTTCTTTTAAAAGAGATCCATTACTTTTATAAAGTCACGATGCAGTAGTATTAGAATGACCAACCCGTTCCTTTTCAAAATCAAGTAACAACATTCTTTTCCTAAGTTCGGTTGCCTAGTTTGATTACTCGAGGTTCTCATTTTCAAATGGTTTCATAGTTCCCAAACTTAATCACTTGATTCCTTTTAGAACAATTGAGTAATATATGTCTCACGTGAGAGTAGGTTATTCTTGTTTACAACATTCTTATTACAATGACCGTGATCTAGAAAATGTATATCATTTTGTCTCGTCTTAGTTTCTATGCGGATGGAGGTTTCTCTTGGTTTTAATACAATTCATCATTATTGATACATTTTCCTTTATTAGCAGCTGCGGTGGTGCAGCCGATACACGTTACGATTTCGAAATCGGTAAAACATTATCCCTTTAAATAAAACCAAGTACTCATTACTCACGAATGAGGTTTCACTAAACATTCACATTAAAACAAATAAGTTAAGTCTCTTATCTTATAAGATCAAGTCTCTTAACCTAACATCGATAAACCATTTTCTTTACCTCTCTTAAGACATTATACCTAACTCCCATAAAGCTAGTATAACTCTTTTTAAAACCTTTTAAAACCAAGTGTTACTCTCCTTCCAAAGCGATTTATAAATCTTTTGAAATACATCAAGTTCTTTATTATGACTAGCGATTATAATTCACATCGATTACTTTTAAAACCCTGGTATTTTCTTACCTACGTAAAGTATTATAACGACTTCCCATAAAGCGTTATAACACTTTATGTTTTAAACAATCAAACACGATTAACACGTATGCGTCTACCGTACTACATAGTTCACACATATCATGCTAGAAGAGATAGGAAGAGGTTCACATACCTCGCGGCGATTGTCGACTAATAGCAGCGCTCAGTACCCCAAACCGCGGCTACTCCTTAAGCCAAGTGGATCACTCCACGTAGTACTTGACCTATAAGGCCACAAGGCGCATTAACATCTAGATCTCAGCGTTCATAATCTACGAAAATTCGGCGACCTCCCATGGCAGCGTAAATCTCCTCCTCTATCGAGCGGCTAGCCAACGGGGGTTTACGTCTAACGGGCGTGTACAATTCTACTACGGTAATGCTATACAAGTCTCATGTCTGACCCTATGTAATTCTGATTCGATTCGATTCTTTATTCTTGGGCTTAAGTCAAAAGACATTGCCACAATACTAAGTTCAGTTCTATATATAGTATACAACAACTATATATTCAACACTTATGTAATTTCCAATTACAATAGGGGGACAAGATATTTACCTCGATAAGCCCAAAAATTATCCGAGTTTAATGTCGCTCATGAGCAAGGTGTAGCTCCTCCTCAAGTGCTCGATCCGCTCCAAACAACCCTTAGAAGTTCTAACCAACTTCTCTTAAGTACTTCAAACAACAATGAAGATTTCCTTAGGGTTTCGTTTAGTGGCTAAAGGAAAGTATAATCGTATTTTCTGGGCTTTTATAAGTGTAACCTTGGGAATACTACAAGGTATTTGGGCCAAGGTATTTGGACATTACAACAATACTTTGGAGAGTATTTCTATACCACAAAGGGGGTATTTATACGAGACAACTAGGCTAGGGGGGGGGTGTACCCCACGGCTAGCACTACTAGGAGGGGGGGATACTTTCGGCCAAGGGCCTACCGAAGGGGAGGGGTGTGGCGGACGAATACAACAAGGAGAGGGGAGGGAGATTTCAAGACTTAGGCACATTTTTGGATGAAGAACTCTTCAAGCTTAGGGGGGTATTTATAGGTCAAGGAATGGCCAACCAATGGCCAAGATCCATCCAAGTGTATAGCAAGTGTAGGGCTAGGATTACCTAAGTACACCTTATCCATCTACCGCCAAAATATCCTACAATCCTTGACAAAAGCGAGGCCAAATCGTCCACCATTGCGCCCAACCTGCGTCCAATGTGAGGGTGACACGTGTCACCCTCGTTGATCAAAATGTTTAGTCTCTCGGAAAAATCCATAAAAATAATAAATGACATAGCGGAATTTTCCCAACAGCTAATGAAGCGTTTAGTCGAAAAGCGACTCTATAATCGGGTGTTGTGTACAAATTTCGAAACTTGCCTAACTTAAGGCTCAAATTTTCTCGTCGTCCTCACGTACATACTCTGAAAATACGAGTATATGAATCTATGATTGGTAGTTTGATTCGTAGGAGTTGTCGGGAAGATCATGCACTTCAGTAGTATGGGGCGAGTTCTCAAGGGCTTTTCTTGCACATTTCTTGCCCCCAGATGAGGAGGCTCGGGCGACATATTTTTGGCGTTGAAGCGGGGCGGGCGGGCGGTTAGAGAGTATAATGTGAGTTCGACTCATTGGCTCGATATGTCCCGCTTTAGTGGCGACCATGGAGGGCAGTACCGCTACGTCGCGGGCTAGATGATTACTTGGCGAGGCTTATGCGGGTGTAGCTCTTGACGGGCATCGACATTGCCGCATGCAAGCTCATGCACTAGGATGTGAGGCGCGGAGAGTCGACGGAATGGCCGAGATCGGCGAGAAGAGGCCAAGCAGCGAGGTCGCTGGTAACTTTCAAGGCGGACCGCCTCGGCGATCTAGTTATGTACCTCCAGCGATCTGAGTGGTCCCCGCGATCGTCGGGGCGTTCGGGGTATTCGGGGCTGGTCGAGCTCGGGGCGGGTTCCACGGTATGCGTGAGTGCTAGCGGCGAGATTCATGTCCCGCCGGTGTGCGCGATGTAGCAAACATCATCGAGAATGTCGTCTTTTCACGGTGCTTGTTTCACTGCGGCCGTCGAGGGCCATATGCGGATTGTGCTTATAGGAGAATGCCGGCGGCGTAGCGCGACCTACGGATCGATGGCGAGTTCATCGCCGCCTACGATTATGCGCCTGCAGGTGGGCCTATGATTAGAGTGGGCGGTAGCCGGGTATATCCTTAACCTACAGAGATTGGTATGCATGATATGATGACCTTATATTTATGTGCAATGTACGAATAACGTTGTGTTATTTGTGAGTTAGAAAACATGGTTAGTTGGAAGGATAAGTATGGGGGCATGGGAAGTGTGAACCTTAGAATATTTCATGTTGAGACCTTAGAGGTAAGGTCGTCTTAAAGGAGAGATTCTTACGGTTAGTCTTTGTTGAAATACTTGGTATGCGTAAAATGTGTTGTGGGATAAGTCCATGGGTAGTGTGAAATGGAAGTGGTAGCTTTCATGACCTGTATAGGTAAGATTATTCCGGATCGGGGAACAAGAGCTTGATGCGTTAAGTGGGTCGGGTTGGGGCCATGTTGCGGGCCAACCCGCGGTCTGTTTTGAGGTGGGGTCAGCTCTGGGTGGTCCCGCCAGGTGGTAGGGTCACGAGGGTGCTAGGCCCAAGTTTAGATGACCAAGTTTGGAGGTAGTGACTCCAAAGTTTTGGAAACTGAAGTGTGGTACGTATGCTAGAAGAGTTCAAGTGTTCGAGAAGTGTACGACGAGTAAGGGTAGAGGCTAGCATGTATTGCGAGCATAGATATGACCATTTCGTGTGAAGGGAGAAGGTGCGAAGGATGTATATTTTAGACCTCAGGGATCGCGTGCGATCGGTACCATTTGTTGGGTCGCCGGAGTGACACTAGAACCTCGCGGCAAAGTGACAAAAGTTTGTGATGTTAGAGGTGTTTCCTCGTGGACTTAGATGTAAGTATTTGCGCGGGTGTTTCGTGGCCAGTTGTGGAGTTGGCAACTTATTAGAAGAACTTTATCGTTATCCGTCTTGAGAAGGAACATTCGGGACGAATGTTTCTAAGAGGAGAATGTTATACCGTATTTCCAGTATATGCGTGAGGCGTGCGTATAAAATTTGAGCCTTAAAGATTTGGCAATTCAAATTTGGGCACAAGTGCGAAAAGAGTCGATTTCAGACGAAGCGTTTCCACGACTACGTAGGGAAAATTCCGGCTATGTCATTTATAATTTTTGCGGATTTTTAGAGGCGAAACATTTTGGACCAGCGGAGGGTGACAAGTGTCACCCTCGCATTGGAAAAGTGGACGGCAAAGTGGGCGAAAGGTGGCATGGTTAGGTAGGATATTTTGTGCAAGTTGTGTGGTAGATGGATAAGGTGCACATGGCTTGATCCTAGCCCTACACTTGCCTAACACTTGGCTTGATCTTGGCCGTTGGTTGGCCTTTGCTTGACCTATAAATACCATCTAAGTGATGAACTTTCTTCATCCAAAATCATTTGCTAAGTGTTAAAAATCCTCCCTTTAGTGTTGAGTTCGTCAACTCCTCCCCCTCTTTTGAGAGTCTTGGCGAGGCCTCCTCCTCCCCTTTGTAGTGCCCTAGTGGGGTACACCTAACCTTGTTGCCTCGTATAAATACCCCCTTTTGTGGTATAGAAATACTCTCCAAGTATTGTTATAATGCCCAAATACCTTAGCTGAAATACCTTGTAGTATTCCCGAGTTACACTTACACAAAAGCCAGGAAAATACTATTATACTTCCTCGATCCACAAGCGAAACCTAAGGAAAACCTTCATAGTCGGTTGAAGTGTTAAGTAGAAGTTAGTTAGAACTTCTAAGGGTTGTTTGGAGGCGGGTTGGGCGCGGAGTAGGAGCTAAACCTTGCTCGGGATCGACATATAAACTCGGATAATTTTGGGCTTATCAAGGTAAACACTCTTGACATACATTTGTAATTGGAAATTACATGTTGTTGGAATATATAGTTAAGGTATACTATATATAGAATTGAACATAGTTGTGCGGCAATGTCTTTTGACTTAAGCTGAATTTAAAGAAGAGAGCTGCGTAATTACATGGGTGTATTCTGATGAGACTTGTGTAGTATTCTGTGAGTAGAATTGTACGTCCGGTTAGGCGTGCAAAAACCACCCACGGTTGGCTTGGTAGCGGCCTCGATAGAGAGGAGATTTCTGTTGTTGCGGGGAGGTCTTGCCGAATTTTACGTAGGATATTCTACATTGAGATCTAGATGTTAATAGGCGCCTTGTGGCCTCTATAGGTTGAAGTACTACGTATGGCGTGATCTACTTGGCAGGAGTAGCGAAGCGGTTCGAGTTACTTGGGCGTTTTGCTATTAGTCGATAATCGTCGCGAGGTATGTGAACCTCTTCCTATCTTTTCTAGCATGATATGTGTGAGCTATGTAGTGCGGTAGGCGTACATGTGTTAAGCTGTATTTGGTTGTTTTAAAACATAAGTGTTATACTAGCTTTATGGGAAGTTAGGTATAACGTCTTAAGGGTGGTAAAATGAATGGTTTATTAATTTCAAAAGTTAAGAGACTGGATCTTATAAGATAAGAGACTTAACTTAAATGAATTAATATGGATTTTGTGTGAAACCTCATTCGTGAGAGATGAGTACTTGGTTTTTAAAAGGAATAATGTTTTACTGATTTCGGAAATCAGAATGTGTATCAATAAACCACTCCAGCGTTAATAAAGGAAAATGTATTGAATAATTAAGTATTATTAAAACCAGTAGAAACCTCCATCTGCATAGAAGCTAAGATGAGACAAAATGATATTACATTTTCGAGATCATGGCTGCTTAATAAGATTGATTATGAACAAGATTAACCTACTCACCTATGGCATATGTTACTCTATTGTTTTAAAAAGAGGTTAAGACATTGAACTATGAAACTTTTCTAAAGAGACTTGCGTAATTGAAATTAGGCAAGCTGGAACTTTTAGGAAAAGAAAGGCATTGTGTTGTCTTAAAATGGTTTAAAACATAAAGTGTTATATGACTTTATGGGAAGTTGGTTATAACGACTTTATGAAAACAAAAGAAGGGTTTTATCATTTGTTTTAATGTGGTAACTTGACTTTTAAAAGAGAAGTATTTTGGTCCAAAAGGAAGGCTTGGTATTGCCTTAAATTGGTCTTAAAAAGGAAAGTATGAAAGTTGTTTTGGTTTACTTAAAAGATATAAGTCACCCATTTTTATATACTACGGGTATCGGGTGACTTTTAGAAAAGGAATGAATCTCTTAAAAGGAATTTAACGTACGTAGTACTTTAGGGTTAAAATCCGGACTTTGACATAAAATGAAAGTACCTTGAGTTGTGTATAACTTGCCTATGCTTGTTGTTATGAAACTTGGCCATGTTACGTGTGATAGCCTTGTTGTGCAAATCTTGTTCTACTCGACTACGGTTCGTCAGGAATGTATTTCACTCGACTCTGGTTCATCAGGAATGTATTTCACTCGACTAGGTTAATCAGGAATGTATTTCACTCGACTCTGGGTTCATCAGGAATGTATTTCACTCGACTAGGTTCATCAGGAATGTATTTCACTCGACTAGGTTCATCAGGAATGTATTTCACTCGACTAGGTTCATCAGAATGTATTCCACTCGACTAGGTTCATCAGAATGTATTCCACACGTTTCTATCTTTGGGTCCGTAAGATGGGCGAGACACATTATCGTATCACATGATTTGTACCTAGGCTGGCGGTGAGGAAGGAGTTCCACGGGCGTGAGGATGACTTTGAGGCGTGAGTCACGACTTGACATATTTGCTTTTGTGTTGTGCGTAGTTTGGTTATCATACATGTCTCTGCTTTATATAGACTATTATGATTTCATTCTGATTTTCTGATTTCACATACTTGGTACTGTTCTTGACCTCGCGGGCTGCGTTCATCTGCGGTAGAGGTACATCATTTGTCGATCCGACTTATAGGATCACATTTCGGCGTGTTGGAAGCTCAGTTCCTTGGAGGCTTATCTTTGGTATGTTACCAGTGCAGCAGGTTCTTGTACATTCGGGGTATGGCGGCCCTGTCCGTCATAGTTGTTATCACTTCTTAGAGTGCAGTAATCTTGTTGGCGAGTGCGTAAAAGGATAATTGTTCGGGTATTTATGTATATATCTTGAAGGCATTTGTTTGGTTGCTTTGTTTATTTATCATGTCTCTTAATTCATGTTCATGTTTTTATTTCGCTGATTTTCTCGATGTTGTATCACTAGGGTGCGGGGTAAGGCACGATCACGCCCGGTTCGGTCATGTGATTATGATTTCATTCTGATATTTACTATTTCACATACTTGGTACATTAACCCGGCGTCCTTCGGAAATTGCGTTCATGCCGCGAGTTTAGGTCTGTTGTTTGGTGATCGGCAGTGTAGGACCTGCTCGGAGTTTTGGATAGCTCCTACGTTCGGGAGTTTATCTTTTTGGTATAAGTTCTTTCGATCAGCGAGCTTTAAATCTGATTATGGATCGCGGGGCCTTGTCCCGTCATAGTTCGGTATAACTCTTAGAGGTCTGTATTCATATGTGGGATTGGACTCATGTACGGTGTAGTGTCTTTTGTTTATGTATATTATATGGCAGCCTTGTCGGCTTTGCCTTGCACGTACGTTGGTTTTAAAAAAAAAAATGAAGTGTTATTTGATTTCCGCAGTTTACTTAGTTGTTAAGGTAGAAGGGTGCCCAGGTAGGGCACCAGTCACGGGCCCGGGGTTCGGGGTGTGACAACTTCCTTTGTTTCTACTTACTTTGCCACCTTTTTCAAGGCCGAATACAATAACCAAACATGCCACATTTAAGGTTCAACATACCAACCAATCAAAGGGGATTACACGCCTTACAATACGTGTAAAATTCCGCCCCACAATTCGTATCAAGTAGTTTAAAAATCCAAGCCATTCTCGGCCAACTTATAACCAACAACACTAAGTCTTTTCCAATCCTTTTCCAATTCCAAGTTCTAAGGTCTAACATGTTATAAAGTCATAAACAACTTCAACAACTACAATTTCCTTCTTATACAACATGCGACGACTTAAACTAATAATCAACTTGAATTGTAATCTTAAGGCTAAACATGTTAGTTTTCGAATTAGGGTTCCAATAGCCAATATACTTATCAAACTTCATACTAAACATCTCATGCTTGCTAATATCCACAACTACAATGATAAGTAATCTTAATTACTAAAACGACAAGATTATACCTTTATAAGCCCTTAAAATTTCCAAGATTCAAAGTCGCTCCTTAGCAAATTCTTAGCTCCTTTCCTTATGTACCAATCCGCTCCAAGCACTCCTTAGAAGCCTATGAAGAACCCATCTTCAAGTTCCAACTTCAAAGTTGAAGAACTCCTTAAGTTTCCGCCTAGCGACTAATACGAAAACGTTGTTTTTACGAAATATTTCTATTGAGATATCCTTACAATACCCTTAGGGACATTGGGTTTAAGTCTTGTGAATAATGGAACAAAATTGCAAATTTTTTGTGTGGACTATGGACCAAACCCGAGAGCAAGTTTTTTAGAACAAGAAAATGTTGTGATTTTTCTAAGTGTTGAAGACCTTGTCTTGCACTAGCTTAGCATATATAACACATTGGATGGCTTAGATTATAACAAATGTGTGGCTTGGATGAGGATCATTAATTAAATAGCCAAGTGGACAAGTTGACCTTGGTCAACAATCTCAAGCTTGAAGACTTATCTTCCAAGATGGTCAATGACCATTTTACCCTTACTAATTTTCGTCCAAGGCCATATGTGGGGGTGCCACGTGTCGCCCTCTCATTCTTCCATAAAATTCCGTAACCCTCGTGGGCCCCACAAAACGTAAAATTCCTCGGGTGGGCCCCACGTGACCAAATCCGTAAAAATAAATTTCCAAAATGTTAAAAAGTTCCATACTCTTCCAATAATGCATTTTGAGAATCCAATTCTCAACAACGAACATTTTTCCTTTCCGACGTTCGGAAGATTTTTTTGTCGGAAAAACAATTCTTCCTTTCGTACCAATTTCCAAGTCTTGATTCCTTACATACATTCTCTTATACATGTCCTGGACTTACGGGGTGTAACATTCTTCCCCCCTTAGAAACATTCGTCCCCGAATGTTCTTAGTCGGTTGTCAAGCTATACAAACTCCGGCATAAACTCTATACTATGCCTATCTGTTATACCCCGTATTTCCAGAGTATGTATGTGAGGACGTACGTACAAATGTATAAGCCCTAATTAGGTTAAGGATGAAATTGTGAACTTTCAACGGAAAAGATTCCGAACCTTGTGAAGGAAATTTTACGCTTTTAATATTTTAACCAATTACGAATTTTTCCGAGAGATGAAATATTTTGGACCAATAGGAGGGTGACATGTGTCACCCTTAGGTGGCACATGTTGGACGAAAATTATGGGCAAGTGGCCAAGTCAATTAGTCAAAGTCTTGGAAGATATTTTTTGTGGGCAAGTGGGGGATGCCTTGGACGGTTTTTAGGTGCAAGTGGATAGCCACATGGCTCATTTTTGTGGTGGACATATGTCCCAAAGTTTTGGTGGACATATGTCCCAATGTTGTGGTGGACACTTGGTGGAGGACTTCACTTGCTCAAGCAACCAAATCTACACCTTACACATGTTTTAATCTTGGCCATTGAAGGTCCTATAAATACCCCCCTTAAGTTGCAAGACTTCTTCATCCAACAACAATTTCCAAGTCTCAAAATCCTTCCGCTTTGTTACTCTCTCGTCCAAAAACTCCTCCCTTTCTAGTTGCCTTCGTCAAACACACACTTGGTAGAAAAATGGTCTTCAAGTATTGTTACTATTCCAAAATACCTTAGCCTAAATCCCTTGTAGTATTCCCAAGTTACCTCTATACTAAAAGCCCGGAAATACTACTTTATATCCTTTAGTCACAAAACGAAACCCTAGGAAAATCTTCATAGTTGGTTGAAGTATTAAGTAGAAGTTGTTTAGAAACTTCTAAGGGTTTCTTGGAGCTATCGGAGCGTGCAAATTTGGAGCTAAACGTTGTTCAGGATCGACATTTAATCTTGGATAATTTTGGGCTTATCGAGGTAATAATCGTTGTCCTTCTACTGTAATTGGCGATTACATATTGTAGTAGTTTAGAATTAAGTATAAGATTTATAGAAGGATGGTATAAAAGAAGAGAATTGAACTGTACTTACATTGGGCTGTATTTACAGTAGACTTGTGTAGTTTGGCGGGTAGGGAAATGCTGCCCAATTTTCCGTAGAATAGAGAACCTTCTGCTTAGAATATTCTATGAAGTAGGCTAGACGTTGATAGACGTATTTGACTATTATAGGTTGATACTCTGCGCGCGACATATTCGACTTGGCAGGTGGATTTAGCCGAGGAGGTAGGTGATTCTTCCTATCCTCTTGAGCATGATACTTTTGAAATATATATAGTGCGGTGAAGCGTCGTGTTAACTAAACTTGGTTTTATTTTGATATCTTTTGACTTGAGTTTTAAATGATAAGAATCTTGGAAATATTTCAAAAGAGTTATGAATCATTTTTGAAAGAAAAGTAATACTTGGTTTTAAAAGCTTAAGAGTTATACTAGCTTTATGGGAAGTTAGGTATAACGACTTAAGAAAGATAAAAAGAACGGTTTACTTATTTGTTTATGAAAGTCTTGTATTGATTTCTGTAAAGTGTAGTAAGATGGTTTGATAAGTAAACATGTTATGATGCTACGTGTGTTAGTGTCTTGTGATGTTGGTGTAAGGGGGTTATTCTTGTTGTTCTTACGTTGTTAAACGATAAGCCCGTTATCGCTATTATATCACATACCACGACTTGTTATGATGCCGAGGACTTGCCACCCTCGATGCGAGGAATACCTCATGCGGGTCCATGTGACCTATGCGGAGCTGCGGGAGTTCCAGGATTGATCACTCCGGGTGTGTTACGCCGATGCGAGGGATACCTCATGCGGTCCATAGGACTATGCGGACTTCGGGGGTCCAGGATGATGCCGCGGGTTAGCTACCCCCGATGCGAGGAATACCTCATGCGGGCCTATGTGGCCTATGCGGACTGCGGGAGTTCCAGGATTAGGCACGCATAATGATACTATGGGCGAATGGCCTTGCTTCGATCATTAGCGGCCTAGAAAAGACCAGTTATGTTATATCTATTTTGCTCTTGGTTATGCTGTGGCACTATGTGCGGTTACATTGGTTGTTTCGTACATATTTGTAAAATTGGTTTTAAAATGATATGATTTCATTTAAGTACTTTACAGTTTCACATACTTGGTACCTGTTGTACTGACCTCCTTCGGGGGGCTGCGTTCATGCCGCAGGTAGAGGTACTCCTGTTGTTGATCCCCGCTCCTAGGATCACCGTTTATGCTTCCGGAAAGCCAGTTTCTCGGAGGCTTGTCTTTTAGGTATGATCTCCCTGCCATTGTAGCTTTATGTACATTCGAGGTATGGCGGCCACGTCGCCATAGTTGTTTACATTCTAGAGGTTTGTAGTCTGTTGTAAAGTTGGGGTGTAACTGTTCACTCTTTGATGTATATATACATGCCGAAAGGCAATCTTTTCTTGGATAAACTGTTTCTCATTTCATAATTATTTCATGTCTTGTTTTTATATTCCGCTGGTTACTCTGATGTATGTCTACTTAGGTGCCCGGGTAAGGCACGATCCACGCCCGGTTGGTCGTGACAAAAGTGGTATCGAGCGATTAATCCTCGGAAAGTGTCTACACACCGTATCTAGTAAGTCTTGATTATCGGTGTGTTGTGCACCACACCAATAATCGTGAGGCTATAGGATATTTAGGATTGGTTTCATTCTTCTCACTCGAGATCGTGCCTTAGAGTTGTGTTATAAGTTGGACCCCTCTAACGTATTTCTTTTCTGTACCAGTTATGCCTCCACGCAAGGCAACCCGGGCCCAGAAGGGCAAGGCAGCCGAGGGAGCTGCTAGTAGGACACAGAGGGTCACGAGGCGAGCCCGATCTTTACGGCGATACCTCGACGGCGAGTTCCACGGCGCCGCCGCCCCAGCGAGTTTAGAGCCACGATTGTAGCTCACGAGACCTGATACTGCGCCTCGGTCCCACACTGGAGCGAGGAGATGGGTTCTGAGAGATGGCGATTGCTAGCTTGATTGTGGCGAACGTGAGATAAGGCCGACGCAGCGGTTCGAGCACCCGTGGTTCATCCTAGATCGGATAACGAGACTACAGGATTTTACGAGTTGTAGCCCGCGAGTTCTACGGGTCGAGGCACGAGGATGATCGCGAGTTCATCAAGCGATTCTACGGATCATGAGAGTGATCAGGGCTTCGGAGACCGAGTCAGTGGTCTTAGGTTCACATCGGCTGCGTGATACTGCAGTCGACTTGTTTGATTCGTGAGAGCTGTCCCGGGGAGAGCATGCCCTTCCAGCGGTATGGGACGAGTTCTCGGAGGCTTTTCGACCACTTCTTGCCTCCGCGAGATGAGGAGGCACGGGCGACAAATTTACGATCTTTGAGACATAGAGGCGCGATCGGGAGTACAACGTGGAGTTCGACTCGTTGGCTCGATATCTCCCCGCATTGGTGGCAGACATGGAGGACCGAGTGCACCGCTACGTCACCGGGCTCGACGACTATTTGGCAGAGGGTTGCTCAGGTGTAGCTCTTCAGCCGAGCATGGACATTGCCCGCATGCAGGCTTATACACTGGGATGTGAGGAGCGTAGAGGCCAGCGGGTTGTCAGATTTCAGCAGGAGAAGGCCAGGACGGCAGGGTCTTTTGGTGGCTCTCGGGGTGGACGATCTCAGCAGCAGACTAGATTTGCACCACCGTCGGTTCAGAGCACTCCTACACCGTCTTCAGGACAGCCAGGGTATTCGGGGGCAGATCAGGGCCCTAGGACTTCGGACTTCCAGGGTAGCAGGGGTGCTAACCGATCGAGGTCCTCTCAGTCTGTTCGATGCGGTAGATTCCATTCCGGGAGTTGTGGTACTACTTCGGTAGTTTGCTACACTTGCGGCCAGCAGGGTCACTATGCGAGTGTCAGGCGAGGCGGCCGGATGGTAGGGTCGACTACGGGGTCTTTCGCGGGTCTTCTTCACCTCTTTACTCGCCGGAGGCGTGGTGCTCGAGGACCAGCAGGTCGCGGCAGAGGTCGTGGCGGGGTCTAGTTCTAGCGGTCCTCGAGCGCATTTATGCCATCGGTAAGCGGGACGGGAGGCATCACGGATGTCGTCCACAGTACCTTATCAGTTTCTTGTTGTAGCGTGTATGCCTTGATAGATCCGGTTCTACTTTGTCCTATATATCTCCCGTATTGCTAGTAGGATAGGGATAGAGCACGAGTCCATAGACCGCTTTTGAGGTAGCTACGCGATGGTGATTCGGTGGTAGCTCGGCGGGTATATAGGGCTTGCCCGGTGTCTTTATGCGATCGTCGGACCTAGCCGACTTGATAGAGTTGGATATGACCGATTTTGATGTGATCGTGGGTATGGATTGGTTAGTTTCTTACTACGCCAATGTAAGCTGAGGAGAAAGTGAATGCAGTTCCGGTTTCTGAGGCCGGTTATTGAGTGGGATAGGAACAACGTGTCGCGAGGGTAGGTTTATTTCTTACCTCAAGGCTAGGAAGATGGTGCGAAGGGTATATCTACCATCTCATTCGGGTGTTTGATCTGAGGTGCGGTACAGATTTTGATCGATTCGATGGTCGAGAGTTCCCGGATGTGTTTCCACGACCTCCGGGTATCCTCACGAGAGGAGATAGAGTTTTGTATCGATGTCTTTGCCGGACACTCGGCCTATTTCCATTCCGCCATACGAGAATGGCTGCCGAGTTGAGAGAGTTGAAGGACCGGTGAGAGATTTTACGGAGAAGGCTTCATCCGCCTAGTGTTTCTCCACAGGGAGCGCCGTATTGTTCGTGAAGAAGAAGGGCGGGGCCTTGCGCATGTGTGTTGATTCTGGCGGTGAACAAGATGACTATTAAACGAATACCCTTCCCGAGATTGATGATTTGTTCGACCAGTTACAGGGTGCGAGATGTTTCTCCAAGATTGACCTGCGATCGGGCTATCATCAGGTGCGAGTTAGAGAGGCGGATGTCCCTAGATGCATTCGGACCGTCACGCACTATGAGTTGAGTTATGTCTTCCGGTTTGACCAATGCTCGTGGTATTTATGGATTTGATGAGCCGAGTGTTCAAGCCATTTTGGATACGTTTTTATAGTATTCATTGATGACATCTTGGTTTATTCTCGCCAGAGCGAGCATGCGGAGCATTTGAGGCTTGTCTTTGAGAGTTCTCGAGACCAGTGATGCGCCAAGTTTTCGAAGTGTGAGTTCTGGTTGACTTCGGTGGCATTTCTTGGGCACATTGTCGGGGCCGATGGTATTCGGGTGGATACGGCCAAGATCGAGGCAGTCAGGAGTTGGCCTAGACCTACTACTCCGACAGAGGTGCGCAGCTTTCTGGGCCTTGCAGGTTACTATCGGAGGTTCGTGGAGAAGTTTGCTTCTATTTCGGCACCTTTGACTAAGCGACTCGAGCGGCTAAGTTTGATGGGCGGATGCTTGTGAGGAGGGCTTCGATTCTTGAAGGAGAGGTTGGCGACCGCCCAGTTCTTACTCTTCCGGAGGCCTGAAGCGGCTATGTGGTGTGTATTGTGATCGCGTCGGGCATCGGGCTTGGATGTGTCTGATGCGGCGAGGTAAGGTTATAGCGTACGCATCTCGACAGCTCAAGAAGCATGAGAAGAACTACCCCACCTATGATTTGGAGTTGGCAGCGGTGATTCACGCCTTGAAGATCTGGAGGCACTATTTGTATGGAGTTCATGTGGATATTTACACAGACCACAAGAGCCTCCAGTATATCTTCAGCCAGAGAGTTGAACTTACGACAGAGACGGTGGTTAGAGTTACTCAAGGATTTATGATGTCGACATCCTGTACCACCCGGGGAAGGCCAATGTTGTGGCAGATGCCCTTAGTCGTAGGTCGATGGGTAGTCTATCAGATGTGCAGCCAGAGAGAAGGGGCATGGTTCGCGAGTTACATCAGCTAGCGAGCCTTGGAGTCCGATTGATTGGTTACGATAGCGGTGGGGTTCGGGTTCGAGAGGTTGCGAGTCTTCCATCGTCGAGGAGGTGAAGAGGAAGCGATGAGGATCCGATTTTGACACGGTATCGTGTCTGACTCTTCGTGAGGAAGGGTCCTTTGAGGTAGCACTGATGGGGTGCTAAGGTTTGAGGCGTGTGTGTTCCGGATATTGCAGGACTTCGACAGCAGGTTCTAGGGGAAGCACACAGCGCGCGTTACTCTATCCATCCGGGGTCGACAAAGATGTACCACGACCTCAGATCTGTGTATTGGTGGGATAGCCTAAAGAGGGACGTTGCAGAGTTTATTGCTCAGTGCTCGTGTTGGCAGCAGGTGAAGGTAGAGCACCAGAGGCCTGGGGGATTATTGCAGACGATAGAGATCCCGACCTGGAAGTGGGAGGTGATCAACATGGACTTTATCACAGGATTACCTCGCACTCAGAGGAAGCATGATTCTATCCGGTTATCGTCGGCGGTGTGAAATCAGCCCACTTTCTTCCGGTCGGGATGACTTTTTCTACGAGGATTATGCGGACTTTACATCAGAGATCGTGAGATCGCATAGGGTCCCTATTTCTATCATATCGCATGCAGGAGCCCGGTTTACGGCTAACTTACGGAGGTCTTTCCGAAGGGATTAGGGGCGAGTGAGCCTCGATCTGCATTTCATCCTCGCATGCACGGACAGCAGACCGTACTATCTAGACTCTTGAGGATATGCTGCGAGCCTGTGTTATTGATTTCAGGGGTAGCTGGGAGGATCATCTGCCGCTAGTAGAGTTTGCGTATAATAACAGCTACCACTCCGGGTATCGGATGGCGCCTTATGAGGCCTTATATGGGAGGAAGTGCAGGTCACCGATAGGATGGTTTGATGTGGGCGAGTGCGATTAGTAGGACCGCACAGTTCTCGGCGGTGGATAAGGTGAAGCTTATCGGGAGCGATTCTTGGCGATCGCGAGTCGGCCAAGTCGTATGCAGATCATCGACGTTGACATTTGGAGTTTGAGGTTGATGATTGGGTTTTCCTGAAGGTGTCACCCATGAAGGGTGTGATGAGATTCGGGAAGAAAGGGAAACTCAGCCCAAGGTACATTGGGCCTTATCAAATTGTCCGCAGGGTAGGCAAGGTTGCCTATGAGTTGGATCTGCCTTCCGATCTGGAGGCAGTACATCCGGTTTTCCATGTTTCTATGCTGAGGAGATGTATCGGAGATCCATCTAGAGTGCACCCGATTGATGATGTCCAGGTGACCGAGGGGTTATCGTATGAGGAGATTCCGATAGCGATACTCGATCGTCAGGTTAGGAGACTACGGACAAAGGATGTGGCGTCCGTCAAGGTCTTATGGAAGAACGAGCACAGAGAGGAGATGATGTGGGAAGCAGAGGAGGACATGAGGCAGAGGTATCCTCACCTATTCCCCACACCTCCAGGTAACTCACTTTCCTACTTGTAAATTTTCTTTGGCATATGTACTTAAGTGTTGTATTATGGCCATGTATGGCATTTGCAAATTGTTTAAATTATGAGGAACTATATCGTTATCTTTGTGAGGAGGAAAATTCGGGACGAATGTTTCTAAGGGGGGAGAATGTTATACCCCGTATTTCCAGAGTATGTATGTGAGGATGTACGTACAAATGTATAAGCCCTAATTAGGTTAAGGATGAAATTGTGAACTTTCAACGGAAAAGATTCCGAACCTTGTGAAGGAAATTTTACGCTTTTAATATTTTAACCAATTACGAATTTTTCCGAGAGATGAAATATTTTGGACCAATAGGAGGGCGACATGTGTCACCCTTAGGTGGCACATGTTGGACGAAAATTATGGGCAAGTGGCCAAGTCAATTAGTCAAAGTCTTGGAAGATATTTTTTGTGGGCAAGTGGGGGATGCCTTGGACGGTTTTTAGGTGCAAGTGGATAGCCACATGGCTCATTTTTGTGGTGGACATATGTCCCAAAGTTGTGGTGGACATATGTCCCAATGTTGTGGTGGACACTTGGTGGAAGACTTCACTTGCTCAAGCAACCAAATCTACACCTTACACATGTTTTAATCTTGGCCATTGAAGGTCTATAAATACCCCTTAAGTTGCAAGACTCTTCATCCACTTAACAATTTCCAAGTCTCAAAATCCTTCCCCCTTTGTTACTCTCTCGTCCAAAAACTCCCTCCCCCTTTCTAGTTGCCTTCGTCCGAAACACCCCCCCCCCCCTTGGTAGAAAAATTGTCTTCAAGTATTGTTACTATTCCAAAATACCTTAGCCTAAATCCCTTGTAGTATTCCCAAGTTACCTCTATACTAAAAGCCCAGAAATACTACTTTATATCCTTTAGTCACAAAACGAAACCCTAGGAAAATCTTCATAGTTGGTTGAAGTATTAAGTAGAAGTTGTTTAGAAACTTCTAAGGGTTTCTTGGAGCTATCGGAGCGTGCAAATTTGGAGCTAAACGTTGTTCAGGATCGACATTTAATCTTGGATAATTTTGGGCTTATCGAGGTAATAATCGTTGTCCTTCTACTGTAATTGGAGATTACATATTGTAGTAGTTTAGAATTAAGTATAAGATTTATAGAAGGATGGTATAAAAGAAGAGAATTGAACTGTACTTACATTGGGCTGTATTTACAGTAGACTTGTGTAGTTTGGCGGGTAGGGAAATCTTGATTTTAGTAGAATAGAGAACCTTCTACTTAGAATATTCTACGAAGTAGTCTAGATGTTGATAGACGTATTTGACTATTATAGGTTGACACTCTGCGCGACATATTCGACTTGGCAGGTGGATTTAGCCGAGGAGGTATGTGATTCTTCCTATCCTCTTGAGCATGATACTTTTGAAATATATATAGTACGGTAGACGTACATGTGTTAACTAAACTTGGTTTTACTTTGATATCTTTTGACTTGAGTTTTAAATGATAAGAATCTTGGAAATATTTCAAAAGAGTTATGAATCATTTTTGAAAGAAAAGTAATACTTGGTTTTAAAAGCTTAAGAGTTATACTAGCTTTATGGGAAGTTAGGTATAACGACTTAAGAAAGATAAAAGGAACGGTTTACTTATTTGTTTATGAAAGTCTTGTATTGATTTCTGGAAAGTGTAGTAAGATGGTTTGATAAGTAAACATGTTATGATGCTACGTGTGTTAGTGTCTTGTGATGTTGGTGTAAGGGGGTTATTCTTGTTGTGCTTACGTTGTTAAACGATAAGCCCGTTGTACTGCTATTATATCACATACCCCCCTGACTTGTTATGATGCCGAGGACTTGCCACCCTCGATGCGAGGAATACCTCATGCGGGTCCATGTGACCTATGCGGAGCTGCGGGAGTTTCAGGATTGATCACTCCGGGTGTGTTACGCCGATGCGAGGAATACCTCATGCGGTCCATAGGACTATGCGGACTTCGGGGGTCCAGGATGATGCTGCGGGTTAGCTACCCCCGATGCGAGGAATACCTCATGCGGGCCTATGTGGCCTATGCGGACTGCGGGAGTTCCAGGATTAGGCACGCATAATGATACTATGGGCGAATGGCCTTGCTTCGATCATTAGCGGCCTAGAAAAGACCAGTTATGTTATATCTATTTTGCTCTTGGTTATGCTGTGGCACTATGTGCGGTTACATTGGTTGTTTCGTACATATTTGTAAAATTGGTTTTAAAATGATATGATTTCATTTAAGTACTTTACAGTTTCACATACTTGGTACCTGTTGTACTGACCTCCTTCGGGGGGCTGCGTTCATGCCGCAGGTAGAGGTACTCCTGTTGTTGATCCCCGCTCCTAGGATCACCGTTTCTGCTTTTGGGAAAGCCCCGTTTCTCCGGAGGCTTGTCTTTTGGGTATGATCTCCCTGCCATTGTAGCTTTATGTACATTCAGGGTATGGCGGGGCCCTGTCCCGC
Source organism: Przewalskia tangutica (assembly GCA_029844215.1). Taxonomy (NCBI): domain Eukaryota; kingdom Viridiplantae; phylum Streptophyta; class Magnoliopsida; order Solanales; family Solanaceae; genus Przewalskia; species Przewalskia tangutica. The sequence goes on along the minus strand of CM056728.1, from coordinate 82,503,308 downwards.
CATAGTTGTTTACATTCCTAGAGGTCTGTAGTCCTGTTGTAAAGTTGGGATGTAACTGTTCACTCTTGATGTATATATACATGCCGAAAGGCAATCTTTTCTTGGATAAACTGTTTCTCATTTCATAATTGTTTCATGTCTTGTTTTTATATTCCGCTGGTTACTCTGATGTATGTCTACTTAGGTGCCCGGGTAAGGCACGATCCACGGCCCGGTTCGGTCGTGACACTATCAATCAAGCGCACAAGACCAGCGATGCCACATGGCCACCACAACATACGTAAACATATCAATGGACCTTCCGTCCGTGGTCCCTCCTCACAATACTCGAAGGTTACAGTCTTCTCAAACACGGGATCCTTAGAGGTTCCTTTCTTTCCTTACTTGTCATACTTAACTTCTCATTCTTAGTCTGAAATAAATCTTTCTCTTATCTCAAGGTACTTCTTACCCTCTCCTCCCATTCACTAGAGGTTCGTCACATAAGCCAAAGTATTTCTACTGTACATCATCCCTATTGGTCTTACATCACATGGGCAATTACTACTTGTGAACTCTACACAATTATAGTCTCAGTTCACTTACCATTCTTGTCAACATTCTTAACTTTTCACTTTACTAATCAAAGTATTCCTACCTCTGGGGTACTATCACTTACAACTGCTAGCAACAAAGGGAAAACATATATGCTAGGGCGAAATCTGAATCTATCAATGCACGTATGATTCAAAAGAATCGAAATATACCTGTAACCCCATGCGATGTCGCCTCCTGATCCTGTCCCGTAGTCACGTCAGCTATGCGGTTCGAAGGACCGCCAGAACTATAAACTCCACCCTGACCTCTACCACGGCTGGCTGATATCTGAACACCCTGCTCGGGGACGACTGTGGAGGAAAGGTAACCAACCATCGGCCTCATAGGCTGAGCCACCTTACCGGTGCTCTTTCTAACAGGACATTCCCACTTCTTGTGGCCCGGACAGTCACAATAAAAACAAACACCTGTGCCATAACGGAATTTCCCCGAATGACGCTTACCACATCTGATACACTGAGGAATAGGTGGCCTCGACCGAGAAAGTCCTCTGCTCCTCTGAGAACCTCGACCCCTGGAGCTTGGACCGGCTCCTAAATACCTCGTGGGGTCCAATATCCCACCTGTGAGCTGCGGGGGTATGTACTGGGTAGGCTGCGACGAATATCTCACTCTTTGAGGCACTCGTCCAAAACTCACGGGATAACCAACCGGTCTAGCCTCTTCTGGCGATTTCCGTTGGTCCTCTACCCTCTGTACACTGTCTGCATTTCAGCGAATAACCTCCTGCCGATGAAATGCACCGCTTATCTTGGTAAATAACATAATCGCTTCCTCATGACCTATAGTCTTCTCCTAATCGAGAAACTGGAGGCTCACAGTGCTGGGGCCTCAAAACTGGCGCAGAAGAACTCGCATCGCGAACAACATCCGGTATACCACAGGCATAAGCCCTATCAACTCTCTGAGTCCGACTAGTAGCTCTGCTACTCCTTTGCCCTACAGGCGGTGTTGCCCTCCTCGAGGCATAAGCGTAACACAAAATCACGTCGAGAGGAATTATCTTATTAACACTCTATGGCACGATCTTAGAGTGAGAAGAATAGAAACCAACTCCTAAATGTCCTGTAGCCTCGCTTATGGGTGTGGCGCGCAACACACAGATAATCAAGACTCTACTAGACACGGCGTAGACATTCCGAGGACCGATCGCTCGATACCACTGTCACGCCCGAACCCGGGCCAGGGTAGTGCCCTACACAGGCACCCTTCTACCTAACAACACAAGTAAAGCTGCGAATTTAAATAACACTCTTTTTTTTTTTAAACCAGCGTACGCAAGAGGCAAAGCCGACAAGGCTGCCATATAATATACATAATAAAGACCTACACCGAACATGAGTCCAATCCACATATGAATACTGACCTCTAAGAGTTTTATGAAATATAACGACAAGGCCTCAGTACCCATAACCGCATAAAAGCCTGCATGAAGGAACTATACCAAAAGATAAACTCCCGAGCAGAGGAGCTATCCAAAACTACGAAAGGTGGTCCTACACTGCAGATCACCAAATGGCTGACCTAAACTGCGGCATGAACGCGGCCCGGAAGGAGGTCAAGAAGAATGTACCAAGTATGTGAAATGAAATCTTGTAATGAAATCATAACGATCCTAAACAAAACATGAGACATGTATGATAGCCAACCTACGATGCACAATACATAAGCAGTCATATCAAGTCAGGGACGCATGCCCTCAAAGTCACTACTCAAATATAACTATGGGTCTCATGCCCATAATATCAATCATGCCTGTGGAATCCTTCCTCACTGCCGGCAGTCCATGATATAATATAACACCAATAAGCATATCGAGGAGTATCCTCGTGGTCGCGTGCCGGAATCCCACATCGTATAAGCATGACCATGGGTAATACAAACAACCGAATCAAACCCGCTCCTGGTCACATGCCCCGAAATCCCACATCTTATAAGCATGTCCAAGGAGTATCCCTCGTGGTCGCATGCCCCGGAATCCCACATCGTATAAGCATGACCATGGGGTAATACAAACAAATCCGGGAATCTAACCCGCTCCTGGTCACATGCCCCGGAATCCCACATCGTATAAGCATGTCCAAGAAGTATCCCTCGTGGTCGCATGCCCCGGAATCCCACATCGTATAAGCATGACCATGGGGTAACACAAATAATGGAAGCATACCCGTGGAATCTCACCTCCGCGCAGACGCCCAAGTAAACTTACAACAAGGCAGCCACTCCAACCGAGTCGCGCAGCGTAATAAAACATAATACTTGTACTCAAATGCTATCACGGACACATTGGCAATTCTCAATTAAACAAGCCAAAGTACTTATCAAGGCACACATAGAATAATTCTCAATTAAACAAGCCAAAGTACTTATCAAGGCATACATAGAATAATTCTCAATTAAACAACCTAAAGTACTACGTACGTACATTCTTTTCCAAAGACTCCTTTTTATGTAAAACCCCAAGATACTAACACCCGTAGTATCAATGTATGTCTATTTTTCAAAGTAAGTTACTACACTTTTAGAAAACTCATTTCAAAGCTTGAAATCAAGTAACTTCAAATTTTCACAATCTAGGCAACTCATGCCCATTAATCAAAATAGACAACCTTCTTAACCTTCCATAAAGCCGTTATAACCAACTTCCCATAAAGCCGTTATAACCCTTTATGGTTTTAGACATATTCATTCCTTTTATAACCAAGAGACTTATACTTTTAAAACCAAGTATCAATACTTACAAATCAAGTTCTCAACTTTCCAAATACTTCAAGTCTCTTAATATTTAGAAAACAAGTTTCTTCTACTTTTACACCTCAAGTAACTCACACCTTTAAAACAAGTTACTTCTCTTAAATCATGTCATTTCTCCTCTCTTAAAACAATTAAGTAAATCACTCCTTTGACTCCCCTAAAGTCATTATAACGACCCTTAGGTTTTGGAACTAAGGCACTAGCCAAAAGATTTGGAAACCACTTCCTTTTCAAGACTCTATGTACTTGAAGTAAAATACTTTCACTTTTAAGAATCCAACTTCACTAAGGCAATGGATTATACAACTTACAATTTAAACATCAAAGTACAATCAAGGAAGTACATAGAACAAATTCTATTTTAGGCAATCCAAATACAACCAAGGAATGGATCATTTAAGGAGTAGGACATACTTTCTTTATCTTAAGGAATCATGCTAGAAGAGGAGATAGTTCACATACCTTTTCGGCTAAATCCACAAGCTAAGCCGAATACGCCGCACGTAGAAGTGTCAACCTATAATGGTCACAACATGACTATCAACTTCTAGTCTCTAACGTAGAATAATACTAAGTATACGGTCTCTAATTCTACGGAAAATCGGGCAGCACTTCCTTTGTTTCTACTTACTTTGCCACCTTTTTCAAGGCCGAATACAATAACCAAACATGCCACATTTAACGTTCAACATACCAACCAATCAAAGGGGATTACACGCCTTACAATACGTGTAAAATTCCGCCCCACAATTCGTACCAAGTAGTTTAAAAATCCAAGCCATTCTCGGCCAACTTATAACCAACAACACTAAGTCTTTTCCAATCCTTTTCCAATTCCAAGTTCTAAGGTCTAACATGTTATAAAGTCATAAACAACTTCAACAACTACAATTTCCTTCTTATACAACATGCGACGACTTAAACTAATAATCAACTTGAATTGTAATCTTAAGGCTAAACATGCTAGTTTTCGGATTAGGGTTCCAATAGCCAATATACTTATCAAACTTCATACTAAACATCTCATGCTTGCTAATATCCACAACTACAATGATAAGTAATCTTAATTACTAAAACGACAAGATTATACCTTTATAAGCCCTTAAAATTTCCAAGATTCAAAGTCGCTCCTTAGCAAATTCTTAGCTCCTTTCCTTATGTTCCAATCCGCTCCAAGCACTCCTTAGAAGCCTATGAAGAACCCATCTTCAAGTTCCAACTTCAAAGTTGAAGAACTCCTTAAGTTTCCGCCTTGCGACTAATACGAAAATGTCGTTTTCCGAAATATTTCTATTGAGATATCCTTACAATACCCTTAGGGACATTGGGTTTAAGTCTTGTGAATAATGGAACAAAATTGCAAAATTTTTGTGTGGACTATGGACCAAACCCGAGAGCAAGTTTTTTAGAACAAGAAAATGTTGTGATTTTTCTAAGTGTTGAAGACCTTGTCTTGCCCTATCTTAGCATATATAACACATTGGATGGCTTAGATTATAACAAATGTGTGGCTTGGATGAGGATCATTAATTAAATAGCCAAGTGGACAAGTTGACCTTGGTCAACAATCTCAAGCTTGAAGACTTATCTTCCAAGATGGTCAATGTTATACCCCGTATTTCTCAAGTATGTACGTGAGGACGTACGTAGAAAAGTTTGAACTTTAAAGTTGGCTTGGACGATTTATTTTGTGCACAACACCCGGTTAGAGTCGTTTTTCGACAAAACGTTTTACACAACTCGCGTAGGGTAAATTACGGCTATGTCATTTCTAATTTTTGCGGATTTTTCCGAGAGACGAAACATTTTGGACCAACGAGAGGGCGACACTTGTCACCCTCTCATTGGGGACGTTGGGCGGTAAAAGGGTGGACGATTGGGAGCCTTTTGTCAAGGAGTTGGTAGGATATTTTTGTGTAGTAGATAGAATGGACACTTGCCTAAATCCTCACCCTACACTTGCCTTGCACTTGGCATTATCTTGGCCATTGGTTGGCCAATGCTTGACCTATAAATACCCCCCTTTAGATGAAGAGTTCTTCATCCACAACTCATTCTCCAAGTCTTGAAATCCCCTCCCCTCTCTTGTTGTATTTTCGTCCAACACCCCCTCCCCCCTCTAGCCTTAGTGGCTTGGCCGAGAGCCCCCCCCCCCCTCTAAAGCAAGACCTAGCCGAAACACCACCCCCCCTCCCTTGGTAGAAATGTTGTCTTCCAAGTATTGTTATAATGCCCAAAATACCCTAGCCCAAATCCCGTATTGTATTTAGTAGAAGTTGTTGGAAACTTCTAAGGGTTCTTGAAGCTATCGGAGCGTGCATTTAGGAGCTAAACTCGTCGGATCGACGTTATACTAGGATAATATTGGGCTTATCGAGGTAAATAATCTTATCCTCCTTTGTAATTAGAATATACATCTTGTAGAAGTATAGGAATAAGTATAAAATACTTAGAAGGATATCCTGTAATAGAAATGAACCATTATCACCATAGAATGGTATAAAGAAGAATATTTGAACTGCACTTACATAGATTGTATTCTGATGACTTGAGTAGCTTGGCGGGTAGGGAAGTGCTGCCCAATCTTCCGTAGAATAGGAACCTCTCGCTAGAGCTTTTACAATACGATCTAGACGTTGATAGACGTATTGGTCGTTATAGTCGATTCTGCACGCGACATATTCGACTTGGCAGGTGGATTTCGCCGAGAAGGTATGTGATTCTTCCTATACTCTTGAGCATGATATTTTAAAGAATATATATATAGTACGGTAGACGTACGTGTGTTAACTGAACGTAGTTATACGACAATGTCTTTTGACTTAAGCCTGAATAATAAGAATCTTGAAGTATTCCAATGAATTAAGAAACCTTTTTGAAAGAAGAGTAATGCTTGGTTTTAAGAAAACTTAAGAGTTATACTAGCTTTATGGGAAGTTAGGTATAACTGCTTAAGAGAGATAAAAAGAATGTTTATTTAATTCTTAAAAGATAAGAGACTTGGCTTAATAAAATTAATATGAATTTTGTGTGAAACCTCATTCGTGAGTAATGAGTACTTGGTTTTTAAAAGGAATAATGTTTTACTGATTTCGGAATTCAGAATGAGTATCGACAATGTCACGACTGCCCGGTTCGTGGATCGTGCCTTACCGGCACCCAAGTAGTCATACATCGAGTAATCGGCGGAAACATAAAGCAAGACATGAAACAGCTTTATAAAATAAGACACAGTTATGTGAGAAAACATCGCTTTCGCATATATATATAATCATGTTTTAGCGCTACATCCGATAATCGCATAACATGACTACTGCACTCTAAGGAAATATACAACTATGGCGGGACAGGGCCCCGCCATACCCTGACTGTACAAAAACTATCTACAACAGGGAGATCATACCAAAAGTAGAGCCTCCGGAAGAGATGGAGCTCCTGACACCAACGTAGAGATCCTAAGGATGCGGATCTAGCACCTGCTGCCCTTACCGCGGCATGAACGCAGCCCGAAGGAGGTCGACAACAGTACTAAGTATGCGAAATCAGAAAGTACTTAAATGAAAACATATCATTTTTAAAACCAGTTTACAAATATGTGTGAAACAACCAAGGAAACCGCACATAGTGCCACATCACAAATAAGAGCAACAATAGGTAACTGTAATACGTCTTGTCTAGGCTGCGAATGATCGAAACAGGGCCACTCGCCCACATCCTCATTCTGCAAGCCTAATCCTGGACTCCCGGAGTCCGCATAGGCCACTCGCATGGGCCCGCATGAGGTATAACCCCGCATCGAGGGTAGCTACTCCTCGGCATCGTCCCGACTCGTTGTCCGCATGGCCACATAGACCGCATGAGGCATAACCCCGCATACTAACCTGGAACTCTCATAGCTCCGCATAGGCCCCCTGGACCCGCATGAGGTATTCTCGAATCATGGTCCCAGACCGCCTGAGTCTACCCCGCATCGGAGGGCAGCTTAACCTCCGGTATCATCTCAAGAGGTGAGTGATAGTACACTAACATAACGACTTATCTTTAAACAACATAAGTACAACAAGGATACTCACTTATACAAACGTTATGCGTACTAACACACATAGCAACATGTCATGTCTACTTATCAAACCATCTTAATATTCATTTCACAATTTCATATAAGTCTGTTAGAAAGACATAGGCAACTTGTTTCTTTTATCAATCTTAAGTGGTTATACTTAACTTCCCATAAAGCTAGTTTAACTCTTAAGCTTCGCTTAAGAAACCAATTAGTTCTCTTCTCAGAAAATGGTTCAAGAGTCCTTTTGAAATGTTTTCGCTTCTTATTATTCGCTTAAGCCACAGGCATCACAGACGTATTATTCGTGCTTAAGCCGTGAGGCATTGCCGTAAGTATTATTCGATTAACACATGTACGTCTACCATACTATATACATATTGTAAAATATCATGCTTTAGGAAGAATCACATACCTTCTCAAATAAACCACCGCCAAGTCAATATGTCGCAGCAGAGTCACCTATAATAGTCACAGAGATATCTATTAAAGACTACCTCAAGGTCATTCTAAGCAGAGGGTTCACAATTCTATGGAAAGTTGTGCAGCACAACCCTACCCGGTGAGCTATATGAGTCTACTGTGAAAACAGTCCTATGCGAGTACAGTTCAATTCTATTCTGGGATATTCTTCTAAGTATTTATACTTATTCTTATTCTACAACAAAGAAGTATTCTCTAATTCAAAAGAGGGTTAGGATTAGTTACCCTGGTAAGCCCAATAATATCCTAGAAAAGTCGCTACTGAGCAAGGTTTTGCTCCTAAGTTGTATGCTAAGGAAACCTTAGAAGTTCTTCACAACTTCTACTAAGTACTAAGGTATTTGGGCTAGGGTATTTTGGGCATTATAACAATACAAGAAGGCAACTTTTCTACCAAGGGAGGGGGTAGGTTTCGCCAGGCTAGGGGTGGGTAGCCTCGCCAAGCTTCTCGAGGAGGGGGGTGTTGGACGAATTGCTTACAAAGGGAGAGGGAAGGATTTTTAGACTTGAAAGCTTTTGTGGATGAAGAACTCTTCATCTCAAGAGGGTATTTATAGGTCAAGGGATGGCCAACCAATGGCCAAGATGAAGACAAGTGCAAGGCAAGTGTAGTGGTCAAGATTTGGGCAAGTGTACCTAGCCAACTTGCACACAAAATATCTTACCAACAACTTGACCAAGTTGGCAACTCCAATCGCCATACGGACGCTTCACATCCATCAATTGGAGGTGACAAGTGTTTCCTTCCGTTGGTCCAAAATGTTTCGCCTCTAAAAATCCGCAAAAATTAGAAATGGCATAGCCGAATTTATTCTACGTAAAGTCAGGAAACGCTTCATGAAAAATCGCTCGCTTTGTGAGTTGTGCCTAAAAATCGCCCAAGGCCTAACTTTAAGACCAAACTTTTGACGTATTCCTTTACGCACATACTGGAAATACGGGTATAACATTCTCCTCCTTAGAAACATTCGTTCCGAATGTTCCTTCCCAAGACAGATAACGATAAGGTTCTTCAAAACTTAAACAGCTTTGCAAAAGCCACACACGCCATAAACAACACTTAGGCATAAACGATAATGAAGATTTACAAGTAGGAAAGTGAATTACCCGAGGGTGGGGAACAGTGAGATACTTCGCCTCATGTCCTCCTCGGCTTCCCACGTCATCTCCTCCCCGAGCTCGCTCCGCCACAAGACTTTGACGGCCACGCCCTTCGTCCGCAGACGCCTAACTCCGACGATCGATTATCGCTATGGGAATCTCTCATACGATAACCGCTGGTCACCGACATCGTCAATCGGATGTACCCTAGATGGATCCCGATACATCTCTCAAAGATAGAAACGTGAAACACGGATGCATCGCCTCCAGATCGGACGGCAGATCCAACTCATAGGCAACCTTGCCTACCTGCGACAATCCAAACGGCCCAATGTACCTGGGCCGAAGTTTCTTCTTCCCGAATCTCATCACACCCTTCATGGGTGACACCTTCAGAAAACCCAATCATCAATCGCGAACTCGGATGTCGACGACGATGATCTGCATACGACTTCGCCGACTCGAGTCATTAATAGCCGCTCGGATAAGCTTCACCTTATCCATCGCTCGCACCAACCGTCCCACTAGCCGCACTCGCCCACCTCGAACCAACCTATAGGCGATCCGCACTTTCTCCCATACAAGGCCTCATAAGGCGCCATCCGAATCCGGAGTGGTAGCTATTATTATACGCGAACTCAACTAGAGGCAAATGATCCTCCCAACTACCATCGGTTAATAACACAGCTCGCAGATATCCTCAAGAGTCCGGATAGTGCGCTCGCTGTCTGTCTGCTCGTGGATGAAATGCGACTGTGCTCACTCGGCCCCTAAACCCTCGAAGGACCTCCAGTTGGCCGTAAACCGGGCTCCTGCATGCGATATGATCGGTAGGGACTCATGCACCGACGATCTCTGATGTAAAGTCCGCATAATCCTCACCAAAAAGTCGCCCCGACGGAAGAAAGTGGGCTGATTTCACACCGTCGACGATAACCCATATAGAATCATGTCTCCGAGCGAGGTAATCCCGTGATGAAGTCTATGTTGATTACCTCCCACTTCCGTGTCGATCTCTATCGCCAGAATAAACCACCGTGTCTCTCGTGCTCTACCTTCACTGCCTTGACAACACGCAATCGAGCTACGAACTCGCAACGCCCCTCTTCAAGCCATCCCACCAATACAGATCTAAGGTCGTGGTACATCTTGGTCGACCCGATGGATAGAGTAACGCGCTACCGTGGTGCTTCCCAAGAACTCCGCCAAGTCCTCAAACATCCGAACACACAACTCGCCTCAAACCTTAGCACCCCATCGTGCTACCTCAAAGGACCCTTGCCTCACGAAGAGTCAGTATCACGATATCGAATCAAAGCCGATCCTCGAATCGCTTTCTTCACCTCCTCGACGATGGAAGACTCGCAACCTCACGAACTCTAACCCCATTGCTATCGTAATCAATCAAACGGACACCAAGGCTCGCTAATCGTGCAAATTACGAACCATGTCCCTTCTCTCTAGCCGCACATCCGATGGGCTCCCATCGACCTACGACTCGCGGCATCCGCCACAACATCGGCCTTGCCCGTGGTACAGATGTCCACATCGTAATCCTTAAGCAACTCTAACCACCGCCTCGCCGTAAGTTCACTCCTCCGTCAAGATATACCGAGGCTCTTGTGGTCCGTAAAAATATCCACGTGAACCCCATACAAATAGTGCCTCGGATCTTCAAAGCGTGAATCACACCGCTAACTCCAAATCATGGGTGGGTAGTTCCTCGTGTTTCTTCACCGGGATGACGATATGCTATAACTCGCCATGCCGCATCAACACACATCCCAACCCGATGCCCGACGATCACAATACACGACATAACCATCCGGACCTCCGGAAGAGTAAGAACGGGGCGGTCGTCGCCTCTCTTCAAAGAATCGAAACCCCGCCACAAGCATCACCATCAAACTTGGCCGCTTTCCGAGTCACCCTAGTCAATGGTGCGTAGATAGAAGCAAACTTCCACGAACCGGATAATACCGCAAGGCCCGTAAAATCGCGAACCTGCTTGAGTAAGAGTTCAGGCCAAGTCCCGATCGCTTCGATCTTGGCCAGACAACTCGAATGCCATCACTCCATAATATGCCCAAGAAACGCCATCAAGTCAACCAAAACTCACATTTGGAAAACTTGGCGCATAATCACTGGTCTCGAGAATCACAAGATAGCCTCAAATGCTCCGCACGCTCCCGCTCGAGCGAGAATAAACCAAGATATCATCAATGAACACTATCACAAACGTGTCCAAAAATGGTTTGAACACTCGGTCATCAAATCCATGAATACCGCCGAGCATTGGTCAACCCAAAAGACATGACCAACTCATAATGCCCGCACGTCCGAATGCGATCAGTGGACATCCACCTCTCTCGACTCGCACTGATGATAGCCCGATCGCAGATCAATCTTGAGAAACATCTCGCACTCGCAACCGTCGAACAAATCATCAATCCTAGGAAGCGGGGTATCTATTCTTAATGGTCACCTTGTTCACCGTCAGAATCAACACATGCGCAGCTGCCCCGCCCTTCTTCTTCACGAACAATACCGGCCTCGGGGAGAAACACTGGGCCTAATGAAGCCCTTCTCTAGCAAATCCCTAAGATGATCCTTCAACTCTCTCAACTCGGCACGTGCCATTCTGTATGGCGGAATGGAAATAGGCCGAGTATCCGCAACACATCTATACAAAACTCGATCTCCTCTCGTGAGGGATACCCGAGGTCATCCGAAACACGCCTGGGAACTCGCGACCATCGAATCGACGGAAAATCTGGTACCGCAGCCTTCAGATCAAACACCCGAACGACGGTAGATATACCCTTCTCGCACCATCTTCCTAGCCTCGAGGTAGGAAATAAACCTACCCCTACGATACCGCGCTCTCCCACTCAACAACCGGCCTCGTGAAACTGGAACTGCATTTATTCTCTCTTCGCCTACATTGGCGTAGCAGAAGCTAGCCAATCCATCCCCATGATCACGCCGAAGTCAATCATCTCCAACTCTATCAAGTCGCCGTGGTCCGACGATCGTAAATGGTCACAGACAAGCTCTATATACCCGCCGAGCTACCACCGAATCACCCATCGCGTAGCTACCTCGAAGCGGTCCATGGGCTCGTGCTCTATCCCTATCCTACTAGCAACAAGGGGAGATATATAGGATGTAGTAGAACCCGGATCTATGAAAGCATACACATCAAACCCAGAACCGATAAGGTACCGCGACGACATCGCGAGGCCTCCCGATCCCGCTTACCGGACAAAGCATAAATGCGTTCGAGGACCGCTAGAATCGACCGAGCCACGCCTCTGCCGCGACTCCGACCCACGAGCACTCGCCCGGCGAGTAATCAGAGGAGATGATGAAGCGGCACAGAACTCGGCGTCGAGCCCTACCACCGCCACGCCGGCCTGACAGTCCGCAATGTGACTCGCTACAATCGTAATAAGCTCCAAAAGTAGTACCACACTTCCCGTAATGGATCTACCGATCGCCACACCGGGTGGTCCCGATCGCCGCACTGCTACTCGACGCTCAAGCCCTGGCCTCGGCCCGCCAAAACTCGGGCCGTGGCCGAGGACGGTGCAGAGTGCTCAGGCCGGCCGTGGTGCGACCCAGATCGCCGCCGAGGCCGCCACCACGATAACCACCGTAAGACCTCCCGCCCCGCCTTCTTCTCGCTGTCGCCCACTCGCCGACCTGCGCCTCGCATCCAAGGGCGCGAGCTCGCACGCGGTAATGTCCATACCCGGCCGAGAGAAACCCCGCACATGACTCCGCCATATAGTCGCTTCAGCCCGGTGACATAGCGTGCACCCTATCCTCCATATCGCTACCAATGCCGGGACATATCGAGCCAATGAATCAAACTCGACATTGTACTCCGACAAGGCCCTCTCTCGCCTCGAGTAAAATCTATCACCGCGCCTCTCATCCGCGAGGCAAGAAGTGAGTGAGGAAAGCCTCGAGAACTCATCCCAAGTAGCTGGGACGCGTTTCTCCCGATAACTCCCATGAATCAAACCAATCGATCGCGGTATCACGCAAATTTATGTGAACCAAAGATCACGGACTCGGTCTCCGACGCCCGATCACTCTCAAAATCCTCAAGTCGACGGATGAACTCCTGCGGATCATCCTCCGCCTCGACCCATAAAACTCCGGCGGCTCTACCAAGAAGTCTCGTAGCCTCAAACTCTCGCCTCGGTGAACAACGGGTGCGACCGGGGCTGAGCTGAACTGAATCGCCGCATCCGGCCTTCTCTCGATCGGGCCACAACCTTAGCTAAAAGTCCATCTCCTTGTACCCTAACTCTCCGCCTGCATCGTGGGACGAGGTGTGGGTACTGTGGTCTCGCTGGGCCGGGCGGCGCCATAGAACTCGCCGTCTCGTATAGACTGGGCTCGAGCCCTCGTGACTGGGTGTCTCGCTAGCAGCCTCCTCCGCTGCCTTGCCCTTCGGGCCCGGTTGCCTTACGTGGAGGCATAATCACATACAGAAAGGAATACGTTAGAGGGTCCAACCTATAACACGCCTCTAAAGCACGATCTCGTAATGAGAAGAACGGAAACCAATCCTAAATATCCTATAGCCTCACGATGATTGGTGTGGTGCACAACACACCGATAATCAAGACTTACTAGATACGATGCCTCAGACACTTTCCGAGGATTAATCGCTCTGATACCACTTTTGTCACTTTGCGAGGTTCTAGTGTCACCCGGCGACAACAAATGGTACCGATCGCATGCGATCCCCGAGGTTTGACCTTCTCGACGCGTGCCATACGGAGAGCCACGGTTGGTCCGTTCGCGAGATGCTCGCCTCTTTATACGCCACCAAGGAGGTCGATAACAGTACTAAGTATGCGAAATCAGAAGTACTTAAATGAAAACATATCATTTTTAAAACCGTTTACAAATATGTGAAACAACCAAGGAAACCGCACATAGTGCCACATCACAAACAAGAGCAACAATAGGTAATCAGAATACGTCTTGTCTAGGCCGCGAATGATCAAAGCAGTGGCCACTCGCCCACATCCTCATTCTCGCAAGCCTAATCTCGACTCGAGTCCGTGATAGGCCACTCGCGTGGGCCCGCATGAGGTATAACCCCGCATCGAGGGTAGCTACTCCTCGCATCGCCCCGACTCGCTGTCCGCATGGCCACATAGACCGCATGAGGCATAACCCCGCATACTAACACGAACTCTCGTAGCTCGCATAGGCCCCGACCCGCATGAGGTATTCTCGAATCATGGTCCTGCATCACCGAGTCTACCCCGCATCGGAGGGCAGCTTAACCTCCGGTATCATCTCAAGAGGTGAGTGATAGTACACTAACATAACGACTTATCTTTAAATAACATAAGTACAACAAGGATACTCACTTATACAAACGTTACAAGGTACTAACACACATAGAAAAATGTCATGTCTACTTATCAAACCATCTTATTATTCTTTTCACAATTTCATATAAGTGCATTAGAAATACATAGGCAACTTGTTTCTTTTATCAATCTTAAGTGGTTATACTTAACTTCCCATAAAGCTAGTTTAACTCTTAAGCTTCTGTTTAAGAAACCAATTAGTTCTCTTCTCAGAAAATGGTTCAATAGTCCTTTGAAATGTTTTCGCTCTTATTATTCAGGCTTAAGCCGTGAGGCATTGCCGTACGTATTATTCAGGCTTAAGCCGTGAGGCATTGCCGTAAGTATTATTCAGTTAACACATGTACGTCTACCGTACTATATACATATTGTAAAATATCATGCTTTAGGAAGAATCACATACCTTCTCAAATAAACCACCGCCAAGTCAATATGTCGCGCGCAGAGAGTCAGCCTATAATAGTCACAGATATCTATTAAAGACTACCCTGAAGGTCATTCTAAACAGAGGGTTCACAATTCTATGGAAAGTTGGGCAGCACAACCCTACCCGGTGAGCTATATGAGTCTACTGTGAAAACAGTCCTATGCGAGTACAGTTCAATTCTATTCTGGGATATTCTTCTAAGTATTTATACTTATTCTTATTCTACAACAGTAAGTATTCTCTAATTCAAAAGAGGGTTAGGATTAGTTACCTCGGTAAGCCCAATAATATCCTAGAAAAAGTCGCGCCTGAGCAAGGTTTTGCTCCTAAGTTGTATGCTCCAAGGAAACCTTAGAAGTTCTTCACAACTTCTACTAAGTACTAAGGTATTTGGGCTAGGGTATTTTGGGCATTATAACAATACAAGAAGGCAACTTTTCTACCAAGGGAGGGGGGGTAGGTTTCGGCTAGGCTAGGGGGTGGGGTAGCCTCGGCCAAGCTTCTCAAGGGGCGGGGGTGTGTTGGACGAATTGCTTACAAAGGGAGAGGGAAGGATTTTTAGACTTGGAAAGCTTTTGTGGATGAAGAACTCTTCATCTCAAGAGGGGTATTTATAGGTCAAGGGATGGCCAACCAATGGCCAAGATGAAGACAAGTGCAAGGCAAGTGTAGGGTCAAGATTTGGGCAAGTGTACCTAGCCAACTTGCACACAAAATATCTTACCAACAACTTGACCAAGTTGGCAACTCCAATCGCCATATGGACGCTTCACATCCATCAATTGGAGGTGACAAGTGTTGCCCTCCCGCTGGTCCAAAATGTTTCGTCTCTGGAAAAATCCGCAAAAATTAGAAATGGCATAGCCGAATTTATTCTACTTAAAGTGGAAACGCTTCGTCGGAAAACTCGCTTTGTGAGTTGTGCCTAAAAATCGCCCAAGGCCTAACTTTAAGACCAAACTTTTGTGACGTATTCCTTTACGCACATACTGAAATACGGTATAACAGACAAACCACCGCAGCGTTAATAAAGGAAAAAGGTATTGACTAATAAAATATTATTAACCAGTAGAAACCTCCATCTGCATAGAAGCTAAGATGAGACAAAATGATATTTCCTAGATCATGGCTGCTTAAATAAGATTGTTATAAACAAGAATAACCTACTCACACATAAGGCATATGTTTCTCAAATCTTTTAAAAGAGAATTATATCATTTAAGTGATTAAAACTATGAACTACGAAACCTTTCGAAAATGAGAAACATTGAGCATCAAAAATTAGGCAAACTTGAACAGAATGTTGTTACTTGATTTATAAAAAGGAAAGTGTTCTGGTTTACTTAAAAATGTTAGTCATTCTGTACTACGGGTATCGGGTGACCTTTATAAAAGAAATGGACCTCTTAATGAATTAATGTATACAGTACTTTGGAGATAGAACTTGGTTTTGTTATCGTAAACATTAAAGTACCTTGTGTGGTTAGCTTGTCTATGTTTTGCTGGTAATAGCCTTGTGATACCTTCCTGCTGTTTTGATAAGTACCCTTGTTATGATACTATGTGTGTTAGTATCTTGTGATGTTATTCTTGTTGTGCTTACGTTGTTAAACGTTAAGACTGTTGTACTGTTACTATATCGCATACCCCCCTTGACTTATTATACCGAGGGCTCACCTGACGATGGTCTTTACGGCCTACGCGGTGTGTGACTATGCGAGCGGTATGCTCCGTGATTGATCATTCGGGTGTATTAGCCCGACGGGGATGCCCTATGCGGTCTGTGTGACTACGCGTCTATCGAGGCTATGCAGCGGAAGTCGGCGTGCACGGGTTGGCTACCCCGACGCGAGGAATACCTCATGCGCGGTCATGTGTGACCTATGCGATCGCGGGAGTCCAGGGTTAGGCATGCATAATGATACTATGGGCGATTGGCCTTGCTTCGATCATTCGCGGCCTAGGAAAGACCTGTTACAGTTTACCTATTATTGCTCTTGTTTGTGATGTGGCACTATGTGCAAAAATTGAACTAATTGTATTTGCAAATGGTTTTAAATACTTTGATTTCATTTAAAGTACTTTACAGTTTCACATACTTGGTACCTGTTGTACTGACCTCCTTCGGGGGGCTGCGTTCATGCCGCAGGTAAAGGTACTCCTACTGTTGATCCCCGTTCTTAGGATCACCGTTTCAGCGTTGGAAAAGCTCCGTTTCTCCGGAGGCTTAGCATTTTGGTATGGTCCCCTGTCGTTGTAGGTATTTGCATTCAGGGGTATGGCGGGGCCCTGTCCCGCCATTGTTGTTTTAAACTCTTAGAGGTCTGTAGTCCTGTTGTAAAGTTGGGATGTAACTGTTCATTTTGGGTATTTATTATATATGCCGAAAGGCACCCTTTTCTCAGAAACTGTGTCTCATTTATACTGTTTCGTAACTTGGTTGTTATATATTCCGCTGATTACTCTGATGTATGACTACTTGGGTGCCCGGGTAAGACACCAGTCACGGGCCCCGGAACGGGTCGTGACAAAAGTGGTATCAGAGCAATTAATCCTCGGAAAGTGTCTACAGACCGTATCTAGTAGAGTCTTGATTATCGGTGTGTTGTGCACCACACCAATAATCAGGAGGCTATAGGATATTTAGGATTGGTTTCCATTCTTCTCACTCTGAGATCGTGCTTTAGAGTTGTGTTATAAGTTGGACCCCTCTAACGTATTCCTTTCCTTTACGGTGATGCCTCCGCGCCAGTAACTTCGGGCCTGTAGCGGCAAGGCACCGGCGAGGAGCAGAGTAGAGAGAGCTAGAAGGGCACAGCCCAATCATCACCAGGGTGATGCTTCACGCGGAGTTACGAGACGCCGCAAGAAGCAGAGAGTTTGGCACAACGGCAGATTCCTACTGCGGCCATGACATCTGACCTTCGCCCACGACTAGAGCGAAAATATGGATTGGAAGGAGACGGCCGTACATAGCAAGGGAGTTGGCAACCAGAGAGTATTTGATGTACCGATATATCAAGGATATTGATGATTATCTAAAGCAGGGTTGTGAAGAGGTAGCTCTTGATCGAGAATGAGTGGGCTTGCGTTCAGCTTATGTGCGCAGTCGAGAGATGTAGAGATCGGCGATTAATCAAGATCGCGAAGAGGGCCCGATTGGCGGATCATTTGGTAACTCTCGAGGCGAACCGCCTCAAAGAGATTAGACATGCACCTCCGCTGCAGAGTGTCCTCCGAGGTTCGCTTTTTCCTCGGTGTTCACTGTGGCGGCGCCATCCCGGGAATGTCGTCTTTTGTTGGTGCTTGTTTTACTGCGGCCGTGGCCATGTGTCGAAAGCGGTGTCCTAGTAGGAGGACTCACCTACTGCACTGCGATTGATGGTGCGGAGAGGAAGGGGTGTTAGCCAGAGGAGGCCACCCCCACCTCGGTGTGGCTGTTGTGGTCGATGTCATTTTGGGGAGTGTCGTGCTTCTGCGACAGCTTGTTATGCTTGCGGCCAGCAGGGCCATTTTGCGAGAAATTGTCCAACCAGAGGTGGCGGGGATGTAGAGACTCAGCCTTCAGGATCAGTGGATAGTTCATCACCTTCCCCAGCTATGCGCCCAACAGGGCGGGATTGATTAGAACGACCTAGGGGAAGTGCAGCGTAGATACAGGTATATCCTTAACCCTTTAGAGATTTGTATGTATAGTAAGATGCGAATATCTTAAGTATTATTTTTGGTTAGCATTGTGTTAATTGTGATTAAAATTATGGTTAGTTAACCGGGTAAGATTGGGGGATAGAGAGAGTGGGAGCCTTAGAATATTATACGTAGAGACCTTAGAGGCGAGGCCATCTTTGGTAAAAGAATTATTTCATGTTTGACCCTTATCGAAGTGCATAGTTTACGTGAGATATTTTTGTGGGATAAATCCCTGAGTAGTGTGAAATGAAAGAGGGTAGCTGAGCTAAGAAGACCGCTAGGTTTTCGTAACGTGATTAGTGAGATTGTTCCGGATCGGGGGGCTAGTGTTTTGCGCATTGCCGGGTCGGGTTCAGGCCATGTGGCGGGTCGACCCGCGGCCTGTATGGTGGTGGGGTCAGTTTGTGGTGGTCCCACTCTGTGTTAGGGTCACGAGGGTGTTAGGCCCAAGTTTAGTTAACCATCGTACGAGTTCGTGGATGCGTTCGACCAGTAGTCGGGCCGATGAGGTCAGCCCGTCTTATCTTTTATTCAAACCGTGTACTCGGTAGTAAGTTGCGAGATGATTATTTCAGAAGGGTTGTAAGGCTGCACGGGGTGCCTACCTTCACCTTATGTCAGACAGTGGAGTCCAAGTTACGACTGTTTCTTTTCTGGAGGTGTTACCAGGCAAGGTTAGGAACTCAGGTGAGTCTCAGTGTCGCATTCACCCTCGGGCCAGTGTTTGGATTTCGGGGGTAGCTGTAAGGAATATTCGCCCCTTGTTGAGTATGTATTATTATAGCTACTGTTTCAGTATTCGGATGTCGCCGTATGAAGCCTTGTAGGGGCGGAAGTGTAAGTTGTCGGTCGATTGGTTCGATGTTGGCAAGGTACAGATAGTTGGTTCATACCGGTTTCAGCAGAATGTGGTTAGGGTGTGACGAGTTTTGGAGAAACAGAGGAAACTTAGCCCGAGTTACTTTGGGCCTTTACAGATCATATGAAGGATAGGCCAGGTTGCCTATAGTTGGCATTGCCGTCCAACGTGGGAGGCAGTGCGTCCAGTCTTTCGTGTCGTTATGTTCGGGAAAGTATCGGAGATCCATCCAGAGTGTTCTCGATAATGATGACCAAGTTGAGATAGTAACCCGCAGATTTCGAAACGGAAGCGTGAGGAATATGGTAAGTTATGAGAAAGAGTTCGAGGTATGCGAGAAGCGGCAGCGTAAGGGAAGAAGCGAGCATGTATTGCGGCAGAGATGTGATCATTTATTTTGTAAAGGAGGTGCGAAGGAGTATATTTTAGACCTCGGGTAAAGGCTTTTGTGATGTTAGAGTGTTTCCTCGTAGACTTGGATGTAAGTATTTGCGCAGGTGTTTCTGTGGCCAGGTGTGGCAGGATTGTTCTCGTAAGTATAGTAGTGAAGACTACACTGGCGCATGTTTGTTTTGAGACTTAGAAGGAACATTCGGGACGAATGTTTCTAAGGAGGGGAGAATGTTATACCCCGTATTTCCCAAGTATGTACGTGAGGACGACGAGAAAAGTTTGAACTTTAAAGTTGGCTTGGACGATTTATTTTGTGCACAACACCCGGTTAGAGTCGTTTCGACAAAACGCGTTTTACAACAACTCGCGTAGGGTAAATTACGGCTATGTCATTTCTAATTTTTGCGGATTTTTCCGAGAGACGAAACATTTTGGACCAACGAGAGGGCGACACTTGTCACCCTCTCATTGGGGACGTTGGGCGGTAAAAGGGTGGACGATTGGGAGCCTTTTGTCAAGGAGTTGGTAGGATATTTTTGTGTAGTAGATAGAATGGACACTTGCCTAAATCCTCACCCTACACTTGCCTTGCACTTGGCATCATCTTGGCCATTGGTTGGCCAATGCTTGACCTATAAATACCCCCCTTTAGATGAAGAGTTCTTCATCCACAACTCATTCTCCAAGTCTTGAAATCCCCTCCCCTCTCTTGTTGTATTTTCGTCCAACACCCCCTCCCCCCTCTAGCCTTAGTGGCTTGGCCGAGAGCCCCTCTAAAGCAAGACCCAGCGAAACACCACCCCCCTTCCCTTGGTAGAAATGTTGTCTTCCAAGTATTGTTATAATGCCCAAAATACCCTAGCCCAAATCCCGTATTGTACTTAGTATAAGTTGTTGGAAACTTCTAAGGGTTCTTGCTATCGGAGGCAGATTTAGTGAGCTAAACCTCGCTCAGGATCGACGTTTATACTAGGATAATATTGGGCTTATCGAGGTAAATAATCTTATCCTCCTTTTGTAATTAGAATATACATACTGTAGAAGTATAGGAATAAGTATAAAATACTTAGAAGGATATCACAGAATAGAAATGAACTGTTATCACCATAGAAGGGTATAAAAGAAGAATATTTGAACCAGACTTACATAGATTTTGTATTTACTGATGAGACTTGAGTAGCTTGGCGGGTAGGGAAGTGCTGCCCAATCTTCCGTAGAATAGGGAACCCTCTGCTTAGAGCTTTTTACAATACAGTCTAGACGTTGATAGACGTATTTGACTGTTATAGGTCGATTCTCTGCACGCGACATATTCGACTTGGCAGGTGGATTTCGCCGAGAAGGTATGTGATTCTTCCTATACTCTTGAGCATGATATTTTAAAGAATATATATATAGTACGGTGACGACGTGTTAATCGAACGTAGTTATACGGCAATGTCTTTTGACTTAAGCCTGAATAATAAGAATCTCGAAGTATTCCATTGAATTAAGAAACCTTTTTGAAAGAAGAGTAATGCTTGGTTTTAAGAAAACTTAAGAGTTATACTAGCTTTATGGGAAGTTAGGTATAACGGCTTAAGAGAGATAAAAAGAATGGTTATTTAATTCTTAAAAGATAAGAGACTTGGCTTAATTAAATTAATATGAATTTTGTGTGAAACCTCATTCGTGAGTAATGAGTACTTGGTTTTTAAAAGGAATAATGTTTTACTGATTTCGGAATTCAGAATGAGTATCGACAAACCACCGCAGCGTTAATAAAGGAAAAAGGTATAGACTAATAAAATATTATTAACCAGTAGAAACCTCCATCTGCATAGAAGCTAAGATGAGACAAAATGATATTTCCTAGATCGTGGCTGCTTAAATAAGATTGTTATAAGCAAGAATAACCTACTCACACATAAGGCATATGTTTCTCAAATCTTTTAAAAGAGAATTATATCATTTAAGTGATTAAAACTATGAACTACGAAACCTTTCGAAAATGAGAAACATTGAGCATCAAAAATTAGGCAAACTTGAACAGAATGTTGTTACTTGATTTATAAAAAGGAAAGTGTTCTGGTTTACTTAAAAATGTTAGTCATTCTGTACTACGGGTATCGGGTGACCTTTATAAAAGAAATGGACCTCTTAATGAATTAATGTATACAGTACTTTGGAGATAGAACTTGGTTTTGTTATCGTAAACATTAAAGTACCTTGTGTGGTTAGCTTGTCTATGTTTTGCTGGTAATAGCCTTGTGATACCTTCCTGCTGTTTTGATAAGTACCCTTGTTATGATACTATGTGTTAGTATCTTGTGATGTTATTCTTGTGCTTACGTTGTTAAACGTTAAGACTGCCAGATCTTACTATATCGCATACCCCTCGACTTATTATACCGGTGGCTTGCCACCCTTGACGCGGTCTTTACGGCCTATGCGGTCTGTGTGACTACGCGAGCAGCGGTATGCTCGGTGATTGATCATTCAGGTGTATTAGCCCGACGCGGGATGCCATGCGATGCGTGACTACGCGTCTATCGAGGCTATGCGGCCGCGGAAGTCGGCGTACCGGGTTGGCTACCGTCGCGAGGAATACCTCATGCGGGTCTATGTGTGACCTATGCGGATCGCGGAGTCCATGGTTAGGCATGCATAATGATACTATGGGCGATTGGCCTCGCTTCGATCATTCGCGCCTAGGAAAGACACTGCTAGCTTTACCTATTATTGCTCTTGATTGTGATGTGGCACTATGTGCAAAAATTGAACTAATTGTATTTGCAAATGGTTTTAAATACTTTGATTTCATTTAAAGTACTTTACAGTTTCACATACTTGGTACCTGTTGTACTGACCTCCTTCGTGGCTCACGCCGCGGTAAAGGTACTCCTACCGTTGATCCCGTTCTTAGGATCACCGCTTCAGCGTTGGAAAAGCTCCGTTTCTCCGAGGCTTAGCATTTTGGTATGGTCCCATCGTTGTAGGTATTTGCATTCGTGGTATGGCGGCCCCGCCCGCCATTGTTGTTTTAAACTCTTAAGTGCATAGTCTGTTGTAAAGTTGGGATGTAGCTGTTCATTTTGGGTATTTATTATATATGCGAAAGGCACTTTCTCGTAAAGCGTGTCTCATTTATACTTGTTTCGTAACTTGGTTGTTATATATTCCGTGATTACTCGATGTATGACTACTGGGTGCGGGTAAGGCATCACCACGCCCGAACGGGTCGTGGCGATAATGACCATTTTACCCTTACTAATTTTCGTCCAAGGCCATATGTGGGGTGCCACGTGTCGCCTCTCATTCGTCCCATAAAATTCAGAACCCTCGGGCCCCACAAAACGTAAAATTCCTCGGGTGGGCCCCACGTGACCAAATCCGTAAAAATAAATTTCCAAAATGTTAAAAAGTTCCATACTCTTCAAATAATGCATTTTGAGAATCCAATTCTCAAAAACGAACATTTTTCCTTTCCGACGTTCGGAAGATTTTTTTGTCGGAAAAACAATTCTTCCTTTCGTACCAATTTCCAAGTCTTGATTCCTTACATACATTCTCTTATACATGTCCTGGACTTACGGGGTGTAACATTCTTCCCCCCTTAGAAACATTCTTCCCCGAATGTTCTTAGTCGGTTGTCAAGCTATACAAACTCCGACATAAACTCTATACTATGCCTATCAATCAAAACTGCACAAGACCAACGATGCCACACATGGCCACCACAACATACGTAAACATATCAATGGACCTTCCGTCCGTGGTCCCTCCTCACAATACTCGAAGGTTACAGTCTTCTCAAACACGGGATCCTTAGAGGTTCCTTTCTTTCCTTACTTGTCATACTTAACTTCTCATTCTTAGTCTGAAATAAATCTTTCTCTTATCTCAAGGTACTTCTTACCCTATCCTCCCATTCACTAGAGGTTCGTCACATAAGCCAAAGTATTTCTACTGTACATTCTTCCCTATTGGTCTTACATCACATGGGCAATTACTACTTGTGAACTCTACACAATTATAGTCTCAGTTCACTTACCATTCTTGTCAACATTCTTAACTTTTCAATTTACTAATCAAAGTATTCCTACCTCTGGGGTACTATCACTTACAACTGCTAGCAACAAAGGGAAAACATATATGCTAGGGCGAAATCTGAATCTATCAATGCACGTATGATTCAAAAGAATCGAAATATACCTGTAACCCCATGCGAAGTCGCCTCACGATCCTCGCCCGTAGTCACGTCGGCTATGCGGTTGAAGGACCGCTGAACTATAAACTCCACTCGACCTCTACCATGGCCGGGCCGACATCCGAACACCTCGCCGGGGACGCATGGAGGAAAGGTAACCAACCATCGGCCTCATAGGCTGAGCCACCTTACCGGTGCTCTTTCTAACAGGACATTCCCACTTCTTGTGGCCCGGACGGTCACAATAAAAACAAACACCTGTGCCATAACGACATTTCCCCGAATGACGCTTACCACATCTGATACACTGAGGAATAGGTGGCCTCGACCGAGAAAGTCCTCTGCTCCTCTGAGAACCTCGACCCCTGGAGCTTGGACCGGCTCCTAAATACCTCGTGGGGTCCAATCTCCCACCTGTGAGCTGCGGGGGTATGTACTGGGTAGGCTGGGATGAATATCTCACTCGCTGCTGAGGCAGCTCGTCCAAAAACTCACCGGGATAACCAACCGGTCTAGCCCTCTTACGCTGATTTCCGCGTTGGCCCTCTACCCTCTGTACACCTGTCTGTACTGGCCGAATAACCTCCTGCTGATGAAACTGTAGCACCGCTATCTTGGTCAATAACATAACTGCTTCCCTCATGACCCTATAGTCTTCTCCTAACTGAGAAACTGGAGGCTCTGGTGCTGGGGTCTCAAAACCTGGCGCAGAAGAACTCGCCGACTGCGGAACAACATCCGGTATACCCTGGGCATAAGCCCTATCAACTCTCTGAGTCTGACTAGTAGCTCCTGCTACTCCTTTGCCCTTCTGGGCGGCTGTTGCCCTCGAGGCATAATCGTAACACAAAATTACGCCGAGAGGAATTATCTTACTAACACACTCTGTGGGCACGATCTCAGAGTGAGAAGAATAGAAACCAACTCCTAAATGTCCTGTAGCCTCCTGTTTATGGGTGTGGCGCGCAACACACCGATAATCAAGACTCTACTAGACACGGTCTGTAGACATTCCGAGGACTGACTGCTCTGATACCACTCTGTCACGCCCCGAACCCCGGGCCCGTGACTGGTGCCCTATCTGGGCACCCTTCTACCTTAACAACACAAGTAAACTGCGGAAATTAAATAACACCCCTTTTTTTTTCCAACATACGTGCAAGGGCAAAGCCGACAAGGCTGCCATAATATACATAATCAAAAGACACTACACTGTACATGAGTCCAATCCCACATATGAATACAGACCTCTAAGAGTTATACTGAAATATGACGGGACAAGGCCCCGCCGTACCCATAACCGTACAAAAGCACATCAAGGAACTATACCAAAAGATAAACTCACGAGCAGAGGAGCTATCCAAAACTCCGAAAGGTCCTACACTGCAGATCACAAAATGCGTACCTAAACTGCAGATGAACGCACTTCGGCGAGGTCGATGCGAAGAATGTACCAAGTATGTGAAGCGATGAAATCTGTAATGAAATCATAACAGTCTAAACAAAACATGAGAAATGTATGATAGCCAACCTACGATAATGATACATAAGGTCATATCAAGTCGGGACGTGCCCTCAAAGTCACTACTCAAATATAACTATGGGTCTCACGCCATAATATCAATCATGCGTGGAATCCTTCTCACGCCGGCGATCCATGATATAATATAAACACCAATAAGCATATCGAGGAGTATCCTCGTGGTCACATGCCCTAATCCCACATCGTATAAGCATGACCATGGGATAATACAAACAACCGAATCAAACCCGCTCGGTCACATTCCCTAATCCCACATCGTATAAGCATGTCGAGCGAGTATCCTCGTGGTCGCATGCCCGGAATCCCACATCGTATAAGCATGACCATGGGTAATACAAATAAATCCGAATCTAACCCGCTCCGGTCACGTGCCTTAATCCCACATCGATAAGCGTGTCCAAGGTATCCTCGTGGTCGCATGCCGGAATCCCACATCGTATAAGCATGACCATGGGTAACACAAATAATGGAAGCATACCCGTGGAATCCCACCTCACACAAGACGTCCAAGTAAACTTACAACAAGGCAGACCACTCCAACCGAGAGTCGGAACGTAATAAAACATAATACTTGTACTCAAATGCTATCACCAGCACACATTGGCAATTCTCAATTAAACAAGCCAAAGTACTTATCAAGGCACACATAGAATAATTCTCAATTAAACAAGCCAAAGTACTTATCAAGGCATACATAGAATAATTCTCAATTAAACAAGCCAAAGTACTACGTACGTACATTCTTTTCCAAAGACTCCTTTTTATGTAAAACCCCAAGATACTAACACCCGTAGTATCAATGTATGTCTATTTTTCAAAGTAAGTTACTACACTTTTAGAAAACTCATTTCAAAGCTTGAAATCAAGTAACTTCAAATTTTCACAATCTAGGCAACTCATGCCCATTAATCAAAATAGACAACCTTCTTAACCTTCCATAAAGCCGTTATAACCAACTTCCCATAAAGCCGTTATAACCCTTTATGGTTTTAGACATATTCATTCCTTTTATAACCAAGAGACTTATACTTTTAAAACCAAGTATCAATACTTACAAATCAAGTTCTCAACTTTCCAAATACTTCAAGTCTCTTATTATTTAGAAAACAAGTTTCTTCTACTTTTAAACCTCAAGTAATTCACACCTTTAAAACAAGTTACTTCTCTTAAATCATGTCATTTCTCCTCTCTTAAAACAATTAAGTAAATCACTCCTTTGAGCCTAAAGTCATTATAACGACTTAGGTTTTGGAACTAAGGCACTAGCCAAAAGATTTGGAAACCACTTCCTTTTCAAGACTACATGTACTTGAAGTAAAATACTTTCACTTTTAAGAATCCAACTTCACTAAGGCAATGGATTATACAACTTACAATTTAAACATCAAAGTACAATCAAGGAAGTACATAGAACAAATTCTATTTTAGGCAATCCAAATACAACCAAGGAATGGATCATTTAAGGAGTAGGACATACTTTCTTTATCTTAAGGAATCATGCTAGAAGAGATAGTTCACATACCTTTCGGCTAAATCCACAAGCTAAGCCGAATACGCCGCACGTAGAAGTGTCAACTGTTATACCCCGTAGTTCCAGAGTATGTATGTGAGGACGTACGTACAAATGTTTAAGCCCTAATTAGGTTAAGGATGAAATTTTGAATTTCCAACGGAAAGGATTCCGAACCTTGTGAAGAAAATTCTACGTTTTTAATATTTTAACCAATTACGGATTTTTTCCGAGAGATGAAATAGTTTGGACCAATAGGAGGGCGACACGTGTCACCCCTAGGTGGGCTAGGTTGGCCGAAATTCATGTGACAAGTGGCCAAGACAAGTGGCCAAGTCTTGCAAGATATTTTGTGTGGACAAGTGGCTTGTGGGACCCCCACACACTTGTCCCCAATCTCAACCACACACTTGCCTTCATCCTAGCCCTTGGTTGTCCTATATATGCACCCTTTGTTGATGAAATCTTCCACACTTAGATATTTCAAGACTTGAGAAATATTTTCATCTCCCTCCCTCTCTCCTAGCTCTCGTCGAACACCTCCCTCTCTAACCTAACATTGTCCAATAATTCCTAAACTCCTAAGTGTTCTTCCCTAGTGTATTAGGAAGACTATTAACCAAAAGTTAGGAAAGATTTCACATCCCTAGCCACAAAAAGCCACCTTGGCCGAGAGCTCTTGGAAGGAAAACCTTAGTGTTCTTCACTTGTTTGAGTTGGTTCTTGAAGAGATGATGGTTAGGAGCTTCTTAGGGTGATTTTTGGTGGGTTGGAACACAAAGGATTTGGAGCTAAGACTTTCTTGGAGCGACATTAAGTTCTTGGATAATTTTGGGCTATTTGAGGTAGTGAATCTTAAACCTCTTTGTGAATTGGTCATTATACATATATTATAAGTATATTATGGAGTAAAGTTTGGAAGAGTTGGATCTTGTTAACTTGTTAAAAGAAAGGATTGACTTTTAGCCATTAAAATGGTAAAAACGTATCCAACGTATCAAACGTATCTTACTTGTGAAGAAGTAATTAACAATGTAACTATAACTTATATTAAGAATGGAATATAAGTGGATGACTAATGAAGTAATTGGATAAGTAAAATGGACAAAGTTGGCCAAGGACCCCAACTTAAGGACTGTATTTACTTTGGACTGTATTTACTTTGGACTGTATTTACATTTCTGTTAAGGGGAAGATTTTTAAATCGCGTTCCGTTTGGGCGTGTGATCCCCTTTTTAATTATTGTATTGTATTGTTAAGGGGAAGATTGTTAAATCGCGTTCCGTTTGGGCGTGTGATCCCCTTCTTTATGTTGTTTAATTATTACGCCTTTATATGGCATATAAATTACGGTTATTCGGGCCTTGGAGAAAGATGGAAAAGTGAGTAAAAACGGGGGAAATGCTGCCCAAATTTCCGTAGAATAGGAAATCTTACTTAGAAGAGTTCTACGACAAACTAGAAGTTAATCGGCGTATTTTGACTATTATAGGTTGACCCTCTACGTGCGACATATCCGACTTGGCAAGTGGATTTAGCCGAGGAGGTATGTGATTCTTCCTATCCTCTTGAGCATGATATTTGTAAAATATATATAGTACGGTAGACGTACGTGTGTTGACTAAATTTTGCTTTACTTTGATGTCTTTTGACTTGAGTTTTAAATATCAAAATTCTTGAAGTATTTCAAAAGAGTTATGAATCATTTTTGGAAGAAAAAAAATACTTAGTTTTAAAAAGGCTTAAGTGTTATACTAGCTTTATGGGAAGTTAGGTATAACGACTTAGGAAAGATAAAAGGAACGGTTTACTTATTTGTTTATAAAAGCCTTGTAATGATTCTGAAGGTGTGGTAAGTTGGTTTGATAAGTAAACATGTTATGATGCTGCGTGTGTTAGTGTCTTGTGATGTTGTATAAGGGGGTTACTCTTGTTGAGCTTACGTTGTTTAACGATAAGCCCGTTGTGCTGGTATTATATCACTTACCCCCCCTGACTTGTTATGAGTCGCGGGTTAGCTACCCCCGATGCGAGGAATACCTCATGCGGGTCCATGTGACCTATGCAGAGCTGCGGGAGTTCCAGGATTGATCACTCCGGATGTGTTACGCCGATGCGAGGAATACCTCATGCGGTCCATAGGACTATGCACCGGGGTCGAGGATGATGCCGGGTTAGCTACCCCGATGCGAGGAATACCTCATGCGCCTATGGCCTATGCGATCGTGGGAGTTCGAGATTAGGCACGCATAATGATACTATGGGCGAATGGCCTTGCTTCGATCATTAGCGGACTAGAAAAGACCAGTTATGTTGTATCTATTTTGCTCTTGGTTATGATGTGGCACTATGTGCGGTTACATTGGTTGTTTCGTACATATTTGTAAAATTGGTTTTAAAATGATATGATTTCATTTAAGTACTTTACAGTTTCACATACTTGGTACCTGTTGTACTGACCTCCTTCGGGGGGCTGCGTTCATGCCGCAGTAAGGAAAGGTGGTAGATCCTCATTCTTAGGATCTTTACTGCAGTGTCGGGAGCTCCATTTCTCGGAGGCTCGACTTTTGCACGACTCTCACGATGTTGTAGATATTTTGTACATTTAGGGTATGGCGGCCCCTGTCCCGCCATAGTTGTTTACTTCCCAGAGGTGCGTAGTCTGTTGTAAAGGTCGGGATGTAGCTGTTCACTTTGGGTATATATATATACATGCGAAAGGCAACTTTTTGGATAAAGCGTCTTTCATTTTATCTTGTTTCATGTCATGATTTTATTTCACGTTACTCGATGTATATCTATTTGGGTGCAGGGTAAGGCACGACCACGTCAGGATCGGGTCGTGACAAAAGTGGTATCGAGCGATTAATCCTCGGAAAGTGTCTACGCACCGTATCTAGTAGAGTCTTGATTATCGGTGTGTTGTGCACCACATCAATAATCGTGAGGCTACGGATATTTAGGATTGGTTTCATTCTTCTCACTTTGAGATCGTGCCTTAGAGCTGTGTATTAAGTTGGACCCCCTCTGACGTATTTCTCTTTGTACCAGCTATGCGTCCACGCAAGGCGACCCGGGCCCAGAAGGGCAAGGCAGCTGAGGGAGCTGCTAGTATGACACGTAGGCTACGAGGCACAGCCGATCCCTTATCAGAGGTGGTGCAGACGGCGAGTTCCACGACGCCACCACTTCAGCAGAGTTTAGAGCCGCAGCGAGGCTCACGAGGCCACACACTGCGCCTCGCCGTCCACGGCGGAGCGGAGGAGATGGGGTACAAGGAGATGGCGATCGCCGTGATCGTGGCGCATACGAGGATAAATGGATGCAGCAGCCCAATTCGATTCGGTAGTACGTGGTTCACCCGAGGTCGGATAGTTTGAGACTACGGGATTTCTGAGTTGCACCGCCAGAGTTCTACGTCGAGGCACGAGGATGATCCGCAGAGTTCATCCGGCGCCACGGATCATGAAAGTGATCAAGACTTCGGAGACCGAGTCAGTGGTCTTAGGTTCACATCGGCTGCGTGATACTGCAGTCGACTGGTTCGATTCGTGGGAGCTGTCCCGGGGAGAGCATGCGCCTCCGGCTGTTTGGGACGAGTTCTCAGAGGCATTTCTCACTCACTTCTTGCCTCCACAGATGAGGAGGGCACGGGCCGACAGATTTTTGATGCTGAGACAGAGAGGGCGCACAGTTCGGGAGTACAACGTGGAGTTCGATTCGTTGGCTCGATATGTCCCTGCGTTGGTAGCAGATATGGAGGACAGAGTGCACCGCTACGTCACGGGGCTTGATGACTACTTGGCAGAGTCTTGCTCGGGTGTAGCTCTTGGTGGGCATGGACACCGCACGCAGCTCACGACTCATGCACTTGGGTGTGAGGAGCGTAGAGGCCGACGGGTTGACAGATATCAGCAGCAGAAGAAGGCCAGGACGGCAGGATCTTTTGGTAGCTCTCGGGGTGGACGGCCTCAGCAGCAGACTAGATTTGCACCGCAGCCAGCTCAGAGCACTCCTACACCGTCTTCAGGGCAGCCAGGGTATTCGGGGGCAGGTCAGGGCCCCAGGGCTTCGGACTTCCAGGGCAGCAGGGATACTAGCCGATCGAGACCACCCTCCACTCAGTGTGGCCGATGCGGTAGATCCCATTTCGGGAGATGCGGTGATACCTCAGGAGCTTGTTTTACTTGTGGCCAGCAGGGTCATATTTCGAGGAACTGTCCGACCAGAGGCAGTGCAGATGGTAGGGCTCAGCCTACAGGGTCTTTTGCCGGGTCTTCATCTACTGCAGTTACTCGCCCCGGAGGGCAGGGTGCTCATGGGCCAGCAGGTCGCGGCAGAGGTCGTGGCAGGGGTGCCAGTTCCAGCGGTCCTCAGAACCGCATTTATGCCTTGTCCAGCCGCCAGGACCAGGAGGCATCACCGGATGTCGTCACAGGTACTTTATCAGTTTCTTGTTGTGACGTGTATGCCTTGATAGATCCGGGTTCTACTCTGTCCTATATATCTCCCCTTATTGCTAGTAGGATAGGGATAGAGCCTGAGTCCATAGACCCCTTCGAGGTAGCTACACCAGTGGGTGATTCGGTAGTAGCTCGGCGGGTATATAGGGCTTGCCCGGTGACTATATGCAGTCGTCAGACCCTAGCCGACTTGATAGAGTTGGATATGACCGATTTCGATGTGATCATGGGTATGGATTGGCTAGCTTCTTGCTACGCCAATGTGGACTGCAGGGAGAGGTTGGTACGGTTCCAGTTTCCTGGGGAGCCGGTTATTGAGTGGGAGGAACACCGTCGCCGGCGGGTAGGTTTATTTCTTACCTCGAGGCTAGGAAGATGGTGCGAAGGGTATATCTACCATCTCATTCGGTATTTGATCTTTGAGATCGCGATACCAGATTTTCGATTCAGTAGTCGAGAGTTCCCGGATGTGTTTCGCACGACCTCCCGGGTATCCCTCCTGAGAGGGAGATTGAGTTTTGTATCGATGTGTTACCAGACACTCGGCCTATTTCCATTCCGCCATACAGAATGGCACCTGCCGAGTTGAGAGAGTTAAAGGACCAGCTGAGAGATTTGCTGGAGAAGGGCTTCATCAGGACTAGTGTTTCTCCCTGGGGAGCGCCGGTATTGTTCGTGAAGAAGAAGGGCGGACGCCGCGCATGTGTTGATTACGGTGAACAACAAGGTGACTATTAAGACGATACCCTTCCGGGATTGATGATTTGTTTGACCAGTTGCAGGGTGCGAGATGTTTCTCCAAGATTTATCTGCGATCGGGCTATCATCAGGTGCGAGTTAGAGAGACGGATGTCCCTAGGACTACATTCCGGACCCGGTACGGGCACTATGAGTTCAGGGTTATGTCTTTCGGTTTGACCAATGCTCCGGCGGTATTTATGGATTTGATGAACCGAGTGTTCAAGCCATTTTTGGATACGTTTGTGATAGTACTCATTGATGATATCTTGGTTTATTCTCGCCAGAGCGGGAGCACGCGAGCATTTGGCGACGGGCCGGTGAGTTCTCGAACCGTTGTTACGCCAAGTTTTGAAGTGTGAGTTACGTTGACTGGTGGCATTTCTTGGGCATATTGCCGGGGCCGATGGTATTCGGGTGGATACGCCAAGATCGAGGCGATCGAGTTGGCCTAGACCAACTACTCCGGCAGTGCGCAGCCTTTCGGGCCTTGCAGTTATTATCTCGGTTCGTGGAGAAGTTTGCTTTATTTACGCACCATTGACTAGCCGACTCGGCGGCTAAGTTTGATGGTGATGCTTGTGAGCAAGGTTTCCGGGCCATCGAAAGAGATATTGACGACCGCCTGCTTACTCTTCCGAGGGCCTAGACGGCTATGTGGTGTATTGTGACGCGTCAGCGTCGCTTGGATGTGTGTTGATGCGGCAGGTAAGGTTATAGCAGACGATCTCGACACTCGAAGCATGAGAAGAACTACCCCACCCATGATTTGGAGTCGCGGTAATTCACGCCAAGATCTGGAGGCACTATTTGTATGGAGTTCATGTGGATATTTTGTTATACCCCGTATTTCCAGAGTATGTACGTGAGGGCGTACGTATAAAAGTTTAAGCCTTAAGTAGGCAAGGGTCGAAATTTTGTTCACAACCCACGAAAAGAATCGTTTTCCGACGAAACGTTTTCCAAAACTTGCGAAGGGAAAATTACGGCTATGTCATTTATTATTTTTGCGGATTTTTCCGAGAGATGAAATATTTTGGACCAACGAGAGGGCGACACTTGTCACCTCAGTGGGACGATTTTGTGGGCGTTTTCTTGCACGTTTTTGGCCTTGTTTTTGGTCAAGGGTTTGGTAGGATATTTTGTGTAGTTGATGAACAAGTGGGACCCACAAACACTTGTCCAAATCTTGACCCTACACTTGCCCACCACTTGTCTTAATCTTGGCCATTGATTGCCTATAAATACCCCTTTGTTGAAGACTTCTTCATCCACAAAAATTTCCTAAGTCTTGAAAACCCATTCTCCCCTTTGGGTGGCTCTCGCCCAAAGAGCCCTCCCCTCGAGAGGCCTTTTGCCGAGAGGTACCCCTTCCTAGTAGTGTTAGCCGAGGGTACCCCTACCAAGCTCTCGTAAAATACCCCTTGGTAGAAAAGTATTCTCCAAGTATTGTTACTATTCCAAAATACTCGCCCAAATACCTTGTAGTATTCCAAGGTTACCCCTATACTAAAAGCCCAAAAATACTATTATACTTCCCTTCAGTCACAAAAATGAAACCCTAAGGAAAATCTTCATAGTCGGTTGAAGTATTAAGAAGAAGTTGCGTAGAACTTCTAAGGGTTGTTTGGAGTGGGTTGGAGCGCCCAGAGTAGGAGCTAAACGTTGCTCAGAATCGACATTAAAACTTGGATAATTTTGGGCTTACCGAGGTAAATACTCTTGTCCTTCTATTGTAATTGGAAATTACATACTGTAGTAATATAGAAATGAGTATAAGATATAGAAGGATGGTATAAGAGAAGAGAATTGAACTGAAATCACATCAGAAGAATATTAAAGAAGAAGATTAAATCAGATTTACATAGATCAGATGTATTCTGATGAGACTTGTGTAGTTTGCAGGGAAGTGCTGCCCAATTTTCCGTAGAATCTTGTATCTAGATTTATCCTACCGAGTAGTCTAGACATTGATAGACTTGTATAACCGTTATAGGTTGAAGTACTGCGAGTAGCGTATTCTACTCGAAGGGTGGAAAAGGCTAGCAGGATTACAGTACTTTGGAGCTATTTGCTAATAGTCGATAAATCGTCGCGAGGTATGTGATTCTTCCTATCCTCTTGAGCATGATATTTTAAAAGAATGTATATATAGTACGGTAGACGTACGTGTGTTAACTGAACGTGGTTTTACTCCGATGTCTTTAGACTTGAGTTTTAAATAATAAGAATCTTGAAGTATTTCAAAAGAGTTAAGAAACCTTTTTGAAAGAAGAGTAATACTTGGTTTTAAAAGCTTAAGAGTTATACTAGCTTTATGGGAAGTTAGGTATAACGACTTAAGAGAGATAAAAAGAATGGTTTATTGATTTTAGAAGTTAAGAGACTTGATCTTAAAAGATAAGAGACTTGGCTTAATTAAATTAATATGAATTTTGTTAAAAAGTGTGAAACCTCATTCGTGAGTAATGAGTACTTGGTTTTCAAAAGGGATAATGTTTTACTGATTTCGGAAATCAGAATAAGTATCGAACGAACCACTGCAGCGTTAATAAAGGGAAATGTATTGACTAATTAAGTATTATTAAAACCAGTAGAAACCTCCATCTGCATAGAAGCTAAGATGAGACAAAATGATATTACATTTCTAGATCATGGCTGCTTTAATAAGATTGTTATAAACAAGAATAACCTACTCACACATATGACATATGTTTCTCAAATTGTTTAAAAGAGAATTATCTTATTACGTGATTAAGACTATGAACTACTAAACCTTTCGAAAATGAGAAACTTGAGTATTTGAAATTAGGCAAACTTGAACGTTTGGAAAAGAATGTTGTTACTTGATTTTACAAAGAGAAGTGTTTTGGTTTACTTAAAAAGATAGTCACTCTATTTTTATACTACGGGTATTGTGTGACTTCTATGAAAGAACCGGATCTTTTAAAGAGTTAATGTATGAAGTACTTTGGGGACAAAAACCCGAACTTGTTAACATAAAGTAGAAAGTACCTTGTGTGAATAACTTGATTGTGTTGGTTTGTGATAGCCTTGTAATACTTTCTTGTTGATTTGATAAGTAAACATGTTAGGATGCTACGTGTGTTAGTATCTTGTGATGTTTGTGTAAAGGGGTTTCCCTTGTTGTGCTTATGTTGTTTAACGATAAGTTGTTGTGTTAGTATTATATCACTCACCTCTTGACACGATACCGGGTTGTCGCCTCCACGCGGTAGACTCGGTGATGCAGGACCATGATTCGAGAATACCTACGCGGGTCCAGGGACCCATGCGAGCTACGAGTTCGAGTTAGTGCGCGCCTTGTGGTCATGCGATGCATGTGGCCATGCGGATCGTGAGTCCGGGACGATGTCGGGAGTAGCTACCGATGCGGGTTATACCTCATGCGGGCCTATGTGAGTGGCCTCGCGGAGTGCGGAAGTTCGAGGATTAGACGCGCGCATTTGATATCGCGCGAGTGGCCAACCGATCATGTGGCGGTCAGATGCACCTCGTGATACGCTTTATGACCGCTGCATCGCTGGTGTTAGTAGTCGGCTATGCCTTCGTACTTACCCCGTACGGTTTTATTATGACACAGGTGGGACCTTGTGTTCATGTGTATTCCTTGATGCTTTTATATCATAGACTGCCGGCAGTGAGGAAGGTATTCCACGGGCATGATTGATGTTGTGGGCGTGAGACCCATAGTTATATTTGAGTGATGACTTTGAGGGCGTGAGTCCCTGACTTGACATGACTGCTTATTTATTGTGAACTGTAGTTTGGTTATCATACATGTCTCCTGCTTTATATAGCCTACTATGATTTCATTTACAGTATTGTCACGACCCGACCTCGGGCCCGCGACTGGTGCCTTACCCCGGGCACCCTAGTGATACAACATCAGAGAAAATAAGCGGAAATAAAAACTTAAACAGGAAACAAGATACATCATAAGAAAATAGGCCAACCAAAACGGTCGCCTTCATGTATATATACATAACCGAACAGTTACAATCCTTTACAAACCCTGCCCACAACAGTACTACAGACCTCTAAGAGTGTAATAACAACTATGACGGGACAGGCTTCGCCATACCCCGAATGTACAAGAATCTACAACTCAGTGAAACATACCAAAAGATAAGCCTCCGAGAAACGGAGCTTCCTAATACGGAATCGTGATCCCATGAGCGAGGATCCACAACCGATGTACTTACTCGCAGATGAACGCAGCCTCGGGCGAGGTCAAGACAACAGTACCAAGTATGTGAAACTGAAAATGCAGAATGAAATCACATTTCATCATTTTATAAAACCATTTCGCAATAAGTAAACAAGCTATGTCAAGTAAGGGACGATATCCCTGAATAATCACTCACATAACTATGGGTCTCACGCCCATAATACCACCTACGCTCGTGGAACTCATTCTCACCGACGGCAGACATGATGTAAAACAACACCCGTATGTGAACACGAACACTAGATCACACTGCTATCAAAACCGACGCCAAGTAGAATAGCTAACTACCACCCAAAAGATAGTCATATCCCATCACGCAAGGTACTAAGCCAACTACTACCCAAAAGCTAGCCACGCAATCGCCGAGGCAAGTATCTTAAGCTAACGACAATATCCTACCGTTTCACAAGATATGACCGAGGCAAGTATCTTAAGCTATCTACCGAGGCTACCAGACACGAAAATGACCGTATCAAGTATCTAAAGTGTGCACGAACCACACGCATGAAGTCAAGCCCGGTGATCGCTCGTCACCGCGCAAGCTTCATGGATTAGCGGTCCATGGACTAACAATCTGAACCTCACAATGACCGCATGCCCTGATCTCACCTCGAAGTCATGGCCATGAAACCATCCTCATCGACGATGCACGTGGACCATCCATCGTGTCGCATGTCCAAAGGAAATCAATCGATAGCCGCCTCCTGCAGAGTCACGCAGCATGTAAACAACCACCAATACTCAAAGTGGACGATACCGCGTGGACCACCCAACGCCGCATGTCCAATCAATCAATCAGATAGCCGGCCCTCCCAGAGAGTCACGACAGCATATCAACAAAACACTTGCACATCAAAGACTATCACAACAAGCATAGGCAAGTTCAACATACATTCATTTTAATCAACAATCCGGGTTTCAAACCCAAAATACTACATACTTTCATTCTTTCAAAAAGACCTCTTTTTACGTAACAGCCACATGATACTAATACTCGTAGTATTAAAAAAAAACACGTTTTCCTTTCAAACCAAATTACTACACCTTCCGAAAATCGTTATAAGATTTTCTTTTAAAATCAAGTACTCTATACTTTTTAAAACCAAGTGCTTTTCTTTTAAACAACATCAAGTATACTCTTTAAAACCCAATAACTTACTCTTTCCAAAACAAGTAACCTATACTTAAATCAAGTTACTTCTCCTTTTCCGAAAACAAGTTGTTTATAAGTCAAGTCTCTTATCTTTCAAGATCAAGTCTCTTAACTTTCAAAATCAAATCTTTCTTTTATTTTCATAAAGTCGTTATAACTAACTTCCCATAAAGCCATTATAACACTTTATGTTTTAAATAAACAACATTCATTTCAAATACGTACGCTCACCGTACTATATAATTCACACAATCATGCTCAAGAGTATAGGAAGAATCACATACCTTTTAGCTTAAACCACAAGCCAAGTCAAGTATGCCGCGTGAAGATCCACCTATAACAACCACAATACATCTATCAACTTCTAGTTCTCTTCGTAGAATATTCTAAATACAAGATTCCTTATTCTACGTAAAATTCGAAAGACATCCCCGCTATCACATAAATCTCTCCCCTATCAAGGCCCGCTACTGTGCCAACAACTCCTGCGGATTACGCGCCTAACCTGACGTGTTCAATTCGCTTCACAATAATACTACACAAGTCCACTGTAAGTAACCCAATGTAAATACAGTTCAAACCTTTATAATCATCCTTCCAATATAATCTACTCAAGTATAACTACTACAACATATAATATCTAATTACCATAGGGGGACATAGATCATTACCTCGATAAGCCCAAAATTATCCAAGTTTATAAGTCGATCCTGGGCAACGTTTAGCTCCAATTCCTTACGCTCCAACCCGCTCCAAGCGACCCTTAGAAGTTTCTAAACAACTTCTCTAAACACTTCAACCAAGCTATGAAGGTTTTTCTAGGGTTTCATTCTGCGACTATTGGAATAAAGTAGCATTTCCGGGCTCCTAGTATTGAAATAACTTTGGAATACTACTAGGGATACTAGGCCAAGGTATTTGGGATTATACAATAATACTCCAAGTATTTTCTTCACAAGAGGGGAGGGGGACGAAATCAACTTACAAAGGGAGGGAAAATATTTTGCTTTGGAAAGCTCTTGTGCTGGATGAAATACTCTTCAACCTGGGGCTATTTATAGAGAATTCAAGGGTTAGGATCAAGGTAAGTGTAGGGTCAAGATTGGGCCATGTGTGTGTGGGTCCCACCACACCACATGGCCAACGAAAACATGCTCCAAGTGCCATGCCACTTGTAAGGCCATTTCGGCCATGGACACTTGGCACAACAAATCGGCCACTCGCCACATGGGGTGACACGTGTCGCCCGACTCGCCCAAAATATTTCGCCTTCCAAAATATAAAAAATACCGAAACCTCAAAAACAAAGTGGGCCCCACAAAATCAGAATTTCTCCGTGGGTCCCACGTGACCATTTCCAAAATAAAATCTCATAATTCTAAAATAATCCAAGAAGCCCAAATACCAAACTGGGAATCCACCCCATCAACGAACCTTTTTCCTTCACAAAACCCGAAACTTTTCGTCGAAAAATCACAACTTTCTTTCTTTCCAAAATTTGCCAGATTCTCAGACGCCCTCACATACATACCGAACTACGGGTATAACAAGTATTTTCGCCACATACTTGGTACTGTTGTAATCGACCTCTTCGGGCCGCGCTCATGCCGCAGTGTAGGTACACGATTGTTGATCCTCGCCATGTGGTCACGTCATTGCTGGGAAGCTCCGCTTTCTCCGAGGCTTATCGGTGGTATAGTCCTCGTCGTAGGTACTTACATTCAGGGGTATGGCGGCCTCCCGCCATTGTTGTCATATCATTCTTAGAGGTCCGTAGTACCGCTTGTGGCGAGTTGTAAAAGGGATGAATCGTTTCTGGATTTAAGTTTTTATATATATATGCCGAAAGGCAACTTTTCTCGATAATCGTTTCATATTTCATGTCTTGTTTTATATTCCGCTGACACTGATGTATGTCTACTGGGTGTCCGGTAAGGCACGACCACGCCCGGTTCGGTCGTGACAAAAGTGGTATCAGAGCGCTTAACTCTGAAAGGTCTACGCACCGTATCTAGTAGAGTCTTGATTGTAATACTCGTATTTCCGCAGTATGTACGTAAGGGAATACGCATAAAAGTTTGGCCTTAGTTAGCCTCGACGTTTTCTTTTGTACACAACTCACTAAAAGAATCGCTTTCCGACGCAAACGCTTCCACAACTTTCGTAGAGTAAATTTCGCTTATGCCATTTCTTATTTTGCGGATTTTTCCGAGACGAAACATTTTGGACCAACGGGAGGGTGATACGTGTCACCTCACATTGGAAGCAAGTGGTGGCTTTGGACGATCAAGGCCCAAGAGGGTGCCGCTTGCCGATTGGTTCCTCGCTTAGGCCTTGTTTTTGTGCCATGTTTTGTGGAGTGTTTCAGGAGTGTTTTGTGGAGTAGGGTTAGGGTGAACTTGGCTTGATCTTGGCCTTACACTTGCCTTGCACTTGTCTTCATCTCGCCATTGGGCCAAGGCTTGAGCTATAAATACCTCTTGAGATGAAGAGTTCTTCATCCACAAAAGCTTTCCAAGTCTAAAAATCCTTCCTCTCCCTTTGTAGCAATTAGTCCAACACCCTCCCTCGAGAAGCTTGCCGAGGCTACCCCACCCCTAGCCTAGCCGAAACCTACCCTCCCCTTGGTAGAAAATTTGCCTTCTTGTTTTGTTATAATGCCCAAATTACCCTAGCCCAAATACCTTAGTACTTAGTAGGTTGTGAAGAACTTCTAAGGTCTCCTGAGCATACAACTTAGAGCAAAACCTTGCTCAGCGACTTTTCTAGGATATTATTGGGCTTAGCGAGGTAACTAATCCTAACCTCTTTTGAATTAGAGAATACTTTACATTGTAGAATAAGAATAAGTATAAATACTTAGAAGAATAATCAAAGCAGATTTACATGACTGCTTTCACTGAAGACTTATATAGCTCACGGTGCAGAAGTCGCCCGACTTATCAGATGTCACGACCAACACGCCCGTGATCGTGCCTTACCCCGCACCCAAGTAGACATACATCGAGTAATCAGTGAACATAAAGACAATACATGAAACCAAAGTGTAATAAGACAGTTGAAATAAGAAGACAAAGCAACCAAAAACGGTTACCTTCAAAGATAAATATAAATAGCAACTTTTTCAACATGAATGCTTTAATCCTTTTACAAACCCCGCCCACAACAAGATTACATGCACTTCTAAGAATGATATGATAACAATGGCGGACAGTGGCCCCGCCAAACCCCCGAATGTAAACACTTACGACGCACGGGACTATACCATCGATAAGCCTCCGAGAAACGAGCTTCCCAAACGCCAAATCGTGACTCGAGAGCTAGGATCAACGATCGGTGTACCTCAACTCGCGCAGATGAACGCAGCCTCGGGCGAGGTCGCATAACAAAAATTTAGTATGTGAAACGAAAATACATATCAGAAATGAAATCATAGCCATATAAAGCAGGAGACATGTATGATAACCAAACTACGCTTACAACAAAGCAATATGTCAAGTCGTGACTCACGCCTCAAGTCATCACTCAAATATAACAACGGGTCTCGTGCCCACAACATCAATCACGCCTGGAATACCTTCCTCACCGCCGCGCCTATGATATAAAAGCACCAAGGAACACACATGAACACCGTGTCCCACTGTGTCATAATAAAATCAGACGGTAAGTACGAAGGCATAGCCGACTACTAAAAACCTACGCACTAACAAGGCCGCGAATCAGATTATAAGATCTGTCTAGACCGCCACATGATCAAAGCCGCCACTTGCCCGCAGATCAATGTACGCGCCTAACCTCGAACTCCCGCAGCCCGCATAGGCCAATCTCATCGCCCGCATGAGGTATTCCCGCATCGAGGGTAGCTACTCCCAGATCGCCCCGACTTCGCACCGCACGGCCACACGGACCGCATGCCCATAAAGGACGACACTAACTCGAACTCTCGTAGCTCCAAGATAGCCCTCGGGACTCGCATGAGGTATTCTCGAATCATAGGTCCATCGACCCGCCCGAGTCTACCCCGCGACGGAGGCAGCTTAACCCCTAATCATCTCAAGAGATGAGTGATGTAAAATACTAACACAACAAATTTTATCGTTAAGCAACATAAGCACAACAAAGGAAACCCCTTTACTCAACATCACAAGATACTAACACACGTAGCATCCTAACATGTTTACTTATCAATCAACAAGAAAGTATTACTGTGCTATCACAAACCAACACAATCAAGTTATACACACAAGGTACTTTCTACTATATGCCAACAAGTTCGGGGTTTTATCCCCAAAGTACTTCATACATTAACTCTTTAAAAGATACGTTACTTTCACAATGTCACACAATACCCGTAGTATAAAAATAGAGTGACTATCCTTTAAAGTAAATCGACATTTCTCTTTGTAAAATCAAGTAGCAACATTCTTTTCCAATGATCAAGTTTGCCTAATTTCCAATGTTCAAGTTTCTCATTTTAGAAAGGTTTCGTAGTTCATAGTCTTATTCATTTAAGAATATAATTCTCCTTTAAACTATCTGAGAAACATAAGTCTTATATGAGTAGGATATTCTCGCTTATAACAATCTTATTACAAAGACCATGATCTAGGAAATATCATTTTGTCTCATCTTAGCTTCTATGCAGATGGAAGTTTCTACTGGTTTTAATAATACTTACTTATTCAAAACATTTTCCTTTATTAACGCTGCAGTGGTTTGTCGATACACATTCTGATTTCCGAAATCAGTAAAACATTCTTAAGCCGTTATACCTAACTTCCCATAAAGTTAGTATAACTCTTAAGTTCTCAAAACCAAGTATTACTTCAAGTTCTCTATTAATCACATAACAAGCCGCTTATAGTTCAAATCGCTTACCTTTTAAAACCACAAGTATTTTCTTACCAACATAAAGTCGTTTATAATCGACTTCCCATAAAGCCGTTATAACACTTTATGTTTTAAATCAACTAAATACATTTAGCACATGCACGCTCACCGCACTACATAGTTCACACTTATCATGCTTGAAGAGATAGGAAGAGGTTCACATACCTCGCGACGAGTATCGTCTAATAGCAAAACGCCCAAGTACCTCAAACCGCTCGGCTACTCCTTAGCCCTAGATCGCGCCACACGTAGTACTTCAACCTATAAGGCCACAAGGCGCTTTATTAACATTTAGGTCTAACCGCAGAACATTCTACGTAAAATTCAAAGACTCTCCCCGCAACAACAGAAATCTCCTCCTCCATCGAGGCCGGCTACCAAGCCAACCGGGGGGGGTTATACATCTAACCCTAACGGGTACAATTCTACTCCACGGTACTACTTCACAAGTCTACTGTAATACAGCCCTATGTAAATACAGTTCAGTACTCTTCTTTCGAAAAGGTTTCTTATTATTCAGGCTTAAGTCAAAAGACATTGCCGATAACTACGTTCAGTTCTATATATAGTATACTTCAACTATATAATATAACCATATGAAATTTCCAATTACAACAGAGGAAAAAGATAATTACCTCGATAAGCCCATAATTATCCTAGTTAAAGTCGATCCCGGCAATCGCTTAACTCCA
Organism: Przewalskia tangutica; assembly: GCA_029844215.1. Lineage (NCBI taxonomy): Eukaryota > Viridiplantae > Streptophyta > Magnoliopsida > Solanales > Solanaceae > Przewalskia > Przewalskia tangutica. The sequence continues at coordinate 82,460,112 of CM056728.1, read as the reverse complement.
ACTCCGAGCGCCCAACTCATTCTAAACCACCCTTAGAAGTTCTAACCAACTTCTACACAATACTCTAACGGACTATGGAGATTTTCCTAGTGGTTTCGGTTTTTGTGACTAAGGAAGTATAATAGTATTTCCGGCATTTTGTATGTATAACCTTAGAATACAACAAGGTATACGGCTAAGGTAATTTGGGCATTATAACAATACTTTGAGAGTATTTCTACCAAGATGGGGTATTATACGAAAACAACTAGGCTAGTGGGTACCCACGGCTAGCACCCTGGCGAGTGGGTGTATACCTCTACTACCCCACTGTGGGGAACTCTCGGCCAAGGGGGGAAGGCTTTGGACGAGAACCACAAGAAGGGAGAGGAGGGATTTTAACACTTAGAAGATTTTAGGATGAAGAAAGTCTTCAACATAGGTGGTATTTATAGGCCAACCAATGACCAACCAATGGCCAAGATCTTGCCAAGTGCAAGGCAAGTGTAGGCCAAGATCTTGCCAAGTGCCCCTTAACCAACTAACACACAAATATCCTACCAACTAAAGCCATTCCAATCGCCACAATCGAGCTCTCACGCCCGCCAACGGGAGGTGCCGTGGCGCCTCTTGTTGGCCCAACACGCTTCGCCTCTCTAAAAATCCGCAAAAATTAAAAATGACATAGCCGAAATTCCCTACGAAAGTCGTGGAAAACGCTTCACGAAAAACGACTCTAAACGTGTCAGGAACAAAATTAATTCGCCAAGCCTTAGTACAAGTTTCAAATTTTTCACGCACGCCCCACGCATACTGAAATACGGGTATAACATTCTCCTCCTTAGAAACATTCGTCCCGAATGTTCCTTATAAGTCTCAAAACAAACGCCGCCAATATAGTCTTCACTACTATACTTACGAGAACAATCCTCGCCACACCGCACTGCGTAAATACTTACGCCAAAGTCCACGAGGAAACACCTCTAATCATCACCACAAAACACTCTCACCGGGTCTAAAATATACTTCTTCCACACTTTTCCAAACAAAAGAAATGGTCACATCAATTCTCGCCATACATGCTCGCTTCTTCCCGATACCACTTTTGTCACTTTGCCGCGAGGTTCTAGTGTCACCCGCGACCCAACAAATGGTACCGACTACACGCGATCCCCGAGGTCGCCGTGACACTCGAACTCTTACCACATTTCCGAGCATCGCCGCTTCCAAAACTCGGGTTACTATCCCTAACGTGGTCATCATTAATCGAACACTGACGGATCTCCGATACTTTCCGAACATAACAATACGAAGACCGGACGCATCGCCTCCTAAGTCGGACGGCAAAGCTATCATATAGGCAACCCGCCTATCCTTCACATGAACTCAAAGGCCCAAAGTAACTCGCTAAGTTCCTCTCGTATTCCAAAACTCGCCACACCCACCCCGGGTGGTACTTTCAAGAAGACCGACCACAACTCGAACTCTAAGCGCCGCCGATTATCCGCACGATTTCTCCGAGCCGCCGTAACCTCTTCTAGACAAGCTTTACTCTATCCACACCACCGAAATGCTCAACCAACTATCTGAATCTTGCCAACGCCGAACCAATCAACCAAGAACTTACACTTCCGCCCCTACAAGGCGCCACAAAGCGATATCCGAACACCGAAATGGTAGCTTAAACACTTCCTCCACAGAGACAACAATCCCCACGACTACCTCTCGAGATACACACACCGCCCGAGGCGAACGCGATTCCGAGATTCACCGAAGTTCTTAACACATGCTTGGCAAAACTTCCAGAACAACAACAAATTTCTACCTGGCTCCACTGTCATTATAAGGTGAAGGTAGGCACCCCGCAGCCTTACAACCTTTCGCATAACTCAACACACCGAGTAAACGGCCCCGATCAAGAACACGACGGGCTGCCCTCATCGACCCGACCACCGGTCGAACGATCCACGAACTCAGACACCGTTAACTAAACTGGGCCTAACACCTCACAACCCTAACACAAGGCGACCACCACAACCCGGCCCCACCACCAAACCTACCGCTGGTTGACCCGCAACGTGGCCTCAACCCGACCCGCAACGCGCACAATACTAGCTCCCGATTCTAACAATCTCACAAATCACGCTTCAAAACCTAGCGGTCTTCTTACCTCAACTACCCCCTTTCATTCCACACTACTGTGACCTATCCCAAACATAACTCACGCACTATGCACTCCGATAAGGGTCAAACATAACACTACACCTTTTCTCGAGACGGCCTCACCTCTAAGGTCTCTACGTAAAAAGCTCTAAGGCTCACACCTTCTCTATCCCCAAAATCTTACTTTGCTAAACAACCATGATCTAATCACGACTAACACATCGTTATCGTAACATAGCACTTAAGGTATACTCACCTTATCACACATACCGATCTCTGTGAGGGTTAAAGATATATCTATATCTACCGCTTCACTCCCCTTAGTCGCTCAAATCAAACTCGCCTGTAGGCGCATAGCAGGGAAGATGACGAACTACCCACCGATCCTCAAGGCTAAGTCCTCCTACAAGCGACACTCTATCGACATCGCACTCGACGGTCGTAGGTACAACAAGTACCAACTAAAAGACGACATTCCCGGGACGACGCTCACACCGCAACACCGAGGAAAATCAATCCGGGCCGAACCTACGGTAGCCGCGGAACCTAAGCTCGAGCTCGACCAACTCCCGCATACCCCGAACGCCCCGAACCCCGTGGAGGACCACTCGACCGGTGGATGCGCATATTCAATCGGCCGCGAGGTGACTCGCCTAAAGTTACCAAAGGACTCGCCGCTCGCCCTCTTCTCGCCGCCCTTCAACCCGCTGATCTCTACGCTTGGCTCCGCGCATAAGCCCGCATACGTGCCATGCTCAAGCTTCAATCAAGAATTACTTGCACAACCTCTCTAGATAGTCATCAAGACCCGTGGTACATCGCAGATACTCTCCGTAGCCACATCCATAGCTAGTAATGTGTCGCTTTCTTTGCACTCTATATTCACTGCGTTCCGGCCGTGAATCTGGGCGTTCAAATATCATGGCCGCAGCTGGAACCGCCGCCGTACAAATCGCTGGGCTAGTGACGCCGCAAAACTCCCGAACGAAGCACTACCCTAGGTAATGATTGGGCCTGCCCTCGCCACCCTCGAACTCTACTCGCAGCCTCCTCGCTTTGCCCTCCCGCCCGCCGCCTACGCGAGGCATACCGGTAGTGGAAAGAAATACGCCGAGGGTCCAACTTACAACATGCCTCTAAGGCACGATCTCAGAGTGAGAAGAATAGAAACCAATCCTAAAATATCCTATAGCCTCCCGATTATCGCGTGGTGCACAACACACCGATAATCAAGACTTCATCGATACTTGCTCAGACACTTTCCGAGGATTAATCGCTCGATACCACTTTTTGTCACGCACCAACACGCCCGCGGATCGTGCCTTACCCCGGCACCCAAGTAGACATACATCGAGTAATCACGAACATAAAGACAATACATGAAACCAAAGGTAATAAGACAAAGGAAATAAGAAGACAAAGCAACTAAAACTGCTACCTTCAAGATAAATATAAATAGCAACTTTTTCAACATGAACGCTTTAATCCTTTTTACAAACCCCGCCACAACAAGATTGGCTGCACTTAAGAATGATATGACAACAATGGCGGACAGGTTCCCGCCAAACCCCTGACTGTAAACACTTACGACGACAGGGGGATATACCACTTATAAGCCTCCGGAGAAACCGAGCTTCCCAAACGCTGAAACTTTGACCCTTAGAGCTAGGATCAACGACTGGTGTACCTCAACTCGCAGATGAACGCAGCCTCGGCGAGGTCGCACAACAAAAATTTAGTATGTGAAATCAAAATACATACAGTAAATGAAATCATAGCTATATAAAGCAGAGACATGTATGATAACCAAACTACGCTTACAACAAAGCAACATGTTAAGTCGTGACTCACGCCTCAAGTCATCACTCAAATATAACAACGGGTCTCGTGCCCACAACATCAATCATGCCCGTGAATACCTTCCTCACCGCCAGCCTATGATATAAAAGCACCAAGGAACACACATGAACACCGTGTCCCACTGTGTCATAATAAAATCAGACGGTAAGTACGAAGGCATAGCCGACTACTAAAACCCACAGCACTCAACAAGGCCGCGAATCAGATTATAAGATCTCGCTTAGACCATCACATGATCAAAGCCGCCACTTGCCCGCAGATCAATGTACGCTGCCTAACCCCGAACTCCCGCAGCCCGCGATAGGCCAATCTCATCGCCCGCATGAGGTATTCCCGCATCGAGGGTAGCTACTCCCGCATCGCCCCGACTTCGCACCGCATGGCCACACGGACCGCATGCCCATAAAGGACGACACTAACTCCGAACTCTCGTAGCTCAAGATAGGCCCTCGACTCGCATGAGGTATTCTCGAATCATAGGTCCATCGACCCGCCGAAGTCTACCCCGCACGGAGGCGCTTAACTTAATCATCTCAAGAGACGAGTGATGTAAAATACTAACACAACAAATTATCGTTAAGCAACATAAGCACAACAAAGGAAACCCCTTTACTCAACATCACAAGATACTAACACACGTAGCATCCTAACATGTTTACTTATCAATCAACAAGAAAGTATTACTGTGCTATCACAAACCAACACAATCAAGTTATACACACAAGGTACTTTCTACTATATGCCAACAAGTTCGGGTTTTATCCCCAAAGTACTTCATACATTAACTCTTTAAAAGATACGCATTTCACAATGTCACACAATACCCGTAGTATAAAAATAGAGTGACTATCCTTTTAAAGTAAATCGACATTTCTTTGTAAAATCAAGTAGCAACATTCTTTTCCAATGATCAAGTTTGCCTAATTTCCAATGTTCAAGTTTCTCATTTTAGAAAGGTTTCGTAGTTCATAGTCTTATTCATTTAAGAATATAATTCTCCTTTAAACTATCTCGAGAAACATAAGTCTTATATGAGTAGGATATTCTCGCTTATAACAATCTTATTACAAAGCAACATGATCTAGGAAATATCATTTTGTCTCATCTTAGCTTCTATGCAGATGGAAGTTTCTACCGGTTTTAATAATACTTACTTATTCAAAACATTTTCCTTTATTAACGCCGCATGGTTTGTCGATACACATTCTCGATTTCCAAATCAAGAAACATTCTAAGCCGCTATACCTAACTTCCCATAAAGTTAGTATAACTCTTAAGTTCTCAAAACCAAGTATTACTTCAAGTTCTCTATTAATCACATAACAAGCCGCTTATAGTTCAAATCGCTTACCTTTTAAAACCACAAGTATTTTCTTACCAACATAAAGTCGCTTATAACCGACTTCCCATAAAGCCGTTATAACACTTTATGTTTTAAATCAACTAAATACATTTAGCACATGTACGCTCACCGCACTACATAGTTCACACATATCATGCTAGAAGAGATAGGAAGAGGTTCACATACCTCGCGACGAGTATCGACTAATAGCAAAACGCCCAAGTACTTCAAACCGCTTGGCTACTCCTTAGCCCTAGATCGCGCCACACGTAGTACTTCAACCTATAAGGCCACAAGGCGCTTTATTAACATTTAGGTCTAACCGCAGAACATTCTACGTAAAATTCAAAGACTCTCCCGCAACAGAAATCTCCTCCTCTATCGAGGCCTGGCCACCAAGCCAACCAGTGGGTTATACATCTAACCCTAACTGGTACAATTCTACTCCACTGCACTACTACACAAGTCTACGTAATACAGCCCTAAGTAAAAACAGCTTTAGTACTCTTCTTCAAAAAGTTTCTTATTATTCAAAGCTTAAGTCCAAAGACATTGCCGACAACAACGCTCAGTTCTATATATATAGTATACTTCAACTATATAGTCTAACAATATGTAATTTCCAATTACAACAGAGAACAAGATAATTACCTCGATAAGCCCATAATTATCCTAGTTAAAGTCGATCCCGCAATCGCTTAACTCCAACTCCGAGCGCCCAACCCGCTCTAAACCACCCTTAGAAGTTCTAACCAACTTCTACACAATACTCTAACTGACTATGGAGATTTTCCTGTGGTTTCGGTTTTTGTGACTAAGGAAGTATAATAGTATTTCGGGCATTTTTGTATGTATAACCTTAGAATACAACAAGGTATACTACTAAGGTAATTTGGGCATTATAACAATACTTTTGAGAGTATTTCTACCAAGATGGGGTATTATACGAAAACAACTAGCAGTGGGCAATTTACCCCACAGCACCCCAAGGAGTGGGTGTATACCCTCTACTACCCCACTGTGGGGAACTCTCGCCAAGGGGAGTGGGAAGGCTGGACGAGAACCACAAGAAGGGAGAGGAGGGATTTTAACACTTGTAAGATTTTAGGACGAAGAAAGTCTTCAACATGTGGTGGTATTTATAAAGCCAACCAATGACCAACCAACGGCCAAGATCTTGCCAAGTGCAAGGCAAGTGTAGGCCAAGATCTTGCCAAGTGCCCCTTAACCAACTAACACACAAATATCCTACCAACTAAAGCCATTCCAATCGCCACAATCGAGCTCTCACGCCGCCAATGGGAAAAGCTGTTGGCGCCTCTTGTCGGCCCAACACGCTTTCGCCTCTAAAAATCCGCAAAAATTAAAATGACATAGCCGAAATTCCCTACGAAAGTCGTGGAAAACGCTTTAAAAACGACTCTAAACGGGTGTCAGGAATAAAATTAATTCGCCAAGCCTTAGTACAAGTTTCAATTTTTCACGACGCCCCACGCATATACCGAAATACGGTATAACAAAGAGAATTATGAACCTCCGCTTAGAATGACCTTCGTGAGTAGTCTTTGATAGATATCTGACTATTATAGGTCGACTTCTCCGCGCGACATATTCAACTTCAGCGGTGGTTTTCACGAGAAGGTATGTGATTCTTCCCAAAGCATGATATTTTACAATATATAGTATTTTAGACGCATACGTGTTAATCGAATAATACTTATGGCAATGCCTCACGCTTAAGCTCGACAATACTTACTAATGCCTCACGCTTAAGCTCAATAACAAAGAATCAAAACATTTCAAAAGAATATCGATCATTTTAATGAAGATAAATATTTGGTTTTAAAACAAAAGCTTAAGAGTTATACTAGCTTTACGGGAAGTTAGGTATAACAACTTAAGAAGATAAAAGGAATGCTTACTTGTTTGTTTATAAAAGCCTTGTATTGATTTCAAGTATGTAGTAAGATTTGTGTGATAAGTAGACATATTACGATGCTACCCGGTTAGTGTCTTGAATTGCCGTGTAAAAGGGTCATTCTGCAGGCTTCCGCTATAACCTAAGTCCGCTGTAATCGTTATTGTATCACCTACCCTTCGATCGTTATACCGAGGGCTTGCCCTCGACGCGGTCTATACGGCCTATGCGGTTCCGAGACTACGCGAGCAGCCGTATGCTCCGTGATTGATCATTCCGGTGTTTAGCCTGACGCGGGATTCCCTACGCGTCCGCTGAGACTATGCGGTCTCGAGGCTGGCGCGGCCGCGAGCCCAGCGGACGCCGGCTGCTGCCCCGGCGCGGGAATACCTCACGCGGTTCGCGCGACCTACGCGGCGCGAAGTCAGTGACTAGGCACGCACGAATGATACTACGGGCGATCGCCTTGCTTCGATCATTCGCGCCTAGAATAGACTCATGCTTTATTATCGTTGTTGTTCAGGATGTGACACTATGTGCAATGAACTGATTGTATTTGTGAAAAGGTTTTAAATACTTTGATTTTATTTCAGCTTTATAGTTTCACATACTGTACTGTTGATCGACCTCCTTCGGGCCGCTCATGCCGCAGCTAAGGGAAAGCAGGTGCTAGATCCACATTCCTAGGATCTCTACGAAGGTGTCACGAGCTCCATCCTTTCCGAGGCTCTACTTTTTGCATGATCTCCCGTTGTAGATAGTTTTGTACAACAGGTAGTGGTGGCCCCGTCCCGCCATAGGCTTGTATATTTCCTGTAGAGGTATGTAGTCCTCGTTGTATAGCATCTGATGTAAATCGCTTAAAACCATGTTTTTATATATATGCCAAAGGCGATGTTTTCTCACTTAAACTGTGGTTCTATTTTATAAACTGTTTATGTTCGCTTTATATTTCCGCGATTACTGATGTATGACTACTGGGTGCCCTGCAGGCACCAACACGGCCCCGAACGGGTCGTGACAAAGTGGTATCGAGCAGCTTAATCCTGGAAAGTGTCTACGCACCGCATCTCAGAGTCTTGATTATCGTGTGTTGCGCACTACACCAATAATCGTGAGGCTATGTGGATATTTAGGATCGTTTCCATTCTTCTCATTCCGAGATCGCTTTAGAGTTGTGTTATAGGTTGGACCCTCTAACGTATTCCTTTCCCGTAATGTGCTTATGCCTCCACGCAAGGCAACCCGCCCGTATGGGCAAGGCAAATGCCGAGGAGTCGCTAGCAGCAGACACCCAGAGTCACGAGGGCTCAGCCCGGGCCTATACTGAGACGGCGAAGTTCTATGACGCCGCCAACCCAAAGAGACTACAGACTCCCACCTCCCGCCCCACACCGCGGAGGAGTTAGGCACAAGGAGATGGCCCAGCCTTTTGGCCAAAGTCAGGCCCGATACGAGGAGAGGCCGACGCGTAGCCCAGCTCCGGCCCAGCCCCAGCCCGCACCAGAAGGCACCCGAGGCGTATAGTTTGAGACTACTGGATTTAGCTGTAGCCTCCGTAGTTTTACGGTCGAGGCCGAAGATGATCCGCAGGAGTTCATCCGCCACCGCAGAGGATTACGCGGTGATCGTGGCTTCAGAGACCGAGTGCGTGATATTCGTTCAGATCGGCCGCGCGATACCGCAATGATCGTTTGATCTACGGAGCTTTCCGGAGAGTACGCACCTCCGCAGATGGGATGAGTTTTCGTGAGGCTTTTCACACACTTCTTGCCTCCGCAGATGAGGGCACGAGCCGATAGATTCTGTTGCCGAGATGGAGGACGACAGCCGAGGGAGTACAATGTCGAAGTTTGATTCTTTGGCTCGATATGTCCCCGCGACCGTAGCAGAGATGGAGGACAGGTGCATCGCTATGTCATCGGGCTAGATGATTACATGGCCGAAGTCTTGGCGCGTGTGTCCTTCACCAGTAATGGACATAACCCGCATGCAGCTCACGACCGACGCGGCGAGCGTAGAGACCGCGGCAGAGCGAGCATCGCAGCAGGTAAGCGCCAAGACGGCCGTTCTTTGGTGGTCCTCGTGGTGGGCTGTGATCGCCAGAAGTCCAGATTTGTACCACAACGCCTGGGGCAGAGCGCCCACCTCATTTTCAAGATACCAGAGCAGCCGGGGCGTGTCGTGGCCTCAGACTTTGGATTTGGTAGCAGGGGTGCTAACTGCTCGAGGTTCCGCTGTGCCCGCAGGCAGATACCATTCTCGAGCCAGACCGGAGCTCGCTATACAGGCCGCAGGTCATTTCGCGAGAGTTTGTCCGACCGAGCGGCGCTGCAGTAGGCCTGGGCCATGTGGTTCGCGCCGCTTCTTCATCTCGACAGCTACTCGCCCCGAGGCAAGGTACACATGGATCGGGTCGCGGCAGGTCGTGGCGCAGTCCAGCCTAGCGGTCTCGTAACCGCATATATGCTTTGTCCACCGACAGATCGTGAGGCCTCACCGATGTCGCCGCTGCACCTTATCGGGCTGGCTCACGGTATGCTGATAGATCCGGTTCTACTGGCCCCATATATCTCCCTTGTCGCTAGTAGATAGTGGATGTAGCCCGAGTCCATAGACCCTTTCGAGGTAGCTACGCCAGCAGGTGATTCTGGTAGCTCTCATGTATATAGAGCTTGTCCCGTGACTATTTACGCCGGACCCTAGCCGACTGACAGAGTCGAGATGATCGACTTCGACGTGATTACGGGACGGATTGGCTAGCTTCTGCTACGCCAATGTAGACCGCAGAGAGAGTTGTACGGTTCCAGCTTCCCTCGGCGAGCCATTGGCTGAGGGAGGAGCACCAGACGCCGAGGTAGGTTTATTTCCACCTCAAGGCTGGTAAGACGGTGGCGGGTATATCTATCATCTCGCTCGTGTTTGATATCGTCGCTGCATCAGATTTTCACTGGCCCAGAGTCCGAGTTCCCGTGACGAGCCTGCACGCACTTCGCATCCTCCGCAGAGGGAGATCGAGTTTTGCATAGATGTAGCCAGCGATACTCGCTTATTTCCATTCCGCCATACGTAACGGCACCGCCGAAAGGAGAGAGTCAAGGATCAGCTTAGGATTTGCTAGAGAAGCGGCTTCATTAGGCCCAAGAGTTTCTCCCCGGGAGCGGATTGTTCGCGAAGAAGCGACGGACGCCGCGCGTGCGTGTTGACATGCAAACGAACAAGGTGACCATTAAGAATGTATACCCTTCCTGTGATTGATGATTTGTTCACTCGCCATGGGTGCGTAGATGTTTTCCAAGATTGACCGCGACGGCTATCATCAAAGCGTAGTCAGAAAGTGATGTCCTCAGATCGCATTCCGACCCAGACGCATTATGAGTTCAGTGGTCATGTGCCCTGTCGACCAATGCTCCGCCAGATTCATGGATTTGACGAACCGAGTGTTCAAAACCATTTTGACACGCCAGGATAGTGTTCATTGATGATATCTTGCTTATTCTCGCCAGAGCAGAGTACGCGAGTATTCGGCGACTGTGGCCGACAGCTTCCAGACCAGCAGCTTGACGCCAAGTTTTCCAAACGTGAGTTTTGCTGACTTCGGGCGCTGGGCATATTGTCCGGCTGACGGTATTCGAAGTTGATACGCCAAGATCGAGGCGCAGACTTGGCCTAGACCTACTAATCCGGCTGCAGGTTCGCAGCTCGGGCCTTGCAGATATTATCGCGTTCGAGAGAAGTTTGCTTCTATCTCTCGCACCATTGACTAGGTCGACTCGTAGGCGCAATTCAGTGGACTGATGCTTGTGAGCGTGGTTTCCAGCTGTCGATGAGAGATTGACGCATCGCCCCGCTCTACTTCTTCCGCAGGGTCCAGACGTTATGTCGTATCGGATGCGTCAGCATCGGGTTGGGATGTGTGTTGACGCAAGATGGCAGGTTATAGCATATGCATCCCGACAAACAAGAAACACGAGAGAACTACCCCACCCATGATTTGGAGTCAGCACCGTAATTCACGCCAAGATCCGAGGCACTTATTTGTATTGGTTCACGTGGATATTTATACGCACTCACAAGAGCCTCCAAAGATATCTTCAACAGAGGAGTCAACTTACGCATGCATCGCTGGTTAGAGTTGCTTAAGGATTACGATGTTGATATCCCGCATCACCCGGAAGGCCAATGTCAGGCGTATGCCTAGTCGAGGTCGAATGGGGAGCCTATCAGATGCGCAAAGGCCAGAGATGAGGGACATGGTTCGTGATTTGCATCGCGAAGCGAGCCGTCAAAAGGTCCGCTTGATTGATTCCGGAGCAGCAAGCATAGAGTTCGCAGGTTGCCGAGTCTTCCATCGCCGCGAGGTGAAGAGGCAATACCGAGGATCCAACTTTGATTCGATATCGTGATACGCCTCTTCGTGAGGGCAAGGGTTCCTGGTAAAGCACCACTGCGCTAAGGCTCTCGAGGGGCGCATCAAAGGTGTTCCGTGATGTTTCAGTGACTTCTGTGCCAGGTTCTTTCGGGGAAGCACACAACACACAAGGCATTTCATCCATCCGGGGTCGACTCAAGATGTACCACGACTGTAGATCCGTATTGGTGGGGATGGCTTCAAGAGAGACGCTGCGCAGAGTTCGTAGTCAAAGGCCCGTGT